>OZ018388.1:8443456-9043456 GCA_963969525.1 Ontholestes murinus | reverse complement strand
TAATCATTTGAGGTTAATTGAAGGACCTTGGAAACCTCAAGCAGACAAAAACTTTTGCCAATTATTTTATGGACCGCACGTTAAAGTTTAGCAGATAATCTGAGGTTAATTTCAGGTTCTTAGAAGACTCCGAAGTTACTTCAAAATTCTTCGGTGATAATTCAGACGATAGAGGTGTTTATAGAACATTTTAAGATCATAAGGCAGCAAACAAAGATTTCCTTATTAGATTTTTTGGATCGTGCATGAAATTTTTGCACATATTCAGTCAGTTGAGGTTAATTGAAGGTCTTTGGAAACCTCAAACAGACAAAGACTTTTGCTAATCATTTTGAGAACCGCACATTAAAGTTTAGCAGATAATCAGGGTCATTTGAATTTGATTTGAGGTTCTTAGGAGGCTTCGACGTTACTTGAAAACTCTTTAGTGATATTATATTATATGCAGATGATAAAGATGTTTTAAGGACTTTTTAAGGTCACAGGACAACGAAAAACAGATATAAGAGAACATTTCAAGGTCTGTCAATTGTTAAGCTACTAGAGACGTCTCTAGGTTCTTGCAGCAAATAATGAGGAATATCGTTTCTCTTATTACTAGTAAAAAGTGATTCCAACAAATAGACTTATTTAAGTTTAATTGATTCCAAGAATGCTACCTATTTTGTTTTGATTTTTTGTTGTAATTAAAATGGTGTTTCGTTAAAACATATCAATAGTAAATAGTAAAATTGAATTGTTTTAATTGCGAAATGGTTACAACCGTTACTATGTGGTAATCTATACTGAATTGAAAAATTCACTATGGTTTAATCACAGATAATTATAAATTATATTTTCATGTATGTTTGGTTGCATACAACTAATCGACAATTATGAGGTAAATACATACATAATTGTCGATTGTGGTAAATAATTAAATACCATAACATATATTATCCAAAAAATAATATAAAGGCTGAGTTAAAGACTATTAAGCCACCCTTCAATTAATTAAAAATGACTAATTAAATTTCTCAATTATTTTTGCACAAAATGATAATTTGTTTGAATTTTTTGTTTAAATAGTTTTTATAGATTAATTAATTTTTAATGATTTCTGAGTGTAAAATAAATCACTAGAACATAGTAACCACCCACCATATTACAAGTTTATCATTAATATATTTTTATTTGGTTTTAATTTATATTAAAATTAAAAGTTGTATTTGCAATTGCCAGAAACTAAAAAGGCTGATTGTGACTTAAATTTTTAAATGCATATGTAGGGTGGGTGGGTGGCCACTATCACACTCTCCAATTTTTAAATAACAAGACAAAAAATTACTAATAATAGTGAACAAAACAAATTCATTAGGACATTTTTTTCTTGAAATTAATTAATTAATTAATTAAAACCCTTGTTAATCATGCAAGAATTGGAGGGTGGGATAGAGGCCACCCACCCACCCTACATATCCAATAAAATTTAAACCACAAATAGTGTTTATATGTGTCGAAAATTAAAACATCATAATTTTGATGTATAATTCCTTAACAAAAAATCCCATTAGTTAAAAAAAATATATATGTAGGGTGGGTGGGTGACGAAGAGTTCTTTACATACGTATTTGATTATCGTATAAAACTATAATTATTATAATCAACCGCTAATATATTTTTAAATATGAACAGATCGCGGTGTTATGTGTTTGCCACCGAGAATTACCGGTTTTGCGTAATTTTTCATTGAGTAACGCTTCGCCTGTTTTGAATTACGATCGAACGGAATTCATCTTCTGACTCATGGCAACGTCAAATGGACGTGCGCATCCGTCATCTGTAAGTACACAGCGATTTTCGCGTTAGAACCGCGAACGCGCAATAAACAATTTATCTCGATCGATCAAATTGTATATAATTGCAATTACAACTCAAGAAATGCTTGTTCAACCTACAATTCAATAATGTAAACAACTTAAAGCATCGGGTATTCCCCGATTTATTTAAGAGAAAAAGTGCAAATCATTCAACGGTTTTAAAATTTGTAAAAAGTTAACCACTGAAGGAATTAGCTTAAAATTTTTAAAATCTGTTAAGAATTAGTGTGTTTATAAAATAACATCAAAACAATTGCCATACAGTAGATAAAAACAAAATGGCAGCGCATACAATTTGAATTAAAGAAAATAAAATTGCATTCAGAGGTTTTAAAATTTGTACAAAGTTAACCACTAAAGGAATTAGCTTAAAATTTTCAAACTCTCTTTAGAATTAGTGTTATTAGTTTATAAAACGGTGTCAAAACAATTGCCATACAGTGGATAAAAACAATATGGCAGCGCTGATAACTTAAATTAAAAGAATTATAATTGTATTCAGCGGTTTTAAAATTTGTTAAAAATGAATCAAGTCGAGAAATATGCTTAAAACTTAAACCATTTTCAATTAATATTATATAATAAATAAATTACTACAGTTGAATAAAGTCAAATAAATTATTTAAGACCTTAATATTTTTTTACATCAACTTAAACCTTTAATTTTAAAATCTGAAGAAAATCCAGACGTAATAATAATATCTTCTACATTATGTATGTAATTGATCTCTCCGTAATTATTACCTGGAAATTCTTGATTGCTTTGTAACGACTCTTTTTGTCATAATATTTGTGATTGAAATTACGTTTATTTGTAATGGCATTTTTATTGTCTATATAAATTATAATATTGATGTTTTTCTACAACAGAATTATATAATTATATAATGCTGTCATAAAATCTCTTAGTTGGATTAATTATAGCAATATATCATATAAATAATATACATTAATCAAAATAAACAAAATTAAATGCTGGTACTAATTTTTTAATCTATACAGGGTGGACAATTCGTGTGTGGGTGGAAAATTGAATCTATTAAGAAGACATATATTTAGAAGATCAATACAAAACAATTGCCACATTGCAGCTGAAAACTAAATAGCGTCACTCAAAACTTGAATTGAAGGAAATAAAAGTGCATTCGGCGTTTTGAAAAATTGTAAAAAATTAACCATTCGTAGAATTGGCTTAAAAAATTACAAAATCTATTAAGAAGACATATATTTAGAAGATCAATACAAAATAATTGCCATATTGCAGCTGAAAACTAAATGGCGGCACTCAAAACTTAAATTGGAGGGAAAAAAAAGTGCATTCGGCGGTTTGAAAAATGGTAAAAAATTAACCATTCGTAGAATTGGCTTCAAAAATTATAAAATATATTAAGAAGACACATATTTAGAAGATCAATTCAAAACAATTGCTACATTGCAGCTGAAAACTCAATGGCGTCACTCAAAACTTGAATTGGAGGAAATAAAAGTGCATTCGGCGGTTTGAAAAATCGTAAAAAATTAACCATTCGTAGAATTAGCTTAAAAAATTACAAAATCTATTAAGAAGACATATATTTAGAAGATCAATACAAAACAATTGCTACATTGCAGCTGAAAACTCAATGGCGTCACTCGAAACTTAAATTGGAGGAAATAAAAGTGCATTCGGCGGTTTAAAAATTGTAAAAAATTAACCATTCGCAGAATTGCCTTCAAAATTACAAAATCTATTAAGAAAATATATATTTTGAAGATTAATACAAAACAATTGCCACATTGCAGCTTAAAACTAAATGGCGTCACTCAAAACTTGAATTGGAGGAAATAAAACTGCATTCGGCGGTTTGAAAAATCGTAAAAAATTAACCATTCGTAGAATTGGCCTAAAAAATTACAAAATCTATTAAGAAGACATATACTTAGAAGATAAATACAAAACAATTGCTCTATTGCAGCTGAAAACTAAATGGCGTCATACAAAACTTGAATTGGAGGAAATAAAAGTGCATTCGGCGGTTTGAAAAATTGTAAAATATTAATAAAATAATACATATATTCTACAAGTTGGACACCCTTTGATTGAGAATTTTATATTATAGGAATTTAAGGGTGGGATAGTGGCCACCCACCCACCCTACATAAACAATGAAACAAAAAGCTAAAACAGTTTTTATAAATATTTAAACATCAATTAAATTTACGTTGTAGTTTTCAAAAAAACTAAACCAGAGACAGTGATAAAAATCCAAATGTATATGTAGGGTGGGTGGGTGGCCTCTATTACACCCTTCAACCTTCAAAACATACGAGAGTGTCACATTGAATTTACAATTAATTCTAAAAGGATATTCATTTAATTTATTTCTTAAATTAAAGCCAGTATAAAATGCTTTTTCCTAAGAAAACGCGTTTTGTATTATAAGAATTGTAGGGTGGGATAGTGGCCACCCACCCACCCTACATATACAATGAAACAAAAAGCTAAAACCCTTTTTTATAAATATTTAAACATCAATTGAAATTACGTTGTAGTTCTCAAGAAAACTAAACCAGTGAAAGTGATGAATATCTAAATGTATATGTAGGGTGGGTGGGTGGCCTCTATTACACCCTCCAACCATCAAAACATACGAGAGTGTCACATTGAATTTACAATTAATTCTAAAAAGATATTCATTTAATTTATTTCTTAAATTAAAGCCAGTATAAAATGATTTTTCCTGAGAAAACGCGTTTTGTATTATAAGAATTGTAGGGTGGGATAGAGGCCACCCACCCACCCTACATAAACAATGAAACGAAAAGCTAAAACAGTTTTTATAAATATTTAAACATCAATTAAATTTACGTTATAGTTTTCAAAAAAACTAAACCAGTGACAGTGATAATAATTCAAATGCATATGTAGGGTGGGTGGGTGGCCTCTATTACACCCGCCAACCTTTAAAACATACGAGAGTGTCATATTGAATTTACAATTAATTCTAAGAAAATATTCATTTAATTTATTTCTTAAATTAAAGCCAGTATAAAATGATATTTCCTGAGAAAACGCGTTTTGTGTTATGAGAATTGTAGGGTAGGATAGTGGCCACCCACCCACCCTACATATGCAATGAAACAAAAAGCTAAAACAGTTTTTATAAATATTTAAACATCAATTAAATTTACGTTGTAGTTTTCAAAAAACTAAACCAGAGAGAGTGTTGAAAATTTAAATGTATATGTAGGGTGGGTGGGTGGCCTCTATTACACCCTCCAACCTTTAAAACATACGAGAGTGTCATATTGAATTTGCAATTCTAAAAAAATATTCACTTAATTTATTTCTTAAATTAAAGCCAGTATAAAATGATTTTTCATGAGAAAACGCGTTTTGTATTATAAGAATTGTAGGGTGGGATAGTGGCCACCCACCCACCCTACAAATACAATGAAACAAAAAGCTAAAACAGATTTTATAAATATTTAAACAACAATCAAATTTACGTTCTAGTTTTCAAGAAAACTAAACCAGTGACAGTGATGAAAATACAAATGTATATGTAGGGTGGGTGGGTGGCCTCTATTACACCCTTCAACCTTTAAAACATACGAGAGTGTCATATTGAATTTACAATTAATTCTAAAAAGATATTCATTTAATTTATTTCTTAAATTAAAGCCAGTATAAAATGAATTTTCCTGAGAAAACGCGTTTTGTATTATAAGAATTGAAGGGTGGGATAGTGGCCACCCACCCACCCTACATAAACAATGAAACAAAAAGCTAAAACAGTTTTTATAAATATTTAAACATCAATTAAAATTACGTTGTAGTTTTCAAGAAAACTAAACCAGTGACAGTGATGAAAATACAAATGTATATGTAGGGTGGGTGGGTGGCCTCTATTACACCCTCCAACCTTTAAAACATACGAGAGTGTCATATTGAATTTACAATTAATTCTAAGAAAATATTCATTTAATTTATTTCTTAAATTAAAGCCAGTATAAAATGATATTTCCTGAGAAAACGCGTTTTGTATTATAAGAATTGTAGGGTGTGATAGTGGCCACCCACCCACCCTACATATACAATGAAACAAAAAGATAAAACAGTTTTTTTATAAAAATTTAAATATCAATTAAATTTACTTTGTAGTTTTCAAAAAAAACTAAACCAGTGACAGTGATAAAAATACAAATGCATATGTAGGGTGGGTGGGTGGCCTCTATTATACCCTCCAATCTTCAAACCATACAAGAGTGTCATACTGAATTTACAGTTAATTCTAAAAAATTATTAATTTAATTAATTTCTCAAATTAAGGTCAGTATAAAGTGATTTTACATGAGAAAACGTGTTTTGTATTATAAGATTTATAGGGTGGGATAGTGGCCACCCACCCACCCTACATTAACAATGAAACAAATAGCTAAAACAGTTTTTATAAATATTTAAACATCAATTAAATTTACGTTGTAGTTTTCAAGAAAACTAAACCAGTGACAGAGATGAAAATCCAAATGTATATGTAGGGTGGGTGAGTGGCCTCTATTACACCCTCCAGTCTTTAAAACATACGAGAGTGTCATATTGAATTTGCAATTAATTCTAAAAAAATATTCATTTAATTTATTTCTTAAATTAAAGCCAGTATAAAATGATTTTTCCTGAGAAAACGCGTTTTGTGTTATAAGAATTGTAGGGTGTGATAGTGGCCACCCATCCACCCTACATAAACAATGAAACAAAAAGCTAAAACAGTTTTTATAAATATTTATACATCAATCAAATTTACGTTGTAGTTTTCAAAAAAACTAAACCAGTGACAGTGATGAAAATTCAAATGCATATGTAGGGTGGGTGGGTGGCCTCTATTACACCCTCCAACCTTTAAAACATACGAGAGTGTCATATTGAATTTACAATTAATTCTGAAAAATATTCATTAAATTTTTTTCTTAAATTAAAGCCAATATAAAATGATTTTTCCCGAGAAAACGCGTTTTGTATTATAAGAATTGTAGGGTGTGATAGTGGCCACCCACCCACCCTACATAAACAATAAAACAAAAAGCTAAAACAGTTTTTATAAATATTAAAAACATCAATTAAATTTACGTTGTAGTTTTCAAAAAAACTAAACCAGTGACAATGATAATAATTCAAATGTATATGTAGGGAGGGTGGGTGTCCTCTATTACACCCTCCAACCTTTAAAACATACGAGAGTGTCATATTGAATTCGCAATTAATTCTAAGAAAATATTCATTTAATTTATTTCTTAAATTTAAGCCAGTATAAAATGATATTTCCTGAGAAAACGCGTTTTGTGTTATGAGAATTGTAAGGTGGGATAGTGGCCACCCACCCACCCTACATTAACAATGAAACAAATAGCTAAAACAGTTTTTATAAATATTTAAACATCAGTAAAATTTACTTTGTAGTTTTCAAGAAAACTAAACCAGTGACAGTGATAAAAATGCAAATGTATATGTAGGGTGGGTGGGTGGCCCCTATTACACCCTCCAACCTCTAAAACATACGAGAGTGTCATATTGAATTTGCAATTAATTCTAATAAAATGTACATTTAATTGATTTCTTAAATTAAACCAGTATAAAATGATATTTCCTGTGAATTCGCGTTTTGTATTATAAGAATTGTAGGGTGTGATAGTGGCCACCCACCCACCCTATATAAACAATGAAACAAAAAGCTAAAAAAGTTTTTATAAATATTTAAACATTAATTAAATTTACGTTGTAGTTTTCAAGAAAACTAAACCAGTGACAGTGATGAAAATGCAAATGTATATGTAGGGTGGGTGGGTGGCCTCTATTACACCCTCCAACCTTCAAAACATACGAGAGTGTCATATTGAATTTGCAATTAATTTTAAAAAGATGTTCATTTAATTTATTTCTTAAATTAAAGCCAGTATAAAATGATTTTTCCTGTGAATTCGCGTTTTGTATTATAAGAATTGTAGGGTGGGATAGTGGCCACCCACCCACCCTACATAAACAATGAAACAAAAAGCTAAAACAGTTTTTATAAATATTTAAACATCAATTAAAGTTACTTTGTAGTTTTCAAAAAAACCAAACCAGTGACAGTGATAATAATTCAAATGTATATGTAGGGTGGGTGGCCTCTATTACACCCTCCAACCTTTAAAACATACGAGAGTGTCATATTGAATTTACAATTAATTCTAAAAAGATATTCATTTAATGTATTTCTTAAATTAAAGCCATTTTAAAATAATTTTACCTGAAAAAACGCGTTTTGTATTATAAGAATTGTAGGGTGGGATAGTGGCCACCCACCCACCCTACATATGCAATGAAACAAAAAGCTAAAACAGTTTTTATAAATATTTAAACATCAATTAAAATTACGTTGTAGTTTTCAAGAAAACCAAACCAGTGACAGAGATGAAAATCCAAATGTATACGTAGGGTGGGTGGGTGGCCTCTATTACACCCTCCAACCTTTAAAACATACGAGAGTGTCATATTGAATTTACAATTAATTCTAAGAAAATATTCATTTAATTTATTTCTTAAATTAAAGCTAGTATACAATGATTTTTCCTGAGAATTCGCGTCTTGGATAATAATAATTTTAGGGTGGAAATTTTGTTTAAATAATTAAAGTTTATAAATTAATCCTTAAAACAGTTTATTTGATTTTAAAACACTTAATACAATGAAACAGTATTTTATTCAAGTAATACGCAAAACTATTGGTAATCGAAAAATAGAATAATTAAAAGCAAAATTAAAAGAGCAGTACAGTAGTTAAGACATGATGTACGCGACTTCAAACCCTCAACAGGATGTTCCGTTTTATGTACACCATAATCAACGTTTTTGACCAAAACAAGCTCATGTGTTGAATTATAGGAATTCGCGTCCTCTTCATTGCCTCCGATGGTCAACACTGGATCAGGCGATGATTTTTCCTTATGGTGAACATAGATGTATTTAAAATATGGAGCTTCCGTCTTTGGCTGCGACAACACTGATTTCAAAACTTCGTTTTCAACATGAAACCTCGATGAGGAGTGATGATTGTAGACTAATAAAATCATTAGCATCATTGCCATTATCGTCAAGAAGATAATGACGCTCTGAATTGATAAAAATTAATAATAATTAGTTTAGTTACATTATCAAAAAATACACTTACTGATATAATTATTTTATTTTTGGAGCACATTTTGATTCACTGAAGGCGCGAACGTAAATGTGACTTTTCTTTTCTTCGTCTCGGAGCTTTTATAAAAATTGAAACATGAGAAGGCCGATGGCGATAAGGGTCTCGATTGTAGTTGCTGAATCATGAATTTACTAATTTATTTATCTTGGCTATTAGATTTCATTACCCATAATCTTACTCGTTTAAAAAAAGATATGATGGAATCTGTAAACATCATTTTTTTAATGATTATTACAATTAAAATGAGATATTACTTTATTTAATATCTAGAAAAATTATTAACATAAATGTCCTTTTTATCAATATCTTCAAAATTATTATATCGATAGCACTTACTTAAATTTATAAGGTGCAAATTGCATTTCTTTTATTTAGGTACGTCATTAAAATCGCCCTACTGATATAAATAAATATCAGTTGGAAATTATCCTATATTGTTAAGCAAAAATATATAAATTATTTTTATTATAATAATTAACTCAATTAATTACGTAATTAAAATGTAAAACTGCGACACACCTATAATTAAATACATTTATAAATAGGTTTGATTATTATTATGAATAGATTAAGTTTTTTTTTCTCTTTTATATTAAAATAATAAAACGAGAAAAAAAAACGATTTAATGATTTGTAGACAATTGTGTGAGCACGTATTAAATACCTGGTAAACCCAAAGTGGGTGTTCGAGTAGATTAACCCGCGGCTAAGAACCGCGGGATTCCGCGGCTTCCAACCTTGAATTGGAGTAATGTCAGAGGCGCATCCTCATGTATATAAATAATGAGGCTCATCGTCAATTACGCTCAAATCATTTCCGCGGTTTCATCACACCACAATCAGTGCTTAATCTTAAAATTTTAAGGATATGGCGGGATTAAGATTATGTTTAGGGGTAAGTAATTATTTAATTCACTTTTGACCATTAGTAACTATTTACTGAATGAAGGGTGGGTTCACTAGAACACCGACCTACCCTACATTTAAACGTCAACCTTTATCAATACAATGTTTTTATATTTTTATGCCATCATTCAAGATTTTGTTATTAAATTCCTTGGAAATAAAACACTATTTGTGGTTGAAATAAAGGTGCTTATGTAGGGTGGGTGGGCGGCCTCTATCCCACCCTCCAATCATTAAAACATCTTCAACAAATTGACGAACATTTTATTGCACCAACTTATTCATTTCTTGAATGATTTTAGTGAAACATAATTGTTTACCTATTATTTAAATCTTCTAAACTTTTTTTTAAAATTTAATATTAAAATACTTTAAGGGTGGGACCTATCCATATCAATCAGACATTTTTCAAGCTGAAAATATTGACATATTTTACTTACATCAAGAAGTTTCTATTCAATCTTTATTCCAGGAAACTTCTCATAAGAAAATCTTTTTTTTATTTATGTTAAAATTCCTGAAGAATGGGATGTCGCCAACCTATTTATACCACACTGATATAATTAATTAAACTAAATAAGTTTAATAAAATGTATTAAAATCCTTTACTTTGTTGTAGTTTGTTATTGAATAATATATTATTGAATAATTGATTTTTAATTTTATTAAATCACATAAATTAAATAATCTGTATATAAATATGTAAAATTTCATCTCTATCTTATAGTAAAATCATATTTTTAATATTTATGGATTGTTATGTTTTCTGTCCTAAATTATTTATCCCCGACGTTAAGTTTTAATTTTTAAAAATGCTTGAAAATAAGGTAAAATCAGATTCTCCTACTCGACGTATTTATAAAAATACATTAAAAACACTGTATAATATTTTATCGATTGAATGGTGGGTTAGAGGCCACCAGCCCACCCTACATATATACTTCAAATTCTATCAATCCACTGTTATTATATTTTGTTAATCATACTTAAAATTTTGTTTTTATTTTCCTTTGAAGTAAAACAATATTTTTAGTTTAAACAAAAGTGCGTAATGTATGGTGGGTGGCATTGGTAAAATTTATAGTTATTAAATAGTTTAATAATTAATTCTAATAATAATTAAAAAATAACTTGTTAACAAATAATTATAAAGTATTATCATAATAATCAAGTAACAAAAATGTCGTATATGTCAAATAACAGATGATAGATATTAGATAACATATGTATGATAAGTAACAAATGACAAATGACAAATGATAAATGCTGAATAACAAACGCAAATGACGAATGACAAATCAATAAAACAATAGAAGAAGGAACTTGTCGAATATTCGGTCTTTAGCAGATAAAATCATGTTAGAAAATTATGTAATCAACGAAAAAAAATGAGAAATGGAGAAATATTGTTGAAAATTTAAAATCCTCGCATAAAAATTAAAATTTTAGAGTTATAGAAAATAATATTAAAACAACATAAAATTAATTGTGAAAAATTTAAAATTCTACAATTCAAAAATACTCCTCAATAAAAATCAAATTCCGTAAATACATGATTTTAGAGCTTTCACATTTCACATATGATGGATGACAGATAATATATAACAAATGACAAATAACAGATATCAGTTGACAAATGACAGATGACAGATGACAAATGACATATTGCAGATGACAGATGACAGATTAAAGATTACAGATTACAGATGACAAATTATATACGATAAGAGAAACAAACACCGAATAATAGACCTTTAAAAGATACGCTTTGTATATTTAAGAAAATTGTGTTGAGAAATAATTTAACTAGACAAAAATTTTATAGTAATTTTCAAAATTCTACATAAAAATGTTAAATTCCTGATGCTTAAAAAATAATAAAAATAATAAAACAAAAGGATGAGTTAACCTGTGGAAAATAAAAAATTCTTCAATCAAAAATTATTGGATAATAGTTAATTTTCAAAATTACGTGATTGTAAAAGCTTTTGACTGATAACACATCTTATAGTGTAAGATGATAGTTAAGAAATGATAAATCGATAACAGATGACAGATGATAGATGACATATGACAAATGACAAATGACAGATGATAAATGACAGACAATAGTTGACAGATGCAGATGGCAGATGATAAATTACAGATGACAGATAACACATGACAAGTGGCAGATGTTTGATGACAGATGACAAATGGCAAATGAAATGGCAGATGACAGAAGACAGGTGACAGGTGACAGGTGACAGATGACACGTGACAGATGACAAATGATAAATGACAGATAGCCAATTAGAAATGGTCAATGGCAGATGACGGGTATATATGACAGATGACAGATAATAGATGACAGAATTGTAGAATCTTATATATTTGGGATGTGGCAGATGAGAGAATACAGGTTACGACAAATGACAAATGCGAATTGATAAATGACAAATGACAAAGACAAATGCTAAGTGACAAATGACAAATGACGAGTGACAAAAATATATATGATAAAAGCTCAAAATTACCAATGACAAATTATAAATGACAAATGTCACCTGTCACCCGTCATACTGTATAGATGATAAATAACATATTATCATCTGTCACCTGGCATCTGTCATATGTCATCTGTCACATTTGTTGAATTTGATTTATATTCTAAAATAATTTTTTGATTGCTTTGTTTTAAATTTTACACAATTCATTTTATGTTGTTGTTTTATTATTATTTTCTAGATTTCTAGAATTTTAGTTTCATTATTAGGATTTTTAATTTTTAAAACATTTTCTTATTTGTCAAACATTTTGGTAGTTATCATATCCTTTTCTAATGGTGACAGATGACAGATGACAAATGGCAGATAATAGATGTTAAATGACAGATGACACGTGACAGATGGCCGATGACAGATGACAGACAGCGGATTACAGATGGTTTTGTTTGTTTATTGATGGCAGATGACAGATAACAGATGACAGATGACAGATGATAGATGACAGAATTTTAGAGGCTTATTTGGGATACGGCAGATGAGAGAAAGCAGGTGACGACAAATGCTGAATGATAAATTATAAATGACAAATGGTAAATGACAAATGACAAATAACAAATGATAATTGACAAATGATAAATCATAAATAACAAATGACAAATGATATAATGACTAATCACAAATAACAAATGACAAATGACGAATGACAAATGACAAATGACAAATGACAAATGACAAATGACAAATGACAAATGACAAATGACAAATGACAAATGACAAATGATAAATGACAAATCACAAATGACAAATGGCAAATAACAAATCATGGGAAATTACAAATGACAAATAACAGATGTCTAATGACTAATGACTAATGACTAATGACCAATGACAAATGCCAAATGTCAAGTGACAAATTACAAATGATGAGTGACAAAACATATATATATATCATAAAAATCATTTTTTTTTATAAATGAAAAATGACAATTGATAAATAATAAATGACAAATCATATAAGGAATGTAATAACCACAAAAATGTTTAACAAATGAGAATTGGGATATGGCAAATAAGAGAAAACAAGTGACGACAAATGCTGAATGATAAAAGACAAATTACAAATGACAAATGGCAAATGGAAAGTGACAAATGACTAATGACTAATGACTAAGGACTAATGACTAATGACTAATGACTAATGACTAATGACTAATGACTAATGACTAATGACTAATGACTAATGACTAATGACTAATGACTAATGACTAATGACTAATGACTAATGACTAATGACTAATAACTAATGACTAATGACCAATAACAAATGCCAAATGTCAAGTGACAAATTACGAATGACGAGTGACAAGAAATATATATGATAAAAAACTGAAAATTGACAAATGATAAATGACAAATGTCACCTGTCACCCGTCATCTGTTATCGGCCATGTTACTTATCATCTGTCATATATCATCTGTCACCTGCCATCTGCAATCTGACATTTGTCATCTGTCACATTTGTTGAATTTGATTTAGATGACAAATATCAGATGACAGTTGACAGACGATAGAATTGTAGCGGCTTACATATCTGGAATATGGCAAATAAGAGAAAACAAGTGACTAAAAGTGCTAAATGATAAATAATAAATTACAAATGTAAATGACAAATGAGAAATGGCAAAGATAAATGTCAACAAACTATAAACGACAAAAATATATAATATATGAATAAAAAACGGATAAATAACAATTGAGAAATAATAAATGACAAATGAAAAATGACAAATGACACATTACAAAAAATAAGAAATGAAATATGAGAAATGCTAGATACATTTCAGGAAGAAGATAAATAAATGTTAGAAAAGAAGAAATCTTAAAAACTAAAAATTTTGAAATAAAAATTTAAAATCTACAAATTTAAAGAAGAGTAATAATAATAATACAGATAATTAATTATTGGAAAATTAAAACTCGGCAATCAAAAAAAAAACTAATGACTAATGACTAATTACTAATAACTAATGACTAATGACTAATGACCAAAAACAAATGCCAAATGTCAAGTGACAAATTACGAATGACGTGACAAAAAATATATATGATAAAAAACTGAAAATTGACAAATGATAAATGACAAATGTCACCTGTTACCCGTCATCTTTTATCGACCATGTTATTTATCATCAAATAACAAATGACGAATGACAAATGACAAATGACAAATGACAAATGACAAATGACAAATGACAAATGACAAATGACTAAGGACTAATGACTAATGACTAATGACTAATGACTAATGACTAATTACTAATAACTAATGACTAATGACTAATGACAAATGCCAAATGTCAAGTGACAAATGACAAATGACTAATGACTAATGACAAATTATCAATGACAAATGCCAAATGTCAAGTGACAAATTACGAATGACGAGTGACAAAAAATATATATGATAAAAATAAGTTTTTTTGATACATGAGAAATGGCAATTGATAAATAATAAATAAATGACAAATGATATATTACAGAAAATACCAAATGGGAAATGAGAAATGATGGATACATTTCAAGGAGAAAATAATTATATGTTAGAGAGGAATGTAATAACCACAAAAATGTTTGACAAATGAGAGAAAGTCTCAAAAATTAAAAATTCTGACAATAAAACTAAAATTCTAAAAATTTATATAATAATAATAATAATAAAACAACAACAAATTAATTGTGGAAAATTTAAAACTCAACAATTGAAAATTAGTTTAGAATATAAATCAAATTACAGATAACAGCAATAAGCTAACAGATAAGGGATGACAGATGGCAAACGAAAATGACAGATTATAAAAGACATGTCCGATAACATATGACAGGTGGCAGATGACAAATGACAAACGACAAATGACAAATGACAAATGACAAATGACAAATGACAAATGACAAATGACAAATGACAAATGACAAATGACAAATGACAAATGACAAATGACAAATGACAAATGACAAATGACAAATGACAAATGACAAATGACAAATGACAAATGACAAATGACAAATGATAAATGGCAAATAACAAATCATAGATAATATATATTAAATGATAAAGGCTAATGACAGGTGACAAATGACCGATGACAGATGACAGATGGCAGATGGCAAATTAAAGATCACAGATTTCAGATAACAGAAATCAGATGACAGATAACAGATGATAGATGACAGAAATCTAAAGGCTTTTTGAAGACAAATGAAAATGACATATGAAAAATGACAAATGACAAATGACAAACGACAAATGACAAATGACAAATTACTAATGACAAATGACAAATGTCAAATGAGAAATGACACACTACAACAAATGACAAACGCAAAATGAGATATGATATATATTTCAGGTAGAAGATAAATATATGCTAGAAGAGAATGCAATAACTACAAAAATGTTTGACAAATAGGAAAAAGTCTTAAAAATTAAAAATTCTGGCAGTAAAACGAAAATTCTAGGAATTTATAAAGTAATAAAGTATGAAACAATTGCTCCTAAATTGTGAAAAATTCAAAACTCTGCAATCAAATAAATAGTTGATAGAATATAATTCAAATTTCACAAATGTGACAGATGACAAATGACAGATTACAAATGGAAAACGACAAATGATTTGTCCGATAACAAATAACAGGTGACAAATGACAAATAACAGATTATAAATTACATATGGCTAATGACAAATGACAGGTGACAGATGGCCGATGGTAGATGGCAGATGATAGATAACAGACGGCAGATTGCAGATGACCAATATCAGATGACAGACGATAGATGATAGAATTATAGAGGCTTACATATTTGGGATATGGCAAATAAGAGAAAACAAGTAACGACAAATGCTGAATGATAAAGGACAAATTACAAATGCAAATGACAAATGGCAAAGATAAATGTCAAGTGACAAACTATAAACGACAAAAAATATATAATACATGAATAAAAAACGGATAAATGACAATTGATAAATAATAAATGGCAAATGAAAAATGATAAATGTCATATTACAAAAAAATGGAAAGTGAGAAATTATAGATACATTTTAGAGAAGAATGTAATAACCACAAAAATGTTTGACAAATGAGAGAAATTCTTAAAAAACTAGAATTTAAAAAAATTTGATAATAATAATAACAATAATAGAACAAAAAAACAAAAAAAATATTTATTTATTTATTCTTTGTCATACTTGCTTAAAAAACTGCAGTTATTACAAAATAGATATAAATATGACAGATGACAGATATATAATATGACATTATGAATGAATTATAGATGTTAGATTATATACGAGAAAAGAGACAAAAACTATCGAATATCAGAAGATACACTTTAAAAATTGTTATTAAAAAACAATGTAACAAACAAAACGTTTATAAAAAATTGCAAAAGTTCTACCTAAAAAATTTTAATTCCTGATGCCTAGCAAAAAATAATAAAACACAATAAAACAAAAACGCGAAATAAAAATAGCCATAAATGACTGATGGCCAATGACAGATGGTGGAAAACAAATGACTGATGACCAATGACATATGGTCAATGACAGAAGTACATGTGACAGACGACAGATGATAGATGACAAAATTGTAGAGGCTCACATATTTGGGATGTGAGAGATGAGAGAAAACAGATAGCGACAAATGATAAATGCGAAATAATAAATAACAAATGACAAATGATAAATGAGCAAGAAAAATATCAAGCGAGAAATGACGAGTAAACAAAAATATAATATATAATAAAAACTTAACAAATGACAAATAGTTATTTATTTATTTAACGGAAGCCATTTAAAAAAATACATAAAATACAATTGTTATTAAAATGGCAAATGATAAATAAAAAATAACAAATAATAAATGACAAATGACAAATGACAAATGACAAATGACAAATGACAAATGACAAATGACAAATGACAAATGACAAATGACAAATGACAATCGACAAATGACAAATGACAAACGACAAATGACAAATGGCAAATGACAAATATGTATGTACTATGGTATTTACCGCCAATAAACAAACAAACAAATGACAAATGATAAATGACAAATAACAAATGAGTAAAGAATGCAATGACTAAAGAAATGTTTGACAAGTCAGAAAAAGTCTTCAAAATTATAAATAAATAAAACTAAAATTCTAGAAATTTTGTTTTGTTAATAATAATGATATAAAAACAACAACAAATTATTAGTGGAAAATTTTAAACTCAACAAGCAAAAAATATTTTAGAATATTCATTTCACACATTTCACAAATGTGTCAGATGACAGATGACAGAAAACAAATGCCAGATAACAAATGACAGATGATAGATGATAGATGATAGATGATAGATGATAGACGACAATGACAGATAACAGATAACAAATGAGAGATGACAGATAAGAAATGACTGATGACAAATGGCAAATGAAGATGACAGATGATAAATGACATGTCCGATAACAAATGACTGATGACTGATAACAGGTAACAGATGACAAATGATAGATAATATATGATAAGTGACAGATGACAGATGACAGATGACAAATGACCCATGACAGATGACCGAAGACAGATGACAGATGGCAAATGACAAATAACAGATGATAGATGACAGAATTGTAGATGGTTACATATTTGGGATATGGCAGTTGAAAGAAAACATGTGAAGACAAATAACAAATGACAAATGGTAAATGACAAACAACATAGATAAATGTCAAGTGCCAAATTTTAAATGAGTGACAAAAAATATATGTAATAAAAGAAAAAAATCGATAAATGAGAAATAACAATTGATAAATAAGAAATGGTAAATGACATACTATAACAAATGATAAATCCAAAAAGGAAAATGATATATATATATAAATTTCAGGAAGAAAATAAATATATGTTAGAAAAGAATGTAATAATTACAAATATGTTGAAAAAGTCTTAAAAATTGAAAATCCTGGCAATTAAACTAAAATTTTAAAAATTTAGATAATAATAATATTTAAGAATATAAACAAATTCCACAAATATGACAGATGACAGATCGCAAATGACAGATGACAGATAATAAATTACACGTTCGAAAACAGTTGCGGGTGACAGATGGCAGATGACAAATGACAGATAATAGATGATAAGTTACAGATGGCTAATGACGAATGACAAGTGGCAATTGGCCGATGACAGTTGGCAGATTACAGAAGGCATATATCAGATGATAGATAATAGAATAGAGGGTTTACATATTTGCGATATGGCAGATGAAAGAAAACAGGTGAAGATAAATGACAAATGCTGAATGATAAATTACAAATGGCAAATAACTAAAACAAATGTCAAGTGTCAAATTAAATATGAGTGACAAAAATATATATGATAAAGGGGAAAAAATATAAATGACAAACGACAATAAATAAATAATACATGACAAATGACAAATGACCTACTACAATAAATGACAAATTCAAAAAAGGAAATGATATATATTTATTTCAGGGAGAAACTAATATATGTTAGAAAAAAATGTAATTGCTACAAAAAAGTTTGGAAAATGAGAAAATTCTCAAAAATTAAAAATCTTGGTATTAAAACTGATATTCTAGAAATTTAGAAAATTATAATAAAACATCAAATTAATTGTGGAAAAATTCAAAACTCGGCAATCAAAAAAATATTTTAGAATATAAATCAAATTCTACAAATGTGACAGACGCCAAATGACAGATGTCAATTGACAGATGGCAAATGACAAATAACAGGTAATAAATGACAACAGATGACAGGTGACGAAAAATTCAAAACTGGGCAATCAAAAAATATTTTAGAATATAAATCAAATTCCACAAATGTGACAGACGAGAAATGACAGATGACAGATGACAATTGACAGATGGCAAATGACAAATAACAGGTGATAAATGACAACAGATGACAGGTGACAGATAATAGAATTTAAATGACAGATGACAAACGGCAGATTACAGATGATAGATATTAGATCATAGATGACAGAATTATAGACGCTTGCATATTTGAAATATGGCAGGTAAGAGATAACAGGTGACAACAAATGCTGCATGATAAATATCAAATGACAAATGACAAATGGCGAGTGACTAAAAATATATAATATATCAATAGTGGAAAATTTAAAACTAAAAAAAAGCGGATAAATGACAAATGGCAATTTTTATTAATAAATGGTAAATGACATATTACAAAAAATAAAAAATTGGAAATGAGAAATGACAAATGACACGTCACAAATGACATATTACGAAAAATAGGAAATGGGAAATGAGAAATTATAGATACATTTTAGGGAGGAATATAATAACCACAAAAATGTTTGACAAATGAGAAAAATTTCTAAGAATTTAGATAATAATAATAATAAAACAACAACATAGAATTAATTGTGGAAAATTTAAAACTCTGCTATCAAAACAATAATTGAGACTATAAATCAAATTCCACAAACATGACAGATGACAGATGACATATATTATAATATGACATTATGAACGAATTATAAGTGACAAAAGAGACAAAAAGTGTCGAATATTAGATCTTAAGAAGATACACTTAGAACTTTTTATTAAAAAAACAGTGTAACAACTAGAAGTAAATTCATTAAAAAAATTTAAAAATTCCTAAAAAATAATTATTAAAAAAAACAATAAAACAAAAACTTGAAAAAACCTGTAGAAATTAAAGAAATATCGACAATTAGAAAATAATTACATGCAAGTCAAAAAGTATGTGACTGTAACAGATTTTGCCAGGTGACAGACGTCAAGTATAAGTAAGAAGAAATATAAGTGATGATAAATGACACCCGCCATAACAAATTATAAATTATTAATATATAATTTTCAGCCCCCTCGTATTTCTCAGGGAGTCCCCATTTTTCAACGATTTTTGCCCATTTTGAATTTTGTCAGATAACTACAGATAACAAATTACAAATAACAGATGACAGATGACAGATGACAGATGACAGATGACAGATGGCAAACGAAGATGACACATGATAAAAAACATGTGCGATAACATATGACAGGTGGCAAATGACAGATGACAGATGACAGATGACAGATGACAGATGACAGATGACAGATGACAGATGACAGATGACAGATGACAGATGACAGATGACAGATGACAGATGACAGATGACAGATGACAGATGGCAGATGACAGATGTCAGATGACAGATGACAGATGACAGATGACAGATGACAGATGACAGATGATAAATGACTTATCCGATAACAGATGACGTAACAGATGATAGAGTACAGATGATAGAGGACAGTTGACAAATTATATACGATTAAAGAAATAAATGTCGAATAATATACCTTTAAAAGATACACTTCAGAAATATTATTGTGCACATTATAATATATTTATATATTATAATAAATTATAATGGTTATAAATATAGTAAGTGTTTTATTCAGTGTTCATTATGAATTACCATGTAGTAACGGTCGCAATCATCATTATGATTATTTCTAAACTCCATTATTAAAAATTTACACATTAACAAATAACAATTATTTTTATTACTTGCAGGTTTTATTAATTGCGACAGTGTTATTGCTATCGCAAGCAGCCCCATCACCAGCTCCATGGGGTCATAAGCGATGGGGCGGACATGGTGGTTACGGAGGCGGACACGGTGGTTACGGAGGCGGAGGTGTCGCGATCATTGCCATTAAAAAGATCGGCTACGGTGGTTATGGAGGCCACGGGGGATACGGAGGACACGGACATCACGGCTACGGAGGGCACGGAGGCGGTTATGGAGGTGGATACGGCGGCGGCTACGGCGGAGGATACGGAGGTGGTTATGGAGGTGGATACGGCGGTGGTTTCGGCGGAGGATTCGGTGGCGGCTTCGGCGGTGGATACGGAAAATGGCACGGATAAAAATTGTAAAGATTATGAATAAGTTGTAAAAATTATAAAAATAAAATATTTCAAAAATATTCAAAAAAATGATTTTTACTTTATAGATTTAAACAGTTTTGAGTGGTAAAGCACGCAATCGATTCCGCGACCTAATAACGACAAAATCGGAATTAATTGTGATAGTAATTACTAATATATAGTAATACTACAAAAAGGAAGGAAACCAGAACGAGCGTTATCGCGAACGGTTAAACAAAGGAATTTGCATTCTTGCAAATCCGAGAATTCAAGAACTCAGTTTTTGTTTTGTTCATTTCCTTTATCATGTGCACCTCCGTGTGACCGGATTAATTACACTTTGTTACACATTTCGTCAATTTCCGTTACGCATAGATATCGCTAATTACGTTCCGTATATAAAAAAAGAAGTTTTGAAGAAAGAAAATCATTACATTATTCACGTTATCCAAAGTGGTTCAGGTAAACTTCCCTTCACTGAGGAGTGTAAAATAGCCGATTTGATTTTTGTTTGTGTTAAATTGGAGAAAAATAAAATATGGTTTCTTCAATGGTGAGTACAAACTTTTTTTAATAATAGTGTGGAAGATTACAAGAAGTTACTGAAATATTTTATAAGTTGTTAAATACATGTATAGAATTTGTTTTTTTTTGGTGTTTTATTACGGATCTAAGAAACTGTAGGAGATATTTTCATTTTCAGAATTACGTGATAATCGTAAGCTGGTTATTACATCAAATATTTTATGTATATTCTGTTCCCCTCCCTCTCACAGTAAGTTAACAACAGCATTATTAATTTGAATACGTGAACACTTTAATTCAATTTATTTTAGGTTACCGATGCTCCAAAACTACAAGGTAAGTTTATAAAGTATTGTTTATATAAATTAATCATTCTCGACTTCCCATCTTTGTTTATTTATAAGACATAAAATGAATAATAGCTTTGTAACTTTGAGAACTATTTTCGACCCGATCATCATATTTTGATCCCAGGAATCTATGGTAAAGCCATTTCCCCACATTAATGTAACATCCTGCATAAAGCCCTGTAAGTGTAAATGATTTTTTGTTTAAGGAAAAATGTTATCAGCTGGAAACATGGCGCCATATCCGCCATACCAGCAGTTTCCCACCGTTGGAGGTTTTCCCGGAGCATACCCACCCATGTACCCTCCCCAAATGGGTCCACAATATCCCAACATAAGGCCTTATGGTGGAAACGGTTACGTGCCAAACTATCTGCAGCAATACGACATGATGTACAGCAGAAATAGGAAAACGTTCGTGTAGATAAATATCATTAATAAGTTCTTAACAAATACGAGAAGTAGATTTTACAATTAATTAGATGTAAACATTTGTATTTTTATACCACTTTAGAATAAATTTTTTAAATAATAAAAATAGTAGTAATTGGCTATCGTCTACATGGACCTTCGGCCGTGTTATTTATACCTTTATGTGTGTATGCTTTCTAGAATACCGCCTCCTTTACTCTTTCTTTTTGAACACGTTTTCTATTTCATTTTTAGAAAGATAATTTTGATAATATTGTTGATATTACACGTATAGGAGCTTCGGACCTCAAGATAATTTTCGACATTTAAAAATGCTACATTTTCAAGAATCTAAAACAAATATTTTAAAAGTATTCAATTGTTTTTAACAAAATTTCAATTGTTTTTGATCAAATAAAATAGCTATTTTGAGTTAAGATGAAATTAATTATCAGAATGTCCTTGACTGTTTTTATTATATCTAATTTATAAAAAAAACTAATTTTTTCAATTTTTAACCAGTTTTTGAACTGTTGAAATTTGCTTGGGTACTCTTTACAAAATGTTTTCAACTTAAATTAATTTAATCCTCTTTTGTTTTTTCTTTAAACAAATTTCCTATTTTTTTTAGAAATAATTTAATGGTATATTTTCTATTCCAATTTCTACATCATCTAAAATTATTTATTTACACTAAACAAATTACTTAATATTTATGCAAAAGTTAATAAAATATTCAACCAAATATACACTATTATGTTTTTACATGTAGGTATGTGAAAATGATACATTAAAACTAACAAAAAAAATGTTAAGGGTTAAATAAGCAACCACACATACATTATTCGTACCGAAATAATATATCATATATTTAATAGTGCAGTATGGTTTAGGAAATAATTAACTACTATTAATTTTGTGAGGATATTCAAAATGTCAGACGAAAATATTTAAATATTTGAAAGTGATTAATAATATGCAACCAAATACACACGAATCGCTGGATACATGTTATTCAAAAGTGGAAACTTGAAGCTGAAAGATCATTCTAAAGAAAATTAAAGCATGCAATCAAACATAATAATTTAAAAAAATTCATTTAACAGTTTTATTTGCGGAAACTATATAAACTGCACGAATGTTCCTATTTTATAATTCTCTCTTTTTGTGGAAATTTTTATCTGAAAACACTTTTTCCACACGCGATTAAGATTTTTTACTTCAATATTTGTGCGAAAAGTATAATCTCTCAAGAATTGAAAATATCCAACTAAAAACCGTTGTAAATGAAAGTATGCAACCAAAAGTACACATAATAATGAAATTAAGTAATTTACAAATGAAGGAAAGCGATTAAATGCTTACAGCATTAGAAAGTGAAAAACAAAACTAAACACCTTAAACTAAAATAATGCAAACATTCAGACATTTGATAATAAAGATTTGCAACTAATCATATACAAACACTATCAAAGTACTTTCTAGCATTATAATATGCAACCAAATATACATAAATAGAATAGAAATAAGGTAAAGCATCTTAATGCTTGCAACGTTAGAAAGGGAAAAATGAAATTAAAAACTAATGAAACAGCCATCTTATAATAGAATATGCAACCTATTATACACACCTAGAGTCAAAATTCTTATAGCATCAGAAAGTAAAAAATAAAATTAAAATAGACGGAAAAAACAACCTGAACAGCCAAACATTCAGAAATATTTTTAAATCCATTACATAAACAAACAAAATATTTGCGTTAATTTATGCAAAGAGTAAAAATTAAAAATATCTTAGGAAATGATTTAAACATGTGCAACCAAGTATATACGAATAATGTGTGAATGAAATAAATCTTCTACGCCTAAAACTAAAATGTTAAATGTAAAACAGAAACATTAACGTATGCAACCAAACATACATTAATCCAACACTAATTTGAATGAAATTATTTCTGTTGAATAAACTAATAAATGATAAAATGTACTTTAGATTGTTTAATGTAACTATACATATATATACATTAATCCTTTTATCAAAAAGAAAAAATAACACCATCTAAAATTTTTAATTCTTTTAGTTATATTTCAATTGTTTCGTTTTTAGCAAATTAACTATTTATTAAGAAAAAATAAATGCTGTATCATCTATTAATAACCAAAATAGATAAGCGATGAAAAAAATAATATGCAACCAAATATACACTTCGAGTAAAATGCATTTAACATTTAAATTGCGGGAATTATATATACAGCACCAACGAGCACGATCAATAATACGATGAATTGAATTCTCAATTCTCCCGCGGTTAAACATTTTTATGTTAATTAGAATGTTAAATAAACACTTGGTTTTGTTTCACTATTTTTATTATTTTCACTCTCAAGAACTCTACCATAACCAAATATTTATTTAACCTTCTAATTACAATCAACAATTTTCTCTTTTAATCTGAAAACACTTCTTTTACATTTATAAAAATATAGTTTACGTTACTGAAAATATAAATATATGCAACCACATATACATATATAATGTAGGTATAAAGTTAAGCATCCGAATGCTTATAGCATATAATAACTAAAATCAGCAACTAAATATATACGAATTATATAAAATTTAAAATATGTAAAAGTAAAAATAATCATTCAAGTTTTATAGCATTTGATAATTTAAATAAAAACTAACTAAGAATACAACCAAATATACAATACGATATTAAAAATATGCAACCAAATATACATAACTAGTGTAGATATAAAATAAATCATCTAAAAGTTATAGCATTAGAAAGTGAAAAATTAAACTTAAAAGGGTTTGAAGTTAATATATGCAACCAAATATACAATAAAATATTTTTATTTCGAATTAAATGTTATATCTGTCTGAATTATTAATTGCATAAACGTCCGTACGAAAAATATTCCTTGTATTATTAGATATTATTATTGTTGTCTAATGTTCATTCAAATATTTGTAACTACTTTTTATATGAATTTAAACTTTAGAAATAAATATATTCAATACTTTTCATGCTACTTTCTTGATGGAACCAAATTTTCAGATTGGGTATAGTAAAACACTTGTTTTGCTCCATATTTTTATTTTCAGTTGCCTGACACGTGTTTCGATGAGTTACGATCATTTTTTTACCATTGAAAATGATCGTAACGGATCGAAACGCGTGTCAGGCAACTGAAAATAAAAATATGGAACAAAACAAGTGTTTTACTATAGCCAATTTAGAAATAAATCTTGTATTTTTGGAAGAAATATTCTTTGTTTATGTTTATTTTTATGCAGAAGTTAAATGGTCTTAGGAATTCGTACTACCATGTAAACTTTTTACATGCAAGCAACCAAATATACACTAAACATATAAATTTATTTTTTTCAATTCATCAGTCAATTCCTCGCCCAACCAAAAAAGTCGATTATAATTAATTAAATTATATAATACCAAGATTTAAAAGAAAACACACACAAAAAAAAACATGTAAATAGATCGAGCAAAATTTTACAAACACGCGAAAGATACATTAGCAACCAAATATACACAAATCTTGTAAAAATGGGTTATACAATAGATAAGACCTAATAAATATAAAATAGGCAACTATTTAAAATGAAAATAAGCAACGAAACAAACTTCTTGTAAAGGATTATTAAATTATTTAAACATAATAAATAAAAGAAAACAAGCAACCATATATACATATATGATATTTGTGACAGTGAATAGCACATCTGAATGCTATATGCTAATTTCTTTAGTAACATATAATAATAAGAATGTCAAAAATCAAAACTGAAAACCTAAATACATTTAAATTATGTGACCGAACATATTGTTATAAAAACTATTTAAATGTTTTATTTCTTAACTTATATAATATTTATGCAAAATTTGATTCTTCATTTTGAATTTAAATCTACAAACTTCTACTTGTATATTTAAAAAGAATATTTTATTTGCGTTTTTTTTCATGCAGAGAGAAAAAAATAATTTAAACGGAAACTATTAAAACATGTGCAAGATAAATGTGAGCAACCAAATATACATGAATAGAGTATAGAGTAGAGTTACAGATTAAAACATGCTAAAAATTTAATATATGCAACCGCACTTACACGAATCGCGTAAATATGGTTTTATTATTTAAAAAAATACAAAAAGACCTTATTGTGGTAAATTTTAATATGTTTTCTCAACTGCTTTACACATTTTTTTTCGTTTTTTTTTTTTCAAAATGGTTAAAACTCTTTTAGTTAATTTTCTATTATTTGATTTTTAACATGCATTTAAAATAAATGTCATATTATCAATTCTAATTTTATTTATTTAAACAAAATTTAAAAACATGTTAAAATTTAATATATGCAACCAAACATACATTAATCAGGTAAAAAAATAAGTTTTAAAAGTATATCTTCAAGTGTTTATTAAATTTTTAAGGTACTTGCTTTCAAAGTTTTCAACTCTTGAAGTTAATTTTCGTTTGCTCGTTTTAGGAAAATTTTCATTTATTTAGAAATATCTATTCTTATTTCAAAAATAATTAATTCAAAAGGTCACAAATTTAATGTATGCAACCAAATATACATGTAAAAATTTAATTGCTTTTTATAATAATTACGTTTTTAACTCTTGTTTATTTTCGATTGGATCTTTTAAGTAAATTTTCGACTTTTTTTTAGAAATATCTATTCTAATTTTTATATTAATGAAGGTTAAAAATTTATGTTAAAAGTTTTTATAATACATTTTAAAAGGTTATTATGGAAGAAAAAAACAACTGTATTATAGATTCCAATTTCTACACAAATAAACGTGTTAAAACTTTATAACATATGCAATCAAACCTACACGAACCACATAAAGAATTTATAACTGCTTTTATTCTTAATAACAATTTCACACAAAAAAAAACTTATTGTGATTAATTTCAAACTGTTTTCTCATTTGTAATCATTTTTACATAAAATAATAAATATGTTAAAATATGCAACCGAACATACATTAATCACTTCAAAATGATAAATACGAAAATCTACTTAAATGTTACATTGTGAAAAACTTTAAATTTTAATTTAATTTAATAATTCCTACATAAAATATGTTAAAATGGGCAACCAAACATATACCAGTGTGTAAAAAAAAGTTAAGTTAAATGTAATATTTCTGGAATTTTTTTTAACAATTTTTTATTTAAAAAAAATATGGCAAATTACAAACTGAGAAAACAATTGTTTAAAACTTGTAAGAATACTTTGCAAACTAAACTAGTTATTTTTTTATTGCTTTTACAAAAAAGAAAATAATAAATGCTGCATTTATTATATGCAACCAAACATACATTACTCAAGTAAAAAGTTTCTTTTACTATTTTTTTTTTATAATTAATTGCCAATAATAATAAACTATATTTTCATCTTTCAAAAATTTTTAATGTACTTGCATTTAAAATTTTCAACCCTTGTTAATTTTCGATTTTCTAATTTTTAGAAATGTCCATTATAATTTCTATATTAATGAAGTTTAAAAATTTTATATATGCAACCGAATACACATGTAAAAACTGTAACTGCTTTTTTATAGTAAATTTATTTTAAAAATAAATAATAATAATTTTTTTCAACTGTATTATCTATTCTAATTTCTATATTTAAAAAATGGTTAAATTAAACTTATGCAACCAAACTTACATAAAACGGGTAAAAATTTGTAATTGTTTTTTCTTAATGTACACAAAAAATTCATTGTGTTTAAGCTGTTTAGTCATTTTTATTAACGTTAAAATATTTTAATCACGTAAAAATTATTTTAAAAGTCCATTTAAAAATTAGATTTGTAGGAATTATTTTTAACTACATTTTATATTAAAAAAACTATTATGGCAAATTACAAACTAATTTGTCAGCTGCTTAAAATTGTAAGAACTATTTTCATTTTACTGCAACCATTCTAGTTATTTTTGAGTAATTTTAATAATAATAATAATAAATATCTTTATTCACATGTTTCTTTTCTTTTACAATAATATTATTTATAATTTATGCTTTACTTGTGAACGGGCTGTCCACCATTGGTCTTTTGGCCTTCAATTTTATA
The DNA here is from genome assembly GCA_963969525.1 of Ontholestes murinus. Lineage (NCBI taxonomy): Eukaryota > Metazoa > Arthropoda > Insecta > Coleoptera > Staphylinidae > Ontholestes > Ontholestes murinus. Next base: position 9,014,599 of record OZ018388.1, on the reverse strand, counting down.
CTTTCGTAGAAAATTAATATTATTTATCTATTCTAATTTCTACATTTAAATAAACATGTTTAAAATTTATCATATGCAACCAAACTTACATTACTCACGTAAAAATGTTTCATTTAAATGTTATATTTGTACGAAGTAATTTTAACTGTTATTTATAACAACTTTATTTTAAAAAATCTTTTATAGGAACTTGCAAACTGTTTTCTTAACTGTATAAAAATTAGAAGAGCTCATTTCAACATTTTCAACTATTTTAGTAAATTTTTGTGAGGAAATTTTAAATTTTTGTAAAAACAAATTAATGACATATTATCTATGCTAATGACTATTTAAAATAAAACATGTTACAAATTTATTATATGCAACCAAAAAAAATTTAGACGAAAGAAAACTTATTGTAACAAATTTCAAAATGTTATTTTATATTTTTGAAGAAAAAATTATCTATACTAATTTCTATATAATAGAATAGAATTTTTAGAACTTTATTGGTCTGACCATTGTTGGTACAATATTAGACACGTCAAATATAAAAAATCGAAACTAAAAACTAGATACGAAATAAAAAAACATATTAAAAATGTATTATATGCAACCAAAATTACACGAATAATAACAAATTTTTACAAAAGAAAACTTATTGTGACTAATTTCAAACTTATTTTTTCTTATTTTTAATAAAAAATATGTTCCAATATGCAATCAAATTACGTAAACATGATCTTTTAAAATCCATTTAAATGTTATATTTGTAAGAATTAACAGTTTTTCATAACAAATTTGTAAAGAAAAACATATTATTGCAAATTACAAACTATTTTCTCAACTGGAAAAAATTGTAAGGACACTTTTCAATTTTCTTGCTTATTCTAGTTAATTTTAAATTGTTATTTTGTGTATGTTTTAATTTTTTATAGAAAAAATAATTGCCATATTATTTACATAAAAATATCATGTAAAAAGATTATTATATGCAACCAAACTTACGTGAAACGCGAGAAACATTCTAACTGCGTTTTTCTTAATAAGAAATGTACACGAAAAATTAATTGTAGCTAATTTCGAACAGTTTTCTTATTTTTAATCATTTCTACAAATAAATATGTTAAAATATGCAACCAAACATACACAAATTGCGTAATATTATCTGTTAAAGTCTGTTTGAACTTTACATCTGTAGGAATGATTAATTTCACTAATATTTGTTACTACATTCACTGATTTTACATTGGAGAAAGTGGTATTGCATAAAAATATGCGAAATTAAAATTTCCCGGGAATTAAAAATGATTAAAACACACACACACGTGTTGGATAAAATAATGCAGACGTTCAAATAGTACGTAAAAGTGGAAAACCTATTAAGCCTTAAGGCAAGCAACCAAACATACATTTATGAAAACTTATAAACGTCAAAAATTGATACTGCAGAAAAAACATGATTTTATAAATATTTCGATAAAATTACAACTTTAAACTATTTTTAGAAAGTCTTTTTTAATTCAAATACTTTTGATTCTGGAAACGTTTCAATTGATTTTATAATAAATTTTCATCTAAATGTAAAATACTTTTGTCCTCTAAATTTTCGACTGATTCTAAAATTAAATTGTCTTTCTGCTACAAAATTTTCAAGTGTATATCTCAATTTATTCTTGTAAAGTAAAAAATTGTAAATTCAAATTCTGTTCATCCAATGTAAAAAAATGTTACTAGCAATAAATATTTAAAGATTCTCGTAACGACTAATGTAAGTGATTTATCAATACACCAATAAATTCTTAACCTTTTCATCATCCATAAAATTCGATTATAATTAATTAGATTATATAACACCGAAATTAAATAAAAACACGCAAATAAAAAAAAAAACTTGTCAATACATTAACAACCAACAAATTACGAATTCAATAGTTTTTCCCATCTCGAAGCCTATTGATTCATGCAAATTGTGCCTAATTAACAACTCAAACAAACCAAAGATGACACCTTGTTAATTTTTGACATTGACTCCCCAGGGGGATATATAAAGGAGAGCGTTTCGTGATTTCGGTCAGTCAATTTGTGTTATTTTTTTGGGCACGCAAAAAATCGTCTGTTTGTGCGCGGTTGCTACGTAAAAGAAAAATGCTTAAGGTAAACAAACACTGCCGGGAATTCCGACATGTGTGTGATGGTTTGATGATCGTATGGCTACAAGGTTGCGTTATGTAAACGTTGTCTGGTGCTTGATGATGATCGAGATGATTAAAAAATTATCGTTGTAATTGTTGGAAATATTATTTACAGGTTTTCGTAATTTTCGTCTTGGCCATCTTGGCAAGCGCAATTGCAGCTCCACAACTGGGTTACGGTGGATATTACGGAGGTTATGGAGGATACGGTGGTTATGGTTATGGAGGGTACCATCACCACCACCATCACCATCCATACAGGCCGCCCTACCATGGCTATTACCCAGGGATCGGTGGTTTTGGAGGGATCGGCGTTGTAGGACTTGGATTTTATGGATAGACGTTTCCAAAATTATTTGCAATACAATATTGTGCTTTTAAATAAGAAATAAATTATATATTTATTAAAAATATTTCAATAATTACCCTTAATTAGTGCTGTATGACCAAAAAACAAATATTTTATGCTATAAAATTATGTTATTAAAAATAATAATTAAAAACAAACAGTTCTCTTAAAACTAGGTTTAAAAGGTTATGTGATATCAATAAAAAAAAGTTTTAGTTTGAAAATAAATCTATAATAATTGTATAGCCTTAAAGAGAATAAATAACGAACAAAATCGTTAGAAAAATGAAATAAATTTAAAAAAAAACACGTCAAGTTTTGGGCGAAAGAAGCATAAAATTACAAATCGTGTTCTTTCACTTCCTCTTCTATGATGCTGAGGGAGCAAATATTTTCTTGGACAACCGGAATTCTTTCATATGTTCTTTTACTTGCTTTTTATCCCCTTTTTAGACACCATAATCACAACATAACCTCTATTTGACAAATTGAAACAATTAATTTACAGTTTACTGTTTATATTCTACACTTCAGTGTCGTAAAAATCCACATAATAAATCATCTTTCTTGATTAACATATCAAAACACTTTGTGTCTATTAACAATTACAAAATTCAGTAAGTTTATAATTAATTTGTACAAAACAATATAACAATTAAATAATTATCTCGAATAAATTAGCAAAAACAATACACAAATTTCAATGTCACCATGACGACAGTCAAAGAAACAAACGCCGAATCCGCTTTGTCAACAAACGGAGCGTTAATTTAGAAAGTGCCGAAACGAATCATTATATAAACGGTAAACAATTAAACGCTTTATGGATGGTAAATAATATTCAAGGATCGGACGTATCACCTTGAACTTTGAGGAAAGGTTACGCTAATGATGTAGAAAAAAAGAAGAAGAAGAAGAGAAAGAAACAAAACCCGAAGATATCAAAACGGAAACGTGGAGAGAGAAAAAAATTATTAAGAAATCGAAAATTGATTTATTAAATCTACACACCGACGACGTAAAGATTCGGTTTTATGATTACTACAATCATGCGATAAATTTAATTTAATAATAATAAGAAGTTATACCTGCGGTGGACTGTTATTAACCTTGTGAGGTTGTTCGCATTTTGACGCGAGCTTTTTTTTTCGACTCAAATTATTTTCGTAATTGAAATTAGAATAAATATTCATTCATATTCATTTGTTATGTCATCTGCCATCTATTATTCATCTGTCATTTGTCATTTGTCATCTGTCATTTTGTCATCTGCCGTCTGTCAAAAATATCGAATATAATCAATTATTCTCTGTATGACAGTCAGTATGTCAATGTTTATCTGCCATCTGTCAAATTTTAACTGTCAATTATTATCTGTCAACAATTATGTGTCAAGTGTTATCTGCCATCTGTCAAATATCTACTGTCTATCAAAGTATATCTATCCTTTATTAAAAATTATCTATCAAATTAATAAAACCTAAGATTTTATTACAAATACACAAGACAATCTTCGAGTTTAAAAGATGGCTAAGATGCCAATCATTAATTTTACATTTCTATTTCGACCACAGTCACTCATAAGTAATCTATTGACTGTTATTTGTCATATATATATAAAGTGATTTGAATCATCTAGCAACTGTTTTCTATTTTTCTATCAACTCCTTTCAAATGTCAGTTGTCACCTGTTATCTGCCAAACATTACCTGACGTCTAGAGAATATATCAACTTCAATTATCATTTTTCACCTGTTAACTATAAATCTGTCATCTATCATCAATCATCTATTAAACATCAATTGTAATCTGTCAACTTTTATCAATTAGATATGAATTAGTATATGAGTTTATTGTCAGTTATTTTGTGTATCTGAAAACTGTCAATTCTCACTTATCGTATTTGTCATTTCTCATTTATTCACCTGTTAACTTTCAATTGTTTTTTTTTTGTTATTTATATTCATAATCACTTTATTCAATAGTACTAGTTACCTGCAGTATTATTGACCCACCTTATTACCTTAATTGAGTTGTTAGCGAACTCCTGACCTAGGTTAATGCACAGTCTGTTAACTAAGGACATTAAAAAACAAAAGGTCAATGCACACATTGTTATGGTAGGTCAAGAGTACGATAGGTTTATTAATATCGATTGTTTAGGTAGGTCAAGAGTGCGTAAGGTTAATGCACAGTTCATTAAGGTAGGTCAAGAGTACGCTAGATAATTATATTATTAGAAGGTATCCTTCTAGGTAATTATATTGATGGAATTTAGCCATTTAAATTAATAGTTGAGATAGGTCAAAAATACGCTGGGTTAATAGATCAGCTATAATTGATTTTTTATGATTTCCAATTTTAAAATGTTTCTGCATTGGTAGAATTAGTAGTAGAATAGTGGCAACCTATTTTTATCAGATAAAAGTAACAGCTGTAGTTTTTAATGACAGATATCAGGTGACACATGACAGATAATAGTTAACAGTTTTCCTATGATTAAAAATAATTGATTAAAAAATCATAGATGATAGTTGGATAGATGTCAGTCAATATATAACGTGCAATAGTTTACAGATTACTCATGAGAGATGACAATTGACTGTTAACAGATGTTAAATGGTAGATAACAGATAGTAGTTTATAGTTGACAGATGAAAGTTGACAATACATGTTTGACAAATAAAAATAGACATTTGCAATTGTATCGTAATAGATATCAGTTAACAATTTACTTATGACAGTTGAGAAAAGACAGATTATAGATCATAGATTTATTTGACAGATGATAGGTGTCAGAAGAATAAATGACAATTGCATTCAACAGATATAAGAAGTCAGTTGATATGCGATGGATAATAGTTGAAAGTTAACCTACGAGAGATGACAATTCAACAGATAAAATATATAAACAGTTGATAAGTGATGTGGCAGATGTCAGTTGATATATGAGAAATAATAGTTGCCAAATTAAAAGAGCTAACTGACATATAAATGTTGACAAAACACATTTTACAGATACCAGAAAATAATTAGCAGTTAATAGATGTCAGTTGACATATAACAGTAATTTGTCAACTGTTATATGTCAACTGACATCTATTAATTGCTAATTATTTTCTGGTATCTGTCAAATGTTGTTTGTCAACATTTATATGTCAGTTATCTCAATCAAAAATAGCAATTAATAGTTGACAGATGACAATTCATTGTTCACAGATACAATTTGTTAATTGGTGTTGTTAATATAAGTTCGTGTGTGAGAAAAAAAAAGTTGACAAAATACTAATAATAATTGGCTGATGATAGTTTATAAATAATTGTTGAAAGTTGACAATAAATGTCAGTTCATATAAAACAGATACTAAATTATTCAATAGAGACGACAATTACCAGTTGACAAATGATATTTAGTAGATGAGAGAAGGGACGTAATAGTTGACAAATCATTGTTAAAATAAAAATTGACAATTGCAATTGATAATGTCAACAACTGCTGATATATCACAAACAGCACTTTTTTATATTAACCACAATATATTGATGGTTAATAATGATAATGTTAGTTGATATATGACAGATGTCAGTTGATAAGTGACAGATAACAGTTGACAATTTATAGTCGACAAATTTTAGTTGATAGATAGTAGATAATAGTGGATAATTAGCAGCTGATAGATGATTTATTTATTTATTTATAAGTACTTTATCAAACATGCTTTACAAATACAATTCATAAAAGATGAAACAAAAATATACGAACAATTTCGACAGCAAATAGATGTTGGTTAAAATATACAAAAGAGACTATCGATGGCAAAAGATTATTTACAGTTAATCGAAAGCATACAGTTGACAACTTATAGTTCACAGGCAAAAATTATTGGCGATTGCATTTTATAATAATTAATGTCAGTTGGTTTGACAACCATTTTTTTATTTTTTTTTTATTGATAGATTATCCATGAGAGATGACAATTGGCAATCGATAGATGACAGACGATATATAAAAAATGATATTTGACAAATGGTAGATAATAGAGACATGGAATAGTTGGAAATTGTTAATAAAATTGACAATTGCAATTAATAATAATTAATGTCAATTGATGTGATAACATTTGATAGATGACATTTTCCCTGAAAGATGACATTTTACAATTGACAGATGACAGATGATATATAACAAATGATATTTGACAGATGGTAGATGATAAAATTGACAATTATCTATGAGAGAGGACAATTAACAATCAACAGATGACAGATGATACATAACAGAGAATATTTGACAAATTGTTGATGATAGACACATGTAATTGTTGGCAATGGTTCATAAAATTGACAATTCCAATTAAAAATAATTAATGTCAGTTGATGTGACAACCATTTATATATTATATACGAGAGGTAACAATTGACAATCAACAGATAACAAGTGGTATATAACAGATGATATTTGACAGATGATAGATTGTAGAGACATGTAATAGTTGGCAATTATTGTTAAAATTGATAATTGCAACTAATAATAATTAATGTCAGCTAATGTAACCATTGATAGATTATACATGAGAGATGACAATTGACAGTCGACAGATGACAGATGATATATAACAAATGCTATTTGGCAGATGGTAGATGATAGAAATATGTAATAGTTGTCATTTGTTGCTAAATTGACAGTTGCAATTAATAATAATTAATGTCAGTTAGTGTCGCAACCATAGGTAGATTATCAATGAGAGAGGACAATTGACAATCAACACATGACAGGTGGTATCTAACAAAGTTTATTTGACAGGTGGTAGATTGTAGAGACATCTAATAGTTGGCAATTGTAGTTATATTTGACAATTACAATTCATCATTTGATATGACAACCATTTATAACAATTTATATATAACATATGATATTTGACAAGTGGAAGAGATGATAGGGACATATATTAATTAGCAATTGTTAATAAAATTGACGATTATAATATAATAATAATTGATGTCAGTTGATGTGACAACCATTAATAGATTATTAATAAGAGAGGTCAATTGAAAATCGATAGATGTCAGGTGGTATATACCAGGGGATATTTGACAGATGATAGATGATAGAGACATGTATTAGTTGGCAATTGTTAATAAAATTGACAATTGCAATTAATAATAATTGATGTCAATTGATGTCACAACCATTGATAGATTATCCATGAAAAGTTAACAATTGACAGTCGACAAATGACCATGTGGTATATAACAGGGGATATTTGACAGATGATAGATGTTAGATGATAGATGCATGTATTAATTGGCAATTGTTAATAAAATTAACAATTGCAATTAACCATGAGAGATAACAATTGACAGTCCACAGATGACAGGTGGTATATAACAGATGATGTTTGACAGATGGTAGATAATAGAGACACAGTGGCGTGCGGTGGAATTTTAAAGTAGGGAAGCAATCAAGGAAAGTGAGTTAAATTTACTCACCTATTGATAATGAAGTTTTGTTCTTGTATTTTCTTTTGAAAATTCATTTATAACGTCTTCACAAAATTTGGGATTTTGAGATAGGTTCTTGACAAGATCTTTTTCTATCGATAATATAGCCATTTGAGAGTCTTCTTACTCCTGTAGGTGTTTAAATTGCCTTTTATAACTGAAAAACTGTGTTCTACTGAAGCACTGGTAGCTGGAATAGTTATTTAGTCCAGAGTCTTTTAAAAATTGTAAAATTTCTAGAAGATTTTTTGTAGCTGCTTCAGGAGTTGTATATAAAACACAAAGTTGAGATCGCAAAGCATGTATATTTAAAAAAATATTATAATTAACTTCTAAGGAATGTAGGGCTTCTTCGGGAATAGGCGAATTTCTGTACTTTGCCAATTCGAAGGCGTTTATTTTGAGGTTTCAGACTTTGTTCTATTCCAGACCAACTCAAATTTGTTTTTGATCAAACTCTGCAATTTTTGGGATCCCAGTCGCTTTTGTAATTTAATATATTTTCAAATAGAAATATTAAAGATTCTATATAATCATAAACTGTACCAACCAGTCTGCCATTATAATTCCAGCGTGTTGAACGTTTTTTTACCATTTCTCTTTTTTCGATTTTGAAAAAATCCACCCAAGGTTAAAAAATACCTTGCATTCTTTAATACTACCAACAGACTGGGTTAGCTCTAAATTCAGTCTATGAGCAAAACAGTGTACAAAAATGGCGGTATTAAAAGTTTCTTTTACTTCACCTTGGACTCCACCTAAGTGTCCTACCATTACAGCTGCTCCATCGTAGCTTTGAGCTACTAATTTGTTCCACTATTAAGGTTATTTTGTACAATACTGCATATAATTTTATACATCGCTTAAGTAATATCCAAAAATTCAAAAAAAAACCTCTTGAACAGCATTTTTTTTTCACATATGGCACAACCACAGAAAGCTGACATAATTTAGTAATGTTTCTAGTTTCGTCGAAGATAATGGAAATAAATGGGACGTCTTTATTTTCATTTTTATTATTTTCCAATATTACATAACCTAAACAGTTTATTAAGTCGTTCTGAATTAGAGGTTCCGCGAAATACTGTGTGCTGGCATTTGTTGATAAATTTGACAACTATAATTAATAATAATTAATGTCAGTTGATATATTATCTATGAGAAGTGACAATTAACTGTCAACAGACGACAGATGGTCTCAACAGATGATTTTTGTCATATGGTAGATGATAGAGACATGTAATAGTTGGTAATAGATGACAGATATCAGTTCATATGTGACAGATAATAATTGCTAGATTGATCACAAGAGCAAGTTTGATAAATTGGTGATGATTAATGAGTGAAGATAAATTAAATTAATAAATAATAATAAGCAATTTCCTAAGACACATAGCAATTGCTATATGAAGGTTGATAAATAACAGATAACAGTTGGCAATTGATAATTGAAATGTCAATGTCAATTGACGTATAATATATAACAATTAACGATTAGCAGTCGTTACGTTAACACATATAATAGATGACAGTTAATAATTTATTGATAACAGATTTCATTTAATAGTAGAAAAATAACAGATAAAAGCTATGCACAACCATAGTTGTACTGATAAAAGTTGGCAATTGCTGTTAATATTTGACAAATTGTCTATGACAGATGACAGGTGATAGAAGAAAGGTTAAAGTTGATAATTTATAGTTTTTAGGTGATGCTTAGTATTGACAAGTGTAATCGATAGATAACAGGTGTTAATTAATATTTAACAGATTATAGTTGATAGATTACCCATGACTGATAACAATTGATAATTGGCAGAATAATAGATGATAATTGACATTTGGTAACATATAAAAATGTCATTTAAAGCTGATAGATGACATACGTCAGTTGATATATGACGTATTACTTACGACAAAAAATTAGAGTTGACTAATAATAGATAGAAGATGATAGAAGAAAGCTCACCTTTTAGCTATTTATAATATATAGTTAACAGAAAAACAATGGCAATTAAAATTGGAATTTGGATTATAATTGACAGAGTACCTATGATATATTGCAGTCCCCAACACATTTTATAATTTTATATAATGCACTGCACTGGTTCATTTATTAATAATATAAAAAGAATTGGTCCAATATGAGAGCCTCGCGGAACTTCGGAACCAATAACTATTGGTTTTGACATGAAATTATGAATTTTTACAGTTTCTAGTCGATCTGTAAGAAATGATTTGAGCCAAGACAAAGTATTTGAACTGACTCTGTCAAACGTCCTCGAAAAATCGATGTGCTTAGCAACTACTTGATAATTTCTAGCTAAGGGGTTTGACAAAAAATATTTAAATTGCATTAAATTTGTCGTTGTGGATTTGCACGATTGGAAACCATGTTGCCTAAATGATATGATTGACTTATAGTTAGTTGATGTGATAACCATTGATAGATTATCCCTGAAAGATGACAATTGACAATCGACAGATGAGAGATGGTAGATGATAGACGTGTAATTGTTAGCAATTGTTAATACGGCGATCTCGCAAATTAATATTTAATTTGCTAGAATCTAATTTGAAAAATGAAGAGTATGAGAAAAACGAAGATTTAATTAAATACTGTTAAGAAATTATCTTCTCAATACGGTAATGTAAAAGTTAAATCAACATGCAGGATTGGAAAACTATGGAATAAACCGCGTATTCTCAAAGTCTGATCAGTTGAATCAGTTGATGATATTAATTTACTAATTAAAACTCAAAGGAACATAAAAGAAAAAGTGAACTCTAATCTTAAAATCAAAGAGTCCTCACATTTTGGCAAAGAAAATTTTTTTTCGGAAATTTATAATGAGTTCAATCGTCGTAAAAATGAATGGAGATACGAACATTTCTATTCAATTCAGAAACAACCGTCCAACAATAATGGAAAATAAAAATGACGCTTCCAGTTCAAAAAACTAACGCATCTTAAAATTTACTTTCACAATGCCGGAGAATAAAAAACTAAACTTCAAGACTTCCTATCTAATGTTTACCTATTAAATTACGATATAATAGTCATAGTGGAAACCTGGCTAACGGAGAACATTCCAAACTCTGAATTAATTTAAAAAGTTTCAATTTTTTCTGTCGGATAGAAATAAGAATTAAAAAAAGAAATAACTGCATATCTCATAAATGTTGAATGTCCTGAAGTCGAGCAATGTTATAAGTATCTAACTTCATTGTAATAATAGTTTACATTTGACAGATTAGAGATAGTGGATTGTAGTTGATAAACAATCCACTATCTATATCATGAAAGATGACAATTTACAGTTGAAAGATAATAGATGGCATAAGATGGGTAACACATGATAATTTATAGTTTAGAGATAAAAATTGACAATTGTAGTTTATGGATGACAGATGTCAGTTCTCTCTTGTTTTTCCTGTCGTTCACAATGCCGGCACACAAGACGTTTATCATTAAGCGTAAATTAACGAAGAAGCTAAAACAAAACAGGCCGTAATGGGTCAGAATGAGGACTGGAAACACCATCAATACAAGATATAATGTCAAGAGGCGTCACTGGCGTAGAACCAAGCTGAAGTTGTAAACAGCTGTTTCCCGCATCTAACAATGACGAATTTAGATTCGATGTTCGATTATAGGTGATAGATTAACCATGACGAATAGCAATTGTTAATTCATAGATGAAAAATAACAGTTTGAACTGGAGGTAATAGAGAAAAATAGTAGTGCAGTTAATACATGACAGATGCCGGGTAGTGTCAGTCAGTCAGCCAGTTGACAGATGATAGATTGATAAATGTATTCAGCAAATTATAATTTAAAAAAATCAGTTAATAGATTATAGATGATCAGTTGATATGTAACAGATTATAGTTAACAGATTACCAATGACAGATAACAATTAATAGTTGACAGTTAATATAATGATAGATAACAATTGATGTTTGACAAGTTACATATGAAAATGGCAATTGCAGTTAATAGATGACAGATGTTAGATGAGATTAAAATTGACAGCTTACAGATCACAGATGGCAGGTGGTAGATGACATAAGATGGATAACAGTTAGTAATTTAAAATTGACTGATAAAAATTGACAATTACATTCATCAGATGATAAATGACAGATGATATATAAGAGAATACGCACGACAGATGTCAACTGACAGGTGATAATATATAGAAAAAAAATGGTAATTGCTGTTAATAGATACCAGATGTCAGTTGATACATCAGAGATTTCTCATAACAGATGATGATTGATGGTGGTTGACAGATTAGAGATGACAGGTGACAGATACAAATTGACCATAAACAATGTACACATGTAAGAAACAGATAAAATAATGTTGATATTAGACAAATTACCTATGGCATATGACAATTGACAGTTAAGAGGTGACAGACAGTAAATGACAGAGTATATGTGAAGGTGTATTATAGTTGACAAATAAACATTGATAATTATAATTGGTAAATAACAGATGCGATTGATGTGTGACAGATAAAAGTTTACAGTTGGCAAATAATAGATGATAGATGACAGATAACAATTGATAATTTATAATTTTACGGAGCAGATATAAACTTAAAAATTGTGTTTCATAGATTACAGATTAAGGTTAATATGACATAATAAAAATGATAGGTGGCAGTTGACAGTTGACAGACAGCAGATGGTTGATGATAGAAGATAAGTTACAGTTCATAATTTATAGCTGGTAGACAACAATTGACATATGATGTTTGTTTGTTTATATATGACAGATAATAGATGGGTAACAGTTGATAATTTATAGTTGGCAGACAATTGAAAATTGCAATTGACAGATGACGTTTGTCAGTTGATATATGATAGATAACGGTTGAGAGATTATTCACGAGAGATGCCAGTTGAAATTACAAATGATATGACAATAATTACTGATTATTGTAGGTAATTATTTTTAGATTTCAGTCTATATTGGCAAATTTAAAATTTAACAACAACCAACATTGAAAGTTTGCGATCTTAGTGATATCCAACACTAATTTCGTCTCCAAATTTTTGACACTAAATTTCGTTTTTATACGATATTTAAGTTAAGATTAATTTTGTTTATATTTCTAGTATTTGATAAGGATAAGTTGGATTAAATTAGATTCAATTATTTATTGATTTTAAATGTTTTATTTACTTAATAAATATGGTGTACATAAAATTTATATCACTTCTTGTGCGGAATAAAAAATTCGTTAAACAGAGTCACTATTTTCTCCCGTAATGCCCACCTCCAAAGTGTCCACCGCCTACGGAACCGCCTCCGAAACCGCCACCACTGTGTCCGCCGAAACCGCCGAAGCCACCGCCGCTGTGTCCGCCGCCTCCGAAACCTCCACCATGACCGCCACCACCGAAACCTCCTTGATGGCCACCACCGCCGAAGCCGCCATGGCCACCACCGCTGTGGCCGCCACCGCCGAATCCGCCGAAACCTCCAGAATTGCCGCCGCCTCCGTATCCGCCACCGCCGTAGCCGCCACCACCGAAACCTCCGAATCCGCTACCACGACCTCCGTAGCCAGCTTGGACGTAGCCAACTACAGCTACTGTCACTAATAATATCTAAAATCAAAATATTAAAATAATTACCAAATTTACCCATTTGAAAAACAAAAAAACTTCAATGAAGAAAATAGTTAAGTTTTATAATTATTATTATTAATATTATTTGCACTCCTTCCTAATAAAATATTATAAAAAGAGGCTGAAAGACATCGACCCGCAGTTTGACAGAAAAAAATAAATAAATAATTGTATAATATCATTGTCTTATTGCTAACCAAATGTAAATTATTTTCTTTTTTCTGTAAATAAAGATGTTTATTTTCTATTATAAAAAGTATATATAAAATTTGAAAAATACACTTAAAATTTTAGATGAAATATATTTGTTTAATATACATATCTTTCAAATGCAAGGTTACTAAGTTACCTAATTATAATTATTTATAAAAGAAATAAGTAAATGTTTTCTAAAATTTAGAAATTATGAATCATCCATCAAAAATAATTGAATAAAAAATTATGTTCTTGATGGCTTTATAAAAAAAAGAAATGATAAAATGAAACTTAAGAACTTCACTTTGTCTAACATTTGAACATAATAATAAAATTGCGAAAGATCAAATAAATCAAAATAATTCCTATAATGAAGAAGGAGACACGAACTTCCATTATTTTATTTTCTTATTCATTAATTTAAAAAGAACACGTCATTTAAATTAACAAATAAAATTACTATTACAAATCATCATGATTACGCATTAACAATACCAAAAAAACACAAACCCATACTCACAAAAAATTTGGCCATGTCGGCGGATTTGATGAACGAACCGAATTGCTGAATTTGTAGAAACTGGTTGCTACTGAGATTTATTTCAGCGCTTATATACAGATCTAGAGGCCGAAGAAAAAAAATTAACACCGCAGAGGAGGGGAACGTAGACAACGAAAATCGTTATTATCTCCGCCGGTTCACCTATATTTTTTTACTATCCCCCCGATTCCCTAACACCATTACAATTTCTGACGCCATTTGGATCCTTGGAGGCGTCGTTGGGTCGTCCAAGGATGAGGCGGCATTATTTACGAAAAACGAACGCACGAAAATTAATTAACGAACACTCGCGTGGGAATTAGCCGTGTCCGGTGGATAATTATTAGGCTTAATTGGATTATAAGAAAAATATATACGCGTATATATATAATGAGATGATGATTTAATTCATTATAAATGGTGACCAAAAACTATCAAGATAAAAATAAAGGTTTCTTCGCCATTAAAAAATAATTGAAATTTAGAAAAAGATGTATAAACAGTTTTAAAACTTGCTAAAAAAAATAATTTTTATAAAAAATGAAGATGAAAAAAACAATTGCAAATTTGCTAAAAACACTGCTATAAAATAACTCAAAAAACAGCTGAAAAACAGCTATGAAATAAATTTACTTAAAGATAATTGCAGATGACAATTGTCATTTGGCAGTAGTTAATATATGACAGATAACAGATTATTTATGACAAATGACATCGTCAATAGTAGACAGGTAACAAATAGCACGATAATTGATAAATTAATAGTGATAATGACGTCAGCTAATATATGACAAATAACAGTTGACAGATTACTGATGGCTGATGTCCATTGATTGTTAGTAGATGATAAATGATAGATGCCAATAGAAGTTGACAATTAACAGTATGGAGATAATAAACAGAGTACCTGCAGAATGTAACAATTGACAATTGATTAATAACGGGTCGTAATAGCAAGGAGCAAAAAAACAAGTAACAGTTGACTATTTATAGTTAACATATAGATTGACAGTTAATAAATGACCGATGTCAGTTAATATTCGATCAATAACAATCAACAGATTACACATGACAGATGACAACTGATAGTGACAGATGTTTCATGACATATGTTCAAGATCGAAGACAGGTAAAAGTTGCAAACTTATATTTATAATTAATATATGACTAATAACAGTTGCAAGGTTGACCATGATAGATGCAGCAGATAATTAACAGATAATAATGGCAGTTGGCAGACGAATGTTGTTAATTACTATTTGTCGGATAAGAAATACCAGATAACAATTAACAGTTGATAGATGATAGATGTCAGTTGATAAAAATAACAATTGATGGATGCTAATTTATAATTGATAGATAATAAATATTAGATGACAAATAATAAAAATAAATAAGTAACAGATACATATTGGCAATTACCATTCATAATGACAGATGCCAATTGATATGTGACAACTAACTATTGATATATACCCCACAACAGATGATAGACAACAGATTAAAATAGATGATTAATAGATAAATATCAGATAACAGTTGATAATTAGCAATTAATAGATTATATATGTCAGTTAATATACGATAAACAACATCATACAGATTACAATCGATAGTTGATAAATTACAGGTAACAATTGGCAATTATAGTTACCAATTACATATTAACATTTGCAGTTGACATGTCACACAGATCAGTTGATCAAATGGTATATGACAGTTGTCAAATGTTGATTGACGGATGATAGATAAAACAGTTAATTAGTGGTTGATAGATAACACATGTCAACTGAAATATAACAACAGGCAACCTATTACAATTGAGATTTGACAGATAGAAGATGATCGAAGATAGATGGCACCTAACAATTTATAGTTGAAAATTAAATGTTTCACAACCAGCTGATAATGACAGATATCAGCTAATATGTGTCAAATAACAGTTTACACATTACTTAACAGATGATAGATGGCAGATGATACAAATAACAGATGACACAGATGACAGATGACACAAATGACAGATGACACAGATCACAGAAGGTTTTTAATACTGATATGGATAACTAACCTGATAATGATAATTAGACAGAAACAAATTTTTGAGATAACAATAAAAGCTCTAATGAGAAAGGGCTTGATATTAAGTCAAGCATTTTTACTAACTAATGTTACAAACGGATTTAGATTATGGTATTGATGTTGATCATAGGGATGAAGTTTTGGAAACGACAGATGACAGATGACACATAACACTGATGAGAGATGACACAGATAACACAAATGACAGATTATCGGATGACGGATGGCACAGACAACTGATGACACAGATGATAGATGATACAGATGGCAACTTATATTTTAATTTATTCATATTTGACAGGGAAAAATGACAATTATAGTTAATAACGACAACAAATGTCAGTTCAAATGGCAACTAACGGTTGACATATTAACAATGAGAAAAACTGGCCAGTTGAAAGATAAAACATACGGTAGGTGACAAATAAAAATTTACAGTTAGGTGATAACTATTTACAAATTACTTCTGTCAGATAACAATTGATAGTTGACAAAAATAGCAGTTACAAATACACATAGATCAGTTGACCAAATGGTATATGACAGTTGTCAAATGTTGGTTGATAGATGGTGGATTACAGTTGACAATTAGTGGTTGATAAACAATAGACGTCAAATGAAATAAAACAGCAATCAACATATTGCCATTGAGAGTTAACAAATAGTAGATGATCGAAGGCAGATGACACTTAACAATTTTTAGTTGAAAAATAAAATGTTTCACAACTGCAGCTGATAATGACAGATTTCAGCTAATATGTGGCAAAAAACAGCTTATACATTACTTATAAGATGACAGATGACACAAATGACAAATTACACAGATTACAGATGACAGATGACACAGATGACAGATGACCCAGATGTCACAGATGACAGATGACACAGATAACACAGATGACACAAATGACACAGATAATAATAATAATGTTTATTTACGGAAGCCATTTAAAATACAATTGCTGATTAAAAGAATAATTACAATATAAATAATTTAAAAAAATTTAAATAACAATTACAATATAAATAATTAAAATCGACGCAAACTACTGATCGAGTCCGCAAAAAAATCAAAACGAGTGACTGTGTTGGCGTGCCTTAAAACAGATGACAGATGACAGATGACAGATGACAGATGACAGATGACAGATGACAGATGACAGATGACAGATGACAGATGACAGATGACAGATGACAGATGACAGATGACAGATGACAGATGACAGATGACAGATGACAGATGACAGATGACAGATGACAGATGACAGATGACAGATGACAGATGACAGATGACAGATGACAGATGACAGATGACAGATGACAGATGACAGATGACAGATGACAGATGACAGATGACAGATGACAGATGACAGATGACAGATGACAGATGACAGATGACAGATGACAGATGACAGATGACAGATGACAGATGACAGATGACAGATGACAGATGACAGATGACAGATGACAGATGACAGATGACAGATGACAGATGACAGATGACAGATGACAGATGACAGATGACAGATGACAGATGACAGATGACAGATGACAGATGACAGATGACAGATGACAGATGACAGATGACAGATGACAGATGACAGATGACAGATGACAGATGACAGATGACAGATGACAGATGACAGATGACAGATGACAGATGGCAGATGACAGATGACAGATGACAGATGACAGATGACAGATGACAGATGACAGATGACAGATGACAGATGACAGATGACAGATGACAGATGACAGATGACAGATGACAGATGACAGATGACAGATGACAGATGACAGATGACAGATGACAGATGACAGATGACAGATGACAGATGACAGATGACAGATGACAGATGACAGATGACAGATGACAGATGACAGATGACAGATGACAGATGACAGATGACAGATGACAGATGACAGATGACAGATGACAGATGACAGATGACAGATGACAGATGACAGATGACAGATGACAGATGACAGATGACAGATGACAGATGACAGATGACAGATGACAGATGACAGATGACAGATGAAAGATGACAGATGACAGATGACAGATGACAGATGACAGATGACGCAGATGACAGATGACGCAGATGACAGATGACGCAGATGACCGATGACACAGATGACAAGTGACACAAATGACAGATGACAACTTATATTTGACAGGAAAAATGACAATTATAATTAATAACGACGACAAATGTCAGTTGATATCGCAACTGACTGACATAAAAATTTACAGATGGGAGATAACTATTTACAAATTACTTATGTCAGATAACAATTGATAGTTACAAACACACACAGATCAGTTGATCAAATGGTATATGACAGTTATCAAAAATTGGTGGACAGATGATGGATTTCAGTTGACAATTAGTGGTTGATAGATAATAGATATCAATTGAAATATAACAGCAGTCAACATATTACCATTGAGAGTTGACGGATAAAAGATGATCGAAGGCAGATTGCGGCTAATAATTTATAGTTGAAAAATGAAATGTTACACAACTACAGCTGATAATGACACATGTCAGTTAATATGTGGCAAATAACAGTTTGCACGTTATCCAGCAGATAACAGATGACAGATAGCAGATGACAAAGTTGACAAATTGCAGATGTCAAATGACAACGATGACAAATGACACAACTGACAAATGACACAGATGACAGAGGAAACATATGACACATGAAACCGATGACAGATGATAGATGACACAGATGACAACTTATATTTGGGAAAAAAAATGACAATTATAATTAATAACGACGACAAATGTCAGTTGATATGGCAACTGACGTTTAATATACTAACCATGAGAAAAAACTATTAACAGTTGATAGATAACAGACTCTAGGTGACAGATAACAATTAGCAGATTATAGACATTATTGATAGTTGTCAACAGTTACAAATTAACATTTGCAGTTGATATGTGACACAGATCAGTTGATCAAATGGTATGTGACAGTTGTCAAATATTGGTGGATTACAGTTGACATTTAGTGACAGATGACAGATGATACAGGTGACATAGATGACACAGATGACACATGACAGATAATAATTAAAATTAACAGTTGACAATTAGCTGATGATAGATAATATAGTACTTTATATATGATAGATAACAACTTGCACAAATTGATAAATATGATAAATAACAGATGACAATTGACAATTGACAAATGTCAGTTTATAAGTGACAGATAACAGTTAGCAATCAATAGCTGATAAATGAAAGTTGTCAATTAAAATATGACAACAGTCAACAGATCGTTCATTGTAGGCATATAATAGTTGATAACTAGTATTTGACAGGAAAAATTGACAACTGTAATTTATAACGATAAATGTCAGTTGATATGACAACTGACAGATTACATATGAGAAATAACTATTAACAATTGACAGATAATATGTGGAAAATAACAGTTTATACATCACTCAACAGATGATAGATGACAGACGACAGATGATAATGAAAATTAACAGTTGACAATTAGCTGATGATAGATAATATATCACTTTATATATGATAGATAACAATTTGTACAAATTGATCATTTTAATTGATAAATATGAATAACAGATGACAATCGACAATTGACAAATGTCAGTTGATAAATGACAGATATCAGTAAGCAATTCATCTAGCTAATGAATAAATGTAGTCAATTAAAATACAATGAACATTCAACAGACAATTCATTGTAGACAGATAATAGTTGACAACTTATGTTTGACAGGAAAAAATGATAATTGTAATTGATTACGACGATAAATGTCAGTTGATAAGACAACTGACTGTTGATAGATTACCAATGAAAGAAAACTAATAACAGTTGACAGATAAAAGACGCTAGACAACAGATTGACATTTGACAATTGTCGATGACACAAAAAAAATTACAGTTGACAGACGACAGATAGTAGAGGCCATAAGATAGGCAACCATTGATAATTTATAGTTGACAAATCAAAATTAACTATTGCAGATGATAGATGACAGATATCAGTTGACGGATAATAGATGATAGATGGCAGGTAAAGATAGAAGACAGCTGGTAGATCGCATAAGATAGATAACAGTTGATAATTTAAAGCTGATAGTTAAAAATTCACAATTGCAGTTAATAGACGACAGATATTAATAAATATATTACTGATTACCTAAAGAAACAATTGACACTTGGCATTTGACAGATAGAGTTGATAGTTAACAGGTGACAGATAACTATTTACAAATTACTTATACCAGATGACTATTAATAGTTTAGTATACGGCAAATAACAATTTACACATTACTCAACAGATGACAGATGACTTATGACACATGTGACAGATGACACAGATGACAGATGACAGATGACAGATAATAATAATTTATTTATTTCCCAACAGAAAAACAGGTTAACCATTTACAGGGAAAAATTATAAAAACAATAATTAAAGCGAGACAGAAGTTTTCTTACAAATTAATAGAAAAAAACTAAAAAATAAAATGAACATGCTTGCTTATACAGATGAGACAGATGACAGATTACAAATGACACAGATGACAGATGACACAAATGACAGATAACACAGATGACCGATGATACAGGAGGTAGATAACATCAATGACAAATGACACAGATGACAGATGACACAGAAGATAGATGACACAGATGGCGATTAATATTTGACAATTATAATTAATAACGGCGGCAAATGTCAGTTGATATGACAACTGACGTTTGATATAGTAACCATGAGAAAAAACTATTAACCGTTGATAGATAACAGACCGTAGGTGACAGAGAACAATTGACGGATTGTAGATAAAAGAATAAATAGACATCTAGTTATTGACAATTTTTGATGACACAACAGATAAACATTGCCAGATAGGACTGAAATATTTACAAAATACTTTTGTCAAGTAACAATTGATAGTTACAAATTAACATTTGCAGTTGATATGTGACACAGATCAGTTTATCAAATGATATGTGACAGTTGTCAAATATTGGTGGATTACAGTTGACATTTAGTGGTTGATAGATAATAGATGTCAAATGAAATATAACGGCAATCAACATAATAACATTGAGAATTGACAGATAGTAGATGATCGAAGGCGGATGACAATTTAGAGTTGAAAAATAAAATGTTTCACAACTACAGCTGATAACGACAGATATCAGCTAATGTGTGGCAATTTACACATTAATCAACAGATGACAAATGACATGTCAGATGACAGATAACAAATGACAGATAACACAGTTGACAGATGGCAGACGACAGATGACAGATGATAATGAAAATTAATAGTTGACAATTAGGGGTTCATAGATAATATTTTAGTTTATAGATGATAGATAACAACTTGTACAAATTGATCATTTCAATTGATAAATATGATAAATAACAGATGATAATTGAGAATTGACAAATGTCAGTTGATAAATGACAGATAACAGTTAGCAATTAACAGCTGATGAATGAAAGTTGTCAATTAAAATATGACAAAAGTCACTGCCTCATGTTTGATGTTCATACAACTAGAAAGGAATTTTTGGAACCTTCGTTTTGCTGATCCATTTGATACTGAATTGGACCTATAAACAGCACATTCTATTGTCATCATTATTTGATGTCGAAGAAGCTTTCAGGACCATAAAAAATTTAAAAATGGTTGTATAGATGTTTTACACAGTTTTTTAGTTTAAAGGAATAAAATAGCGATTTGTGGATTGAAAAGAAAAGACAGTTGATTGTAAGCAGATAATAGTTGACAATTTATGTTTGACAGGAAAAAATGACAATTGTAATTAATTAAGACGATAAATGTCAGTTTATATGGCAACTGACTGTTGATAAATTAACCATGAGAAATAAGTATTAACAGTTGTCAGATAACAAACGGTAGACGTGAGATAACAATTAACAGATTGTAGATGATAGAAGACATGTAGTAATTGATAATTGTTGATGACATAACAGATAACAATTGACAGTTAACAGATGACAGATAGTAAATGCCATAAGTTAGGTAACAATTGATAATTTGTAGTTGACAAATTAAAATTGGCAATTGCAATTGATAGATGACAGATATCAGTTGAGGGATAATAGATGATAGATAACATATAAAGACAGATGGCAGATGGTTGATGACATAAGATAGTTGAACACTAAATAATTAATAGTCAACAGAAAAAATTGACATTTGCAATTGATAGATGACAGATGTAAGTTGATATATTACATATATTACTCATGGCAAATAAGATTCCAGATGAAAAGTAAATTTTAGTAAAAAGATAAAATTAATAATTGCAGTTGATGGATGATAGCTGTCTATTAATATATAACGGATTTGAGCTGTCAGATTACTTATGACAGATCAAAATTGATATCTGACAGATAACATATAAAAATGGTATTTGCAGTTAATAATGACAAAAGCCAGATGATGTATGGTAGAATACGCACGACAGATGACAATTGACATCTGATAATATATAGAAAAAATTGATAATTTCAGTTAATAGATAACAGATGTCAGTTGATACATTAGAGGTTACTCATGATTGATGATCATTGATGGTTGACAGATAATAGATGACAGATGACAGATACAATTTGATCATCAACAATGTATACATATTTTATTTACATTATAAATTTATATCACATCTTATACGGATTTAAAAACTCGTTATACAGTATTACTATTTCTTGACGTAACATCAACGTCCAAAGTGTCCACCGCCTACGGGACCATTGTATTCGCCAAAACCGCCGAAACTACCGCCGCTGTTTCCGCCAAAACCGCCAAAACTACCGCCACTGTTTCCGGAACTTCCACTATAATCGACACCACTAGAACTTCCTTTGTTTCCACTAGATGATCCTCCTCCTTTGTGAGCGCCCCTACTAGATCCGCCAGAATGGCCGCCGCCTTTGTTTCTGCCGCCCCCGATTTTTTCGCGACGACCTCCGTAGACTGCATCCACTACTACAGCTACTACCAGTAAAAACATCTAAAATCAAAATATTAAAATATTAAAATTAGTTAAGTAGAAGAAACTCTAATGAAAATAATTAAGTTATATACTTATTATAATTAATACTATTTACTTCGTTTCTTAAGTATGTCGGTTTGATATAAGTATCCTTCAAATGTGAGTATAGAAAGTGTTTGGAAATGTTTTTCAAAATTCAAGAATTATTTATCATACATCATAAATAATTGAATAAATAAATATGTCCTTGATGATAGAACAAAACTTGAGAAATGCAACTCATTTGAACCTATTATTAAAGTTACAAAAGATTAAATAAATCAACATATTTTCTTATTCGTTAATTCAAAAAAAAACAAGATTTAAATTGACAAAATTTCTATTATAATCACAATACAAAACAAAAATAAACCCATACTCACAAAAAGTTTAGACATTGTTAGTCTATTTGATGAAGGAACGGAATTATTTAATTTGTAGAAACTGGTTGCACTTTTATACATCTAAACGTCAAAAAAAAAATATTAACATCGCTGAGTAGGGGAACGTCAACGAAAATTATTTATTATTGTCTCGGCCGGTTTCCTATATTTTTTACCATCCTTCCGATTCCGTAACTCCATTAGAATTTCTGATGCAATTTGGATCCTTGGAGGAGCCTTGTTGTCAAAGGCCAACTGATTATTTACGATAAAACGCATGAAAATTAATCATGAATAAATTTATTCACCGTACAAATAAATTATTAGACTGAACAGGATTATAAAAATCTCAATATTTTTGAGAGCCATTAGATAGCGTTTGTAAAATTTCTAGTTACATAATGAAAAGTATTTTCCTTCTATTTACAATTATTCTTTAATAAGTTTAATTATATTGCTCTTCTCAAAAATATGCAAAAAAATGTCAAAATTTGTTTTCTTTTAAAATCAAATAATTTGTAGAAAAAATTGCTCTAATTATAGTTATTCGTTTTCTCGTTGTCTTTAATGTATATGTTAACATTAAAAAAAAACAACAAACAAAAAGTTTTCAAAAAATGACTGTTGTTAATTTTTTTGACCCATAAATGACTTTTCTTATGTTTTCAACTGTGAAAACTTAACAAAAGAATTAAATTTTAATAAAAATAATTTCTCCGCTTAGAATACTTTTACTAATTACGGCACAATTCTACATTTATTAAGGTGGTAATACAGGTAACCCAACACCGGTGATTGTGGTCACCCACCGTGGCTTCTTAAGACGTCGGCGAAGGTGCAACCTTATACCCCGGCAGCTTGTAATTGTCGAAATCAAATCCAATATTTGCGAAATAGCTTTTTGCGAAAAACTGATCCCCAATAATGCAATAGATTACTCAATGCGAAAAAATAATATCACGTTGCTCATTTATTTTAATTAAATTTACTTTCTGACAAGTGAATTAAAAACAATTAGCTGACATTGATAATAATAATAATATTATAAACTTCATTACATTTGTAACATGAAAGATTTTACAATTATTATTAAAAATATTTAATGTAATAAATCTTCAATTACCAAATTTGGCCAAATCAGACAATTTCAAATGACATAAAATTCTAACATTTTCTGAAGTAATAAATGACCCGAAATTCTAACCTATATTTTCAATTATAAATATTACATTTTTCCTGAATGAGGAAATAATAAAAATAATAATAATAAAACTAATGAAATTTCATATATTTTCAAATTTTCTTGTAAAATATATAAAATTTCATTAAAAAAAAACATAAACTTCACTCAGAAAAATATATTTTCCAATTAAAAATTTAGGTTAGAATTTCTTGTAATTTATTACTTCAAATTGTTAATTTTCAGAATCTAATTATGACTGACAAAAAATTCAAACCTCTTTTTAACCTTACTTTTAAGTATTTCATTAATTATCTATTAACATTAATTAAATTAACTGTAGATTATAAAGTATTTGATTACTTTATTACCAATAAAACTCATCATCAAAAAAATATTTATATTCATTACAAAGTTAATACACAATAGATAGAGTTAATTTAAGTCACAGTTTTTAAACTATTTATACAAATATAACGACGCATCACCAAAAATTATTCGGCAGCATATTCTTCGGCTCCGTAAACCGACCGTTCTTCTTATACTCCTCGATCAACAATTCCAAACGTATGGCTGGTCCCCCCGAATCATTCTTCTTCAACATCTCCATGTAATTACCATCGATTTGAGCAACCAATTTTTTAAACTGTTTCCCGTACGACGATTCCATGGCCGACCCCACCACCTCCAAAAACACGAGCAGAGCTGTCGATGTGATGTCCATTTTCGGCTCCAAATTCAACACGTTCGACATCCACCTCCAACCGTTAGACAAACCGTGCGGGTTCTTTTCCTGTCCACGTTTCGGTTTAGTGATCATGATCGAAAAGTACAGGCGGAATATTCCCGTCATCCTCTTCAAAAACTTATCCTGCTTTTCCACCACCCCGTCCTTATATTTATACCCTAAACTAGTGTAATAATCTTCATCCGATTGTTCTACAGTCCGCGGGAGGTATATAGGAACTAAATAAGGACATTCCTTATGGAAATGAGCCAAAAGTATCTTCCCGAATTCAGGAAAATCATTCCATAATGCAACGATAATGGCTGAATAACCAAAAGCTGCATCCGGATTACTAGAAATCATTAGGTCACCTTGTAAAACAAACTTTTGTGACAATAAATCCATACAAAAAGCCACACCCTGTGGATGATTAGAAGCAATAATTTCTGTATCAGCGATTTTCACTAATTTCCCTGCTAATAAGGAATGCAACTTTTGATATTTATCAGTTAAATGATCAGGCCGCACTGCCGATAATGCATTAACAGGCATATTAACAGCTTTTTTACAGTTAAATTTAAAATTCTTAAGGCTAGCATCTAGAAGTAAAGGTTTGAAACTCTCCTCGTGTTTCTGTAGAAAAAGTTGTAATTCCGAATACCATTTGAATGATGATTTACTCACAAATGATTCAATCCCTGATTTATTAGGTTCAGATTTTTTCTCCTCCTCCTTTTTAGCTGCCTCTTCGGCCGCCTTTAATTTTTCCTGATTGTAATTGGAGATTTTTGCAGCAATTTCGTCCTTATATTTCCTTGCCTGTTGAACTAATTCCAGGCTTTTTAAAGAATCCTGCTCGGTGACTACACCAGTCTTACACCGACTAACTATTTCCTCCATTTGTGTTGGGAGCAATTTCATGGCACTCATGCTATCCTTTAAGCTTTCTTTAATTTCATTCGACATCCCTGCATTAGTTGATCCTTTAGTCTCCTCGGTACAATCCCTAAAACTCTGTATGATTTCTAAGTAGATGTACCGAAAGTTTTGTTGGGCTTTAGATATCGTATCCATGATTTTATTAAGCTGTTGATGAAGCTCCTCCTTTTCCCTAATGGCCTTATCATTCTTTCTACGACGCTCGGCTAATTGTTGATAATACTGCACTAACTCCTCCTGTTTTTTAGAAGAGTCAATATCGTGTTGTTTCAACGTCCTTAATATTTCACTTTCCTGCTGTTGCATTTGCATCACTAAATTTTGTTGCAACCGGTTCCACTCCTCCCTCTGCTGCACGGCCCTGTTTTTTGAGAACTCCATTATATTCCGCCTGCGATTTTCAATCGCATCCTGCACACGCTGTTTCCTTTCCAGTTCTATTTCAGCCAGCATAAATTTATAAGGTGAATCTGGGTCGTTATCGAATTTCGCCCCTTCCACTTTAACGTCCACCTTAACCGGTTCCTTCTTCTTCTCATCGAACCTGACACGGCTTTTAGGTTCATTCTGTTGTTTCGAGTTCGGCCCGATTGTTACCTCATCCACGTATCTGTTGATTAATTTAGATTTGGATAGGGCTGATATTTTCAGGGCGCTAAAACCCGTGAGATAATCGTCCATTTCGTACCGTTTTTTTAGAATTAATCTAAAAAAAATTAAAGCTTTATTTTAAAATTTAATTACGTGTTCGAGATTCTTACTATTCTTTCATATCGTGTTTAATTTCCTTCCCGCATGTGTAAACGCTTAATTATTAAATAATGCTAATGCAGAATAGAATTCTGTTTATGTTTATATAAACTTGACATAACCTTAAAATGCAGCGGCGTTTCTGTATTAAGTTTAAAATAAAGTATAAAAATTATTTTTTACTTTTGTTATATTTATTATTTAAGTGAATTTTAAAACTTTAGTACAATTATAAAAATATTATTAGTTTATTTATATATAAAATATTAAAGTTAACTGAATTTTATTGTGGTCATCACTAGATGGAACTGCTAAATATTATTAATAACCATAGATACAAGTAAAATAGATTTTTTTAAATATATTTTTTATTGTGGAAATCACTGGATAGCACCGCTAAATATTATTAATGACCAAAGAACATTCAAGTGAATTTTAACTTTAGTAGAAATATAAAAATTAATAGTTTATTTATATATAAAATATAATAATTAAAAGTTTTGTTAATTTTATTGTGGACACCACTAGATGGCACTGCTAAATATTATTAGCAACCATAGAAATATTTTAATACATTGAAAAAGTATTTTATTTTAAAATTATTCAGATTCTCGCCATAAAATAAGATATTGATTTGTATCATACGTAAAATAAAACTATTCAGTTATATAACTATTTATGTGTGTATAAGGAATTAACACATAATAATAATACCTCAGAGAATAATTTTACTCGAAATGGCACTACTAAATAATAAACCATAGAAGTAATTGATTGATGAGGCTGATAAATGTTGAAAGTTCATCTTCACTTTATATGAATAAAACTATATAAGTATAAGAAATGGTCTTCGCCTGAAGAAGCCACAGTGTGCCGAAACAATTGTAGCGTCTTACAATATATTTTTGAAAGTACTTATATAGTTTTATTCATATAAAGAAAACCATAGAAGTATTTTTATTAAACAATTTTATATTTTTTGATGATTAAGATTTTGATGGTATTACTTATGAATGCACAAGAAATGAATAGACAATATATGAGTTTAATAATAATACACTAAAAATTTTTCATTAAAAAGATATACATTTTGAAGTTTTTCATGCTTTAGTAATTTATACAAACATTTTCGAACATTGAATTACAAAATTATTATTTTACCTCTCTGATTAGACAACCATATTTACTTTATCTTTAAAAACAGGGTATTTCTAATGTGTATATATGGTTGCATTTTTTTATTAATGAAATGTAAAAATAAATTTAGTTGCATAATTTTAATAATTATGAACAATTTTAAATAGTAGTTTTTACATTGTAATAATGCAAAACTACGGTGCAGAAACGCTCAAAATAATTCTAATTATTACTTGTATTTTCATAATACTGGACTTGAAAATCAATATTTAATTTATGACTTTAAATACATTTGTATGGAATTTAAAATACGTTTACTTACCTAAGTATAAAATCATGTAAATTCACTAATAATTAAACAATATATATATATACACAAGTGTGTTTACACTCGTATTAAAATTTATGAAAATAGTTTCTATGTAATTGACCTCAAACTAAAAATTATGATTAAACATATGTTATTATAGTAATTTTAAGTAATTTTTACTTTGAGAATAACTAGTTGAAAAGTAAAGTCACGAATTAATTAAAATATATAACATAAACAAAGTTTAATTGTTTTCAAATTCATAAAATTGTATCACAAAGTGAAAATCTTGATTGAATACAATCGAGACTCAAAAGCTCTTGACTTTTAATTATTATAGAGATTATATTTTTTAAACCTGATAAAATTTTAATATCGAAACCTATTAATAACTTTGTTTATTTATTTACCAGACATATTAATTTATTTTGTGTTTCAAAATAAATAAATTATTCTAATATTGGCAATCATTTTAATAAAAATTACTAAACACTCCGTTTTAGCGTTGATTAAAATATACAATATTTCAATCAACTACTTTATGTACTTTATGTTTAAACTGGTTAAATATTTATTAACACTTCACATTTTTAACACTGAAGTAATTTTAGGTTGTACAACTTTGTGTTTTAAAACGAATAAACTAGACTGATTAAATATTTATGAACACTCTACGTTTTTAACCAAGAGTCGCTTATTTGGATCCTTTTTAAGTCCTAATTCGATTCGATTCACAATCCATTTATCTTCGGTCGATTTCCTCTGTGCCCAGAAGTATAACGTACCCCTCTCCTTCGTACCCTTCAGTGGAACTTCGTACCTTGCTGATAGCTCTCTGGTGTAATTGTTAGCTGTATCATTTATATCAATTGTGCAGTCTTTAATCGGTTCGCCCATTATGTAGACAGCTCCTCTGTGCTCGCGTAGTGTTTTCAAAGCTTCTTTATAGTAGTCCGTGGCCACTATATTTGAGTAAACCTTATGCCTAGCTAATAATCCCATTGATACCGTCAATACACCCCCTATTGAGGCAATTTTTAAAAGGGTGCGGGTGGATATCTTGGAAACCATGATTCTTACAAATTTTTTGGTTATGTTTACAAAATTCTTATCATTATTATTACTATATTAATAAATATTAAGAAAATTAATTATCAATAACTTAATATAAATATTATGTTAAAATTAATAATAGAAATTTAATTATACAATCGGTTTGAGTTATCTATTAGGATCTTTGAATTTGTAAAAATAATTTTATTTTTTACCTAGATTTTATATTATATTAAAATAATCTATAAATACTATCTAAAAATATACCGAATTATTGACCCCATTGATAAATCGTATTCATTCCTAACAAGATAGTATTTTTGGACGTATTTTACTATCTATACAATTTTTACGGAACGGGAAGTATTAACGTTCTAGGATGATCCAATTTTTACACTAAACGTTTCGGAGATTACTGATAAATATCGGCAATAAAACACTTCACACAATGTTTACAAAATATAAAGGATTCATTCTGAAAACTACAAACATGATTTTACACTTTTTTGTTTTATGTTAATTGTATTAAAAATACTAATGTTTTCGTATTATTAAGCTGTATACTCTTCAATTAAGCGACCCTAATTTAATTCTAAACCTGCATTGATGACCGCTACCATTCTTTAATATTTTAATTGCATAGAATAATTAAATCGATGGTTGTTTACAATTATGAAGGTGCCCTTTTAGGAAATGAACAAAACAAGATTAAGCTATCATTTGTGATCAGAATGTGATTAATATTTAAATAATTATAATCAAGAGACAATGTAAATTCCAGTGCATTTATTAATTTAATTAATTATGGAGATTTTTTCAGATTAACATTCTATTATTTATTATTTTTTTTTTTAGATTACAATGTAAATCTATAATAACTATTGAATATCATTATTCTTAGAAAGAACCCATAAATCACAAGCATTTTTTTAAATTAAGATAAGGTTGTAGTTTCAAGGTAATTATGTTCTAAACAATTAAATTCCTTACACGCATGTCCCAAACTTTATTATATGTTGAATTATCATCAATGTTTACTTCTGAAAACTTAATATATATTCTTAACAGTGTTTTCTAGAAAATTCCACAAACCACAGGTATTTTTTATTAAGATAATATTCTTGTTCTATAATTATTATTTTCTAAGCAATTCAATGCATTTTATGTTTTTAAATTAATTAATGACATCAATTATTTAATAATAAACGAACACATAATGTCCCCTTTTAAAAACACAGTAGGTTCTCCTTTAAATTAATTAATTATTCATTAACTTAACACTCATATTTAAAAACTTATTGAATCATTAATTATTAACCTTAGCTGGGATATTATGAATTTTAGCAGTAGTGTTAATGATTTATTTTAATTATACAACGCTTTCAAACCGTGGAATTTCACGATTAAAACTGCATTTTAAAAATAAACTCGATAGTGCATTTTTCAAATTCCACAACAATAGTGAGGTTAAAATTTCGTAAACAATTAAAAAATGTCTAGGTGAATTCGCCGCAACGGTATTATCGAAAGCCCACTTTATGACTCCACACTAAATTACCAATTTTAATCCAACTGGAGTGCGGTGCAATTAATTTAAAGCTCGAATGCAATAAAATCAATTGATAAGGCATTGCATTGCCGTTATAAAGGTTGGAAGCGGAGATCTGAAGCACCAATGAGTCTCAGACAGAGAATGGACGTGTTCGACGTGGACCATGGATCGGCCAACGATCTGCCAATTTGTGATTCGAAGAAGCGCGAAGGGAAACACATGGTGCATCCCCTGTACGGCATCGGGTCACTGGCTTTCCTCGCCGGACTGTTTTACCTAGTGTATTTTATTGATAACATTGGACCTACTCCACTTATGTTGGTTGATGAAGTAAGTAAAATAATATAATAACTATTTGAAAATTTATTAATTGCAAGAAAATAACAAATTGTAATTAAATATAAACAAATGATTATAAAAAATAACGAAATTTAATACATACATATTTAATGGTCCTTTCTACTTACGAAATATAAATAAAATTTATATGTTATAATTTAAGAGTAATTAATATTTAAAATTTGTAGCAAAAACATCCAGAGAGTTTTATAGCTGAAAGAGCAAAGAACTTCCTCACTTCATTAACGGACCTTGGGCCTCGAATCGTGGGAAGCAGGATTAATGAGGTGACCACAGTAGATCTGTTGAAGCGGCAAATAGAACACATACAAAAAAACGCCAATCCGTCACAGTTGATTGAGCTTGACTTGCAAACTGTTTCCGGTTCATATTACCTAGGATATCAACCGAACGGATGCATAAATGCCTATGGAAACCTTCACAATGTTATAGTGAGGGTGAAAGGAAGTTCTGGGAGCGGTGTTTTGATTAATTCACATTTCGATTCAGTACCAACAAGTCCTGGTAAATTTTTTACTTTTAAATTAAAATCAATATTGACTACTATTAAAATTTTATTTATAGTTTAAATTCTGTTAGTTAAAATGTTCATAAAATAAATATAATAATAATTTGAAAGATTTTATTTAATACATTAATAAAATTATTAATTAAAATCAGCAATCTAACCCATAAACCGTAGGTTTTCAGAATAATAAAAACGTAGTTAAATTCTTTTCTTCACTGTTTTTATTATCTTTCAGAATCAATTAATTAATTTTTTTAGGTGCAAACGATGATGGAATAATGTGCGCGGTAATGATGGAAGTATTAGAAAAACTATCCAAACTACCTGAACGTCCCAGACACGATTTAATCTTTCTATTCAACGGCGCAGAGGAGACGATGCTGCAAGCCTCGCACGGTTTTATAACCCATCACGATTGGGCGGCATCCACTAAAGTTGTTATTAATTTGGACGCTGCCGGTAGTGGCCACAAAGAAATACTTTTTCAGTCGGGCCCGAAAGTACCGTGGCTCCTCAAGTACTATAACAAGGTGCCACATCCTTACGCACAAGCCGCTGGGGAAGAAATTTTCCAGAGTAATCTAATCCCTTCGGATACGGATTTTAGGATTTTTAGGGATTTCGGTGATTTAGTCGGTAGGTATATTAAACAAATGAATTTTAAGTAGAAAATGTTTTATTCAAAATTTTTAAGGATACGATCTTGCATTTACCAGAAATGGTTATCGATACCACACCAAGTATGACGACGTTAAATACATTCCACTCTGGTCCTATCAGCATGTGGGTGATAATGTTTTATCTTTGGTTAAATCACTCTCCGATGCTCCAGAAGTACTAAACATAGAAGATTATAAAGAGGGCAAAATTGTCTATTATGATTTCTTTGGATTGTTCATGATTGCATATTCCGAGCTCGTTGCTTATATCATCAATATAATAATCGTCTTGCTTTCAATAGGAGTTGCGGCATTGGCCTATAGAGATTTCGGTTTAGGTAAGAATTTAAATTAATAATTGATCCTCTATTATAAGAACCATACGTTGTAGGTTTTCGTTGGCGTACTCTACGTGTGACTTTTTTGGTATTTGGAGTTATTATCCTCGGATGGTTATTATCCGTTCTTACAGTTTATGCAATTGCTCAAGTTCTTGATAAAACTTATAGAACGATGAGTTGGTTCACAAACTCGTGGATTATTTTCGGTTTATATGGTGCACCAATAATGGCGATTACTTTTGGATCAATGCATTTATGTAAAGTATTTGAAAGTCTGGTAAGTTTAAAACAATTATTTATGTCTGTAAATTTAAAAATATATGTATAAGGTTAGAGAAGTAGGCAACTAAACATTCATCATCGTTTGCTTTAAATTTAATTTTTTCACAGTTGTTATAAAAATTGTTCATCAAAATTAAGTACAAACGTTATTATTATTATTATATATGAAACAAATTTAATAGAATCATACACATTAGTATGTTGAGTTTATAAAAACTCAATCCGAAAAAATAC
The DNA here is from genome assembly GCA_963969525.1 of Ontholestes murinus. Classification (NCBI taxonomy): domain Eukaryota; kingdom Metazoa; phylum Arthropoda; class Insecta; order Coleoptera; family Staphylinidae; genus Ontholestes; species Ontholestes murinus. The sequence continues at coordinate 8,980,617 of OZ018388.1, read as the reverse complement.
TGAATGCATATATGGTTGCATATCTTTTAAATAATTTTCATTTTTAATGTTATATTTTTTATTAATCAATTAAAACCCATGAATTTATACGTGTACTGTTTTATTTGGGAACAGACAATAACACAATATCTGGTGCATAGGAGTCGAAGGTTTTTTCAATTAGATACTGTAAGTGCAACATTTTAAATCGGAATTGTGGCTTTTAACAAAATAACGAACACTGCAAAAAAAGACCTAAAATAATACGACACTGGCACTAACATATTTTTTGTTAGATTGGAAATTATGTGTAAAATAATTAACTAAGGCGTTAATTAACAAGAACATATTAAGATTAATTTATATGTATAACAATTGTAGATAATAATAGATTTATAACAATTTTAGGAAAACTTGAGTGAAAACATTCAAATTCAAATACAGATCCACATAATGAGACTGATATGGACTTCAGTTCTATTAATTGGCACTATTTTTGGTATACGTTCAGTTTATTCAATTATGATTCCAATTCTGTTCAACACCATCTACTTTGCGTTATTGAAAGTATTCAGATTGCAGTATTCGGGTAAGTATTTATTGTAATAATCTTAATATTAAGATAACATGGTATGTTTAACTTTACAGCAAGATTGTGGCAGGTGTTGTATGTTATTAGCACGATAATACCTACGATGCTATTGATGTACCAGTCAGTAATAACGACTGGTTTATTCATTCCAATAACTGCTAGAATTGGGGCGGTTAGGAATCCTGAACTGATACTGGGCGCACTGTCTACGGCTTTTACAATCACAATCACTTCCTATTATGTAAGTGTGATTGATAAAGTATGGAGAAATTTATTAAGTTGATGTATATTTTAGGCACCGTTGATTGGAGTTGTTAAAAAGTCTTATTTCACGATCGGAGCCCTTTTGCTAAGTTTTATACTTACTATATTTTTTATTGCAACACCACTCGGGTTTCCTTACAGTGGTTCATCTAATTTTCCGACGCCACAACGATATTTTGTCCATGTAAATATATTTTTATTATTCACTTAAGTTATTTTAATTCAGCAGGAAAACAAACTTGCTTATCCTATTTATCAAACTATTAATCATTTAATCAATTATTTATATTATTGTATTATATTCAAGCACATGTCGAGGACGTTCAGAGATGACAACAACAAAATTATTGATCAAGACTCTGGAATATATTTCTTTAATTTGGACCGCAATTCACCGCACACAATTAGGGATTACGTACCAGAATTAGCCACAGCTGAATCAGTGGCTCCCGATTGTGAGAAATACTTGGTCTGCGGTTTGCCCTTAAGTAGCCCACGGATGTTAGAAAGTGTGTAAGTAGAATTGGCAATGTGGAGAAAGAGCGAAAATTGTAATGTAAATTTACATGTGCTCATGTTAAAATTATTTTTAAGGAAATACAGCATATGGTTCCCTTTTGAAAAGCCAATTTACGTCGATCCAATGTCATTAGAGATGACATCGAGGACTAGCTTTAATGAGTCGGTCGTTCGTTTCAGTTTCACTATGACAGGTAAGAATTTGCTAAAAAAAAAACATTATTTTATATACTACAAACAACAATAATAACAATAATTTTTTATTTACCCTAATTTTTATCATGAATTGTTAGATAGCAACATTGATAAATAAAGATTATTATTATTATTGTAATTATATTTTTAGGTCCAGATCATTCGACAATTTTCATGAAACCAAAGAACGGTTCAACAATAAAAACAACTAATTTAGCGGATGTATCAGGTCCAAATTTGGTATACATAAGTTACGTACAAGGCGACTTAACACCGCTGGAATTTACAGTCGACATTCAGCACCCTGAAGATTACACAACTGGCCCATTACTGGACATATCAATATCCGGCCATTATGTTCACAATGAAGTCGACAAGTTTAACAAAGAATATATACGCTTCTTAAAATCCTTCCCATCATGGACGGTCGTGACTGCGACAGTGGAAGGATTTGAATCGTTCACTTTCTAGAATCTTTTTTTTTTTAATCTTATTATTATACCTACCTTATATATGTAATGAATAATAAATTAATTTTGTAAATATGATTTGAATAATACGTGTATAAGAAATTATCTGCTGATTTATTTCACGTTTTCCACATAAAAAGCCGTAATTATTAACGCCTGTCATTTCGGCTAATAAAACAAATTTTATCTTTGTACATGTTTTTAAGAATTAAGCAGGGAATGAACACAAATTTCATAATTAATTAACCGTGAAAATAAACATACATTACATGATAAGAAAATTACTTAATAACACGCTGGGATTCAAATTGTTTCAGTTAGTTTAATTGATCGCCTTACACCAAAAGGTAAAAAGGAGGTAATAAAGTTTAATTGTTAACTTTGAGAGGAGAGTATTATTAAAATGGCAAAAACATTGGTGAGTTGAATTTGAGCTATTTTAACAAATAATAATTGAAAAATATTTTTAGATTATATTTCTTTTGTTGGCCATTCAAGCGCACTTTATTTCGGCCACGTTTTACACCATATTGGGTTCGTTTATGAACCTTATGGGTTTAGGCGGAATGGGTGGTTTAGGTGGAATGGGCGGTTTAGGCGGAATGGGATCGAATTTATTAGGGTTCGGAGGAGCACCACAGCCACAACAACAACACCAAGGTTTCGGTGGACAAAGTCCATTCTTTAACGGCCTATTTGGCGGTAATCAGTACCTATGGAGGCGATAGAAGATTTTTTGGATTTATTTTATAAATCTAAATTTAATCTGTCATTGCAATTTGTTTAATATAATAAATAATATGCTTAGCTAACTTTTAGTATTATTTATTTTTCCTCTTACTATTTATAATTAATTATGTACAGTAGTAATTGTAGTAGTTTTTGGCTTTTGATGTGTTTTTATGTATTTATATTTTTGAAAATGAGCTTCTTACTCAAAGGACTGCCCCCGTCACTCTATAGCACCTTTTATTGCCACTAGTTCGGTTGCAACTGCATGCGCGTTTTTAACTTTTAATTTTTGATATTAGTAATTTAAACTAATGCATATATGGTTGTCTAACTATAAAAATTGCAATATTTATCGAACACTCTGTATATTATTTATTATATTGATTAAAATATTAAATTTTAATAAATATTATTTAAGTCAAATATATTAAAGACTTGTAATAATGTATTAAATATATTGCACGTTTTATTTAAACCCAATTTTAAAGATAAGCTAAAATTTTAAACCTGTTAGATAATTACGATTTACGTTCCTAATATTGGCAACACTGAAATCACTGCTCTTCTAGTCGCTGGCAGTGGAAAGGTTAGTAAAATGTGACATAATATTTAAGAAATAATCCCCGTAAATAAGCCCTAAACGATCCTTAAAAATTCACCCCATCCAACCACCGATCCCTATCGAGTTGCCCCGTCGTTTCAAACGAAATCCGACGTTCGATATCCCGTTTCTCGTCCGGTGACAACTCTTACATAACGGCCGACTATCCCCAAAGGTTCACCAGTTCAATAAAATTGCAGGTAATCGAGTAAACATGCTGGGAAGATTCAGCCGCTTGGCCCCCATCTTGGCCCAAAATGCGCAGCAGACGCAGCAACAGCGCGGAATGGCCACCCTTAAGGCCATCTCTATGCGTCTGAAGTCTGTGAAGAACATCCAGAAGATCACCCAGTCCATGAAGATGGTGTCCGCGGCCAAGTACACCCGCGCCGAAAGGGACTTGAAGCAGGCACGACCAATCGGCGAGGGTTCTAAGTTGTTTTACGAGCGCGCCGAGATCGCTGCTCTACCTGAGATGCCCCAGAAGTTGGTCATCGCCATTTCGTCAGACAGAGGTGAATTAATTTAAAAATGGATATTATAATTATTTCCAATTAAATAATCATTATTTTCAAAAATATTTCATTAATAAAATTGACCACAGAAAAAAGTATGTAGCCAGCTCGTTACCTAAAACAAAGTTGATGAAAAATATTTAATTTATAAACAAAATCTTATTATTGTTTCCCTGTCAACAATTATCGCAGACCAGTTTCAATCCTTTTTGGATCTCATCATCACAGTTGAAGACAGAGAAAAAAAGTTTAATTATGTAATTTTGATCCCCAGGCATTCATAAATATTTATATTTAGTTGTTTTAACTATTTTGTCAGTTTCCTAACATTTATTTTGAACTTTAAAAATCGTTCCATAATTACATTTGTATATTTTGATTTATTAAGAATGTATAGCAACAAACATCAGTTAAAAACTATTTTCAATTAACAGACATATTATAACTTTAACTTATTGTGCCATTTGCTAAATTATTTTTATGGATGATAAAGTATTTATTATTATTGTTATTTAGGTCTATGTGGTGCTTGTCACACCAGCGTTGCCCGTCAAATCAGGACTGATATAACCGAGGATCCACAAAACATCAAGGTGGTCTGCGTGGGTGACAAAGCACGTGCCATCCTCCAGCGTATCTATGGCAAGAACATCATCTTGGCCTGTAACGAGGTGGGACGTATCCCTCCCACTTTCACCGATGCATCAAAGCTCACAGCTGCCATTCTCAATTCCGGTTACGATTTCAGCTCCGGCAAGATTGTCTACAACAGGTTCAAGTCTGTTGTATCATACTCCACACAGGAGTTGCCAGTGTTCAGTCTTGCTGCTGTACAGGTAAGATTTTAGCGTTATCATTAATTTAAAAATAATTTAATCAATAACTCATTGATTTCTATTGATAATTTATCTAAATTAATGATAATTCACACTGAAATACTTAAATCCTCTTAATTAATGATAATTCACAATGAAATATTCAAATATTCTCAATTACACATGTTTAAAAACAGAAAATAGACAACATATCAACATGTTTCAATCCTTATCTATTAAAAAACAATGTCTTACCATTTAAATTAATATAAATAATTATATAAGTTCTTATGAATGGAAACCAAATAATTTTTTATTTATAGGACTTTGATTTAATCATGTAGTATACTATAAAATATTTTTAATTACAGGCAGCACCGAAATTAACTGTATACGACTCTCTCGATGCCGAGGTGATCCAGAGCTACCTGGAATTCTCCCTCGCTTCCCTCATCTTCTACGCGATGAAGGAGGGAGCCTGCAGCGAACAGTCCTCCCGTATGACTGCCATGGACAACGCCAGCAAGAACGCCGAGGAGATGATTGGCAAGCTGACCTTGACATTCAACCGTACCCGTCAAGCCGTAATCACCAGGGAACTGATTGAAATCATCTCTGGTGCTTCGGCCCTCTAAGCCAATCCGCCACATCTTCATCTGTATTCCGAGATTATTTTTACCGTTAATTTTAAACCTGTAATACGGATGCGATAGTTACTATCGCCACGCAATATGCAAGAGTTGATCGCTGAGGAAACCTAAACCCAAAGTCACTGAATGCAGCCGGGCAACTGTTGCACATTGTTAATCTTACGTTCTAAATCGTTTTACATTTATTTGGTAATGTTGTAATTTCCTAAAAATATATGTTTTAAGAAACCGAAGTGTAATCTTGAGATGAATAATAAAGGTGTTAGTGAGGATGGTAATTTAGGTAAAATCAGTTTATTGTAATTTAAGAACGTTTTTAATTAAAAAAGGATCGCCGCCGGTCACTTTAGCACCATTAACTGAACCCTAATGATGAATGGTATCGGTCACCCATCCAACTGCTCACCCGAACCAACGAAGCTGCGTATAAATAATTTATTAAATTATTTAAAATTTTGATGTATATTTGGTTGCATAATTTCGCTCATTAATAAATCTTTGCTCTTTTAAAAATTTGACGATTATTGAAACAAACCAGTACATTAAAGAAATAACAGATAATTATGGGAGTCAAATTATTATTTTCATAAATAAAACATGCAGGGATATATAACATTTAAAACAAAATTGTATTAAAAAACATTTACACATTTTTTAAAGTTAAATAAATATTAATGTATATATAATAATAAATTTTAATTGAAGTGGAATGAAGGTTCAATAATTAAACGTTTGTTTAGTAAATAATTACAAAATAAAACGATTTTAATCCTTAATAGAAATACATAATATAAAAAATTTGCTATTCTACAACATTCAAAGTACTCTTTGTTGTTTCTTTAAGAACAATATTACGACAACGTTTTTCAAAAGTCTCATTCGAGAAATTCTCCTGCAAACGGTTTAATCCCACTTTACCAAACTGCACGCCGACTTCCTTGTCTAAAAATTTACACATGTACTGAGCTAAATCGGTTGCAACAGGCTCGCACAGATATCCGTTTTCACCGTGCTTGACAGTCTCACGAGGTCCCCCGCTATTACAAGCGATCACCGGTTTTGAAGCCGCCATCGCCTCTAAAGGCACAATACCAAAATGCTCGTTGGTCGGTGTATAAACCAAACAATCGCACGCCTTCAACAGTTCAGCTTTTAACACGTCCGAAGGAGATTTCAGGAATGCTATTTTATCAGCGACGCTTTTCGTTTGGGCCAAAGCGATGAGTTTTTGGTAATACGACTGGTTTATTTCTGATAAAGGATCATAACCACCAGCCATGATCAAATATAATTTATCATACTCGTTAGGATTTAATTTTTCTTTCGCAGCACTTAATGCCTCAATAGCTAATTCCAACTGTTTCGCTGGATGAAACCGATTTATAGAGATAAAAAAAACATCATCGTCTTTTACGTTAATAAATTCAGGGATTAAATCACCTACAGGTTTTTTCTTAGCCTGGTTAATATTATGTAAAAACGAGGCTGAAATTGTCGGATATAAAACTTCTAAATTATGTTTGATATCAGGGAAGGTTTTATGAAAAACTTCTGCAGTGTAATTACTATTAACCAATATAACATCAGCCTTATTGGTTCCCACCTTTTCCACCCAATCGATGATCAACCTGTACATACGCTTTAATGTTCCACCTGGTGGACTGGCTAATAAATCCGGATGGTGACAGTAGTAAATGATTGGAAGTCCTGTTAACTTGAGAATGGGCACTGCCATTGGGATTTGGTCGATGATAAATATGTCGGGGTTTTCACTTCTAAAAAAGTAATATACAATTGCAAGGTATAACATTCGGAAGTAGGCACAGAAAGCTTGGAAAAGGCCGAACACTGATCTAGGCAGCCAATCTCCGATCACTGTGACTGGATACTCATCAGTCTGGAGCTCCTCGAATGCGTGATTTCTATCGAAGTGATTGGTGATGAATTCAACCGAGCAATTACACTTTTTTAAGGCTACCCCAATATCCAGAACCAGTCTCTCGGCTCCGCCGATGCCTAAATCCGGATGGACGAATGCTACTTTAATCTTTTCTGTTTTCATCATCTTGAACGGATTATACTGAAAAAGTTATCATTTAATATAAATACATTAAACTTACCGCTTATGATTACTTACTACTTTTTAGTTGTGTACGGAATATTTTCCTGTAAAAAGATTACTTTTAGTAAATGTACCTCAATTTTACATATGAAATATTAATTAATAACACAAACATATCTATTAAAGTTAGATGGCATAGATAAAAAGTAAAGTACGTATTAACCACTTCCTGCATATGCCAGATATCTCGGGCACGCGAAACTACTTTTATTAATAATTGTACTGGAAGGGGTTAATTTTATTAATCCTGTACATAAGACAAATTCGTCTGACTTTGTAATAGTGGTGATTCAAGCAGAGCTAATAATTTTAAAACATATGTTAGTAATGTAACAAAAAGCACAATACCTTATTTTCTATAATATGAGGTGATGTTACTGTATAACGTTTTATATTTTAATAAAACCGGTGTTTTATTTAGTTGAATATTCATGAATTAAATGGTTACATTTTATGTACAACTCATAGAAAATAGACGACAAACTAATAAATATCCATAGATAAAAAATAAATTGATTCTTGACATGTGTCACGTATAATGTGTTGCCTAAAACACGAAATCATTTACAGAAAGAATAGATTATTTTAAAACTATTTTAATATGTAAATGCAAGTTGTTTTAATAATTTTTTATAGATTTTCTTTACAAAAATAAATAAATAAATCAACAGTATACAAAAATTTTCTATTCTATTCAAAAATTATCATTGATTTCATAAATATATGTATTAATATATATTTTATTCGTATTACATAGACATGTAAAATGCATATTATATATTCAAAATAGCTTACATAATTAAAAATTTAGATTTCATAATTTTGTATGAAATATCTGCATATAATTTCAAAAATCAAATAACAATAATTGTCTATATGATTTAAACAAATCTTATAAATTTTATTAATAAACAATAACATTATAGTTTTTCAAAAGTAATGTACAATAAAGTATTAGATTTAAAACGGGTTGTCCTGAATCTGGTATTATTCAATATTATTCTATGGATGTACCCAAAAAAATTTCAAATATTTAAAACGCCGCAAAATGATTTTTCGAATTCGTATTAGAATAAGTTCACCGATTTTATTTATATATTTTATTTAAATTTTCTTTAATATTACACAGGGAAATATAAAATATACAAGAAATCTGCTAAATAGGTTGCCTAACTGACAAAATTTAATTAATTATCTATGGATTTTTCGCACAGATTTTCACTAACCTAAAAATTCGCCGAAAATCATTTTCGATTTTATTTAAAATGTCTACGAATTATCTACAATGTTTAAACCAAATAGCAACGTATCTAAAGGTTACACCTGTAAAACTCTATCTAGAAGAAAACTTGGTAAAATTGTTCGCATAAATATACAATTTTCACACATACTTATTTCCTTTTAGATTCCTGTTTGTTCCCAAGGTGAGAAAATTACAAGAGGATTCTCAAATATTCTAAACGAATTTTTTACCAAATCCAACTCGAGGTTGTGTGAAGGTAGCCCGGAGGATAAGGCAGAAATTAACCAGTGGATTGAGTACGCCATTGTTTACGGTACTCAGTGTAATTCCTCTCAGAATACACAACAAGTATTATCAGTGAGTAATTTTGTGGATAATTTTTTTCCTCTGTATGTGCGAAAATTAAATTTTTAGGAGTTGAATGATGTATTGGCTGTGAAAACTTATCTGGTCGGATACAGGATGACGTTTGCGGATATTATTTTGTATTATGTTTTGATTAATGTGATGGTAAGTGATTATAAATAAGTAAATACTAGGTAATGAAATTAATAAACAATTGTTTTGTTTGACAAATTATTTAACAATTAAATAAAGTAATTGCAGCTAATGACCCTAGCAGTCGATGCTGCCAAAAAAAAGAAAACTAATTCTTAATTAATGATTACCTATTATTACAAAATGTTTCACCAAGTTTTAAGCGAGAAATGTATTTAAGGAAAGTAAATAAATATTGTGAAATAACGAGAGAGTTCTATGGTCAATAGTAATAATAATACTAAAACAAAATTTAAAGATAAAAATTATATAAATTGTGAATATAAGACTTGTGATATAGAGACCGATATAATGTAAATATATGAAGTGAGTTTATTGGGTAATCTGTGAATATATATATATTTATATATATATATCAATTTTTAAAAAAGACACTATAACTAAAAACAATAACATGAATAATTGAGTAATTTCTCACTTAATGTGGTGAAACATTTTTGAATTAACTTTATTAGTTAAAATACTTGTTTTTTTCTGCATGTTTCTGTATTTATTGTTTTAAATTCTTATTTAATTTTTGAACAATATTTTTACCTTAATTGACAAGTTTTAATATATTTTCAGGAAAATCTTTCATGCCTATTCTTAACACGAATAAATTTTTTTTTAGCATAATCTCTCATATTTAGATAAGGAGAAGTATATGAATGTTTCGAGATGGTTCGACAACATGCAGGCAGATTCTTCGTTACGGCAGAAGAATAAGGTTGTGGATTTTAAGACCAATTATTTGGTCGCTGTGGCACCGGCAAGACATTAAACCGCTGTAACTTATTTGTAATAAAAATATTTTAAATGACTTTATTTTTAATATACTCATTTATTTCATATATAATCTGTCATGCTGACAAATAATAATAATAATAATAAATAATCTTCCTGCAAACGATGATAAAAGAAGAAACCAAAACAGAAATCAAATATTCCAGATGTTGAGGAGGATTCTTGCTGCCTTACATCATTGTGATGGATTTGGTTTGAATAGAAGAAAATTTTATGCATAGTTTTGAATGTGTATTATTTAAGAAAGAAGACCAAAGATAAGTAAATAAATTAATACATATATAAAAGTAGTTGTTTCAACAAGTGATTTGTGTTTTAGCCTTAATAAGACTAATTTATTGTAGATTTACGAAATATTTTTGTCTTTTTTCTAAATATATATTGTGGTACATTTTGAATATAATGAAAGAGACAAAATAAAGTTGTAAAACAAAGTAATTGTGTGTTCTTCATAAATATATATATATTTTTTTCATTTTGGCATTTTCGGTTATCTGAACGAGAAATTTATGTAAATTTAACAATTTATTTTATTTAACTAACGATGAATGCTTCTACTTATTACTCAAAGATTTTCAACAAGTATCTATATACAAATAACACAATAGTGTTTAATTTTGTTATTAAAAAAATATACTTACAATTCTCTTTGGTCTCCTTTGTTAAAAATACATATGAAAACAAATTAATTACAAAAACGATACATAAGATTTTTAACGGAGTTCACAATTCCAAATTATTAGCCTTTGGTAGTCATAAATTTGGAATTAGTAATTAAAACTAAATTGTTGAATTTAACCTTCAAATTAGCGGTTACGATTAGACGATATGCAACCAAATATACACATTGGTATCTCGGGTAAATTAAAATAAAAAATCCCTAGATTAAACATTCCATAGGCGTAACGTATTTATTTGCCCAAAATTTATTATTTAATTTAGTTTTGTAAAACAACTAATAATAATTATACATTTTTTATTGAAAAGTAATTTTTATAACAACGGTTTATTATTGAGAAGTAGAATTTATATTTATAATGAGTTTAGGTATAGAAAAAATTTATACATAGTACGCCTATGTTAAAAATTAGTGTGATTTAGTGTTTTTTGTTATTAATTAACATATCGCCAATATTTTTAAAAGCGGTAAATTTGAATAGATTGTAAAAGATATTGATTGAACTAATGAGTTATAAGTGTTTTAAAATGTTTTACTTGGTATAACAGGGTTCATAGCAAATGTTATAAATAATAATGTGTGTTTAATTTTAATTGGATTAGTTGAGTTACTTGAAGATAATAACTTTGATTAAAACACTTAGAATCAAAGTTAAAACTGAGTTTTAAACTTTGATAATGATCCGCAAGGACAGAAACACGTGTCAGTTATCTTAAAATAAAGAAATGGAACATAACAAGAGTTTTACTTCTGCTAATTTGAAAATTTGGTTCCATCAAGAGAGTAGCAGAACAAGTATCGATTATATTAATTTATTAGAATTGTATATTTTAGGTAATTTTCTTTATATTTCAAGGGTGTTGTCCCGTTAATAAATGTATTATTCTTAACCTTTCTTCAATATTTTATTTTGATCCAGATGTACATTTCAGACACAAAATGTCCATTACCAATAATACCCTTCATAATGGACACTTTGTGTCTGAAATGTATATTTGGATTAAAAATAAAATATTATAGAAAGGTTCTAAGTGTTTAATTTTGTTATTTTTATTTATCATGCATACATTTAGAGTATTAAACGCTATTGAGGATAAGTCTTTAGTACTCTTAAATGTGGAATTACTAATTAAAAATAAATTATTAAACTGTTAACGGTAGAGGCTTCTACTTCGTTATACATTTATTTGTGAATGAATTATTAATTCTAACCTTAATTTAATTTGATGAAAAATAAAAAATATACTTTTACTTAGTTAATATCACATTGTGATATATACTTTTACTTACTTAATATCACATTGTGATATTAACTAAGTAAAAGTATATTTTTTATTTTTCATCTAATTAAAATGTATCACGAAGTAAGTGCCTACAACCTCAATCAGTTAATTTAATTTATTGTTAGAATCATCATTGAAGCAAGCTAATTCCTTACCTGTGTTTAAAAGACTGATGAAACGGAAAGTAAGTGAAGTAATGTTATATTTAGGATTAGTTGTCTCTATAAGTTAGTTAGAAAGGATATCTAGTTTCATTTACCCAACCATAATGAGTGCAACTTAGCTATACTTGTGTACATATAAAAAATAATTATGTATATAATTTAGTTATCTAATAATTAGAAAAGATTTCGTGATTTTTTCTAATTATTAGTTACTTTTCTACAACGTAAAAAACTTAAATACATTTTTATTATTAATTTAATTTGAAGTTACTATATGTAACAATATTAAATGTGTATAAAATTGTTATTATTGTGTATTTTCATATGTATTTTTATACAATTTAATAAATCACTACTATTCTACTACTATTACGATTTTACGATAGACAACCAAATATACACGTTGGCATTACAGTGAAATAAAAATAAAAATCCCTAGGTTAAATATTCCATAGGCGTAACACATTTATATTCGTAAATTTTATTATTTAATTTGGATTTGTAATAAACTTAATCATCATTAAATAAATATTTATTGAAAAGTGGAATTCAAGTAATAGTTTATTATGAAAGAGGAAGTTTTTACGTGTACTACTGAAGAGTTTAGGTATGGATAAAATTTATACGATGTACGCCTATGGTAAAAATCGGAGTGATTTAGTATTCTTTGGTTTTATTTCGCATATTGCCAATGTTTTTAAAGGCGGTAAATTTAAATAGATTAAGAACGATTTTGATCAATTATTAATCTTAGTACGATTTAAAATTTATATTCAGAGGGTGAAATAGAGGCTATACATTCACCCTACATATAAAATATAATTTAAACTAATAAACTAAAACATTGTTTTGAATTATTTAGCAATTCCAACTGTAATATTAAAAGAACTAAAAGAAGAACTATGGCATAAAATAATTATGCGTATGTAGGGAGGGTGACACTACAATTTACTAAACGTTTTCTTAGTAATATGATCTATATTTTATACCTTAAAGGAAATATGTACTCACCCTACATTTCCATGAGAATCTAAACTAAAATTTTACTTTTGAATGGTTTAATATTTTTATTACCTTTTAATGCACTTACAGTAGTAAAGGTAATTGTAACGTATGAAATCATGCGTATGCAGTGTGGGTGGTTGCTCTCTATTCCACCCTCCAATCACGAAAACATACGAGATATATTCCCTAAATTAAATTTATAAGAAACGACGGTTTTATGCTTTTAACTATTTCTTAACTATTCCTTTGTGTGAATGTTTCTAGAAACATCGTTTATATTATACTAATTGGGAAGTAATTTAGTGGCTATATGCAAAGTGAATGAGAAAAGAAACGCCAAGCGAATATACGAAACAAAAATAACAGAGGAAACAGCACAATAAGAAAAGCAACACAAAGAAAAGGGAAAAAGTAAAGTAAATTACTTAAGATAGAAAGAAATAGAGGGAATTCATGAAAAGGTAGAGGAAAAAAGGAAAGAATCACAAAGGCAGGAATATATGGAAAAAGTAAAGTAAATTACTTAAGATGAATGAAATAGAGGGAATACATAAAAAGGTTATTCTACCTTTTAATAATTAGACTATAAAAAGGTCAAGTTTTATTTTGTGTAAGTAAATTATGTATGTATTTAAAATATGTGGGAAGATAATTGCGTTAAATATATCTATTAATATTTTTAATTGTATTTATATTTACATGTATATCCGTGTTGGATTTTTGATTCTATGAGTTATAATTATATTTTAAGATTGTATACAATTTCTGAACAATATTTATTTAAAAACTACATTTTTGGCATTACTTTATTTAATTCATTCATTGAATTTTCAAAAGAACTTTAATTACTTCTATAATTAATTAAGTTTTCAACAATCTAATGTTATTGAAACGATAGTTATATATTTATATAGAGTATAAGCCTTTAGAATATCTGTCTAATTTGAATGTACTGTGTTTTCTTCTTAATTAAATCAAAAAATAAGTTTCCTTTACAATATTAAATGAAATATTGCGTCTCTTTTCTTCACAGAATTTATTAACTGCAATTGTACATTTCGATCAATGATAAAATAAATACAAAAACAAATATAATATGTATTTCTACATAAACAGATACAGATTAGTATTAAGATCCTTTACAATTTTGTTTATTAATTAATAACTGCCTTTTTTGATATTATTTCTTTTAGTTTATAATGAAATTCACATATCTTTAAACGTGATTTAGAACAAATTATAACAAACTGGCGTATGTATTATTTCCTCATAAAAATGTTTACATCACGATCGTGTTTACGTGGGAGATGCAATTTATTGCTACAGTTCGGATGGTGAAGGGATTCCGGGACAGATTAAAATATTAGCATTGTCATGAAAGTATAATCACGCCGAAGATGACCGCGCTCATTAGAATTAGCATTTTCCAATTACTATAAAAGAGGGAAGTAATCTAATCCGGATCCACAGTCGGTGTTTTTATGTTTGAGTAGCTAGAAGTTTTTGAAGAGTTGGTGAATAATGAACGTTTTTAACGTAAGTCGTTTGGTTTTATAATTTTATTATTATATAATTTAAATAATTCTTCTTTAGGTGTTGTTGTTGATTTCCCTTTTCATGGTCATCATTCACGGCTTCCCCGCCGAGATGAAGACGAAGATGTCTGAACGTCCTGTTGAAAGGTAAAAAGAATATCGTATTTATATACCGTTTAATTAATTAATTAATGGTTGAGGCGTTGACTTCGTGATACATCTTGGAAAATTAAACAAAAACTTTTACTTTGTTGATATCATACTTTGTATAATATATAAATAATATGAGGGCCATCCGAAAAGTTGTAGCCGTTTAGGAATATTAAAAAAAAAACTTGTATATATTAACAAATATTAACGTTTATTCATAAAGAATATACCTTAAACTATTTCTTAACATAGTCACGTTGCAAATTTTTGCATTCGTTGTAACATGTGACTAGTTTTTGTATTCCAGCTTCATATTCCTCCGAGTTTAAGTTTTGTAAACACAGGTAATCTGAAGGAACTAGAGAAATCTGAACTATAGGGTTGATGGTTTTAAAGTTTGTCCGTAAGGATTGACGGTCATCATGAGTGTTCTCTTCCTACATTGAATTTACACACCAGCTCATAACATTTACTCTTTAACTCCCACATATAAGTTTACGAAATCAAATTTCATCATTAGAATTTCAGCCTATTTTTCTTTGCACTATCCTACCGACTGTGCCAATTAATGTTTTTACATTCAAACTCCTAAATTATTTCTATTATTTGATTTGTGCTTTTCTATTTTCAAGATTGTAAGTTATTTTTTCATAAAGATTAATGAACGTAATGTTTCCACAAGATTTTATAAACAATAATTAAGAATGTTTCATACTTATAATGATTCATACAGTATTTTTTAATTATGCATTAACTAATTTGTACGATTATTGTTTAATTTGATGGAATTATATATTTATTTTTATCTTTTAGTGATTTGGAGGTAGAATCTGAATCTGGAGCGGAAAAATTGGAAGGTGCAGAGAGTGCGTACATTCCGTACTACGTTTATCCGCATTATCCTATTTATAAACCATATCTGCATTCACGAATTCAATTCCCACACACCGGACCTATTAACGTCTCTGAATAATAAAGCCGTTTTAAAACATAAACCGCGTCTTATTTTTATATTCCACCACAAAACAAACAAAACAAAATTTTGGCATTAATCATCATCATTAATCCCAGAAAAAATTAAACTAGACCATCACAGTTCACGAATTCGTATAATTATTCCCTTATGACATTGAATTGTTTACGTGATGAGGAATTAATCCAATTACGGTTCAAACAATTGACCGGATCCTCGAATGTCTGCATTAAAGTACCAAAATCCGACAGGTTAATTACTCCCAATGTTATAAAACCATGACGAAACACCATTAAAACGCAGAAAGTCAATATGCGCAAAATCATCCTCTTCATCCTTCTCTTAAGCGCGCTGATCAGCACCAGCAGTAGCCAAAAATCGGTGACGAGTTTGAAGAATATTACCGAATCCGATAGGAACAAACCGAAAAAGAAGGAAGAGAATCCGATTAAGAAAGATATAAAAAAGTATTTGAGAGAGTGCGGAGCGAACGTTTCCGATGAAGATTCCGACGATGACCAACTGGTAAGGGACGAGGATGATAATGAGAAGCAAACGGCTTTATCGAATAAGAAGTTCGGTATGAAGAATAAAGGAACGTACCCTACTTCCTACGGGAGTGCGAATAAAAAAGGGAGCGATGAGGATTGCGAAAACGATGAAGAAGAAGAAGATGATGATGAAATGGATGATAATCGTGGAAAGAAAAAAATGATGTATAAACGCTCTGATGTTGTAGAAACTTTTCAGGTACCAGAAGTGGAAGCTTTCGAACGTTATAAGAACAGAAGGGGTGGTGGTAATAAAAGGAAAAAGAATGACGATTACGATGATAGCGAGGACGAGGACGATGATGATGGATGTGATGATCGTAGTAAAAACCGTAGAGGAAATAATAGGAATAACAACAGGAATAAAAACAATAGGAATAAGAATAATAATCGGGGTGGTAATAATAGGCGAGGATATAATTTTGGTTTTGAAAGCGGAGAGGATGGTTTCGGTATGGATCCTTACGAACACCGTTATGGTGGTGGTGGTTTTGGTTTGTACGATGGTTGGGGGATGTACGGGGGTAGATTAGTGCGGATGAAGAACGATTCGGAAATTGAAAGCCTTTTAAGGAAGAGAAGGGATATGGATTATGATGACGAAGAACGGGAACCAGCGGATGTACAGGTAAATAAATATAATTAAATATCTGTAATAACTAAACAATGTTAACCAGTTTAATTTAATAATAATTGTAATCGTAATTTTAGTGTTTGAGTCAATGCGTTTTTGGATATTTGGAAATGGTAAGATTATTATTTGAATTTACTATCAGCCTTAAAACTTTTAACTTGTAGTAAACAAAAAAAATGATATTTTTCCTATTAGTAATTGAATTTTATGTAAACAGGATGTTAAAACAGTTTTTCTTCAAAATTAATTACATTTTAAAAACACTCAAACCATAAATAGTCCCTGAAAGTCGTCGGTGATTATTTACAGTTTTAAGTAAGGACTTGAAAAACACTTTAAACACTGTGTTTTACCTCTGTATATTTGAAAAATTATGACTATAATGTTTAATTTTAAATGAGCGTAACTATAATCACATTTTTTAATATAAAGTAGTAAAACATAGTTTTCAATGTGATTCCTTAAATCATTAACAAAGTTTATTAAATATTAAAAATATGTTCGTTTATATTTGAAAGTTCTACTTCTTTATACATTTTTTAAATAAAATAAAACACTATAGTCAAGAAAAAATAATGTTTTACTTAGTTTCTTGTATAAATCTTTAAAATTAACCTAGTTTCTTCATACTTGAACAACAACGGTCTTTATTTGTGTACATAAGTAAGATTTCTACTCAGAAGAATTGTTGAAATTGTATCAAAAATGGTATAATTAATTGTTTTAGCTAGATGACAATCGAGTACCTTCAGAAACCGAAGTAATTAGGTATTTGCAAAATAAAATACCCAACAGTTCCACGAGGATCAAGTCCATACGCGAGGCCCGAAGATGTTTCGCCAGGTTGGCCACTACAGGTAAGCGTAATACGTTGATTTTAATCGAATATTAGCTTCTGCTGATTTGATTTCATTAAAAACCAAAAAATCTTAATCTGTTTTTATGTATTATAGTATGAAGAATAGGTTTTAACTGTTTTCAATTGATTTTCTTGTAAAAAAATCAATTCTTCTTTTTGCTGAACAATACAACTGTTTCGAGGACATTTTTTACAATTTTTTTTAATACTTTTAACTGGTTTTTGGAAACTTGAGTTGTTTTTTTTGATTTTTTGGAGAATTTTTTTTTTCAATTGTTTAAACTAATTTTTTCTTTCAAACTTTCAACTATAAATTTTTTTCTTAGCAGATTTCATTTGTGTTTCGTTGTTAAAAAAACTGAACTGGTTAAAGCAAATATTTGGCAAATTTAATTGTGTTTTTCTTTTTTCTTAAGATTTCTACTATTTACTTCGAAAATTTCAATTAATTTTTCATAAAATTTTCAGTTTAGTAAAAGCATATTTTTATCTTTGTTCTTATTTTTTTTTTAAATTGTTTTATTTTTCAAATATCAAAAAAAATTCTTTACAACAAATTTTAAAATGTTTTTTTTTAAATATATTTTAGGCGTTTCTTTCTTATTAAATTTGTTTTAGGCAATTTTATTTCTTTCATTGTTTTTTTTTTCTTAGCAAATTTTGTTAATTTTTTTGAATATTTCTACTGTTTTTTCTTGGAAAATTTCAATTATTTCTTAATAAAAGTTTCAATTTATTGAAAGCATATTTTAAAATACCTTTTGTGCTTATTTTTCAACTGTTTTTTAAAATAAATTTAAATTGGTTTTTGTCAAGATTTTTAATTGTTTAAATCATCAATTTTTAAATGTTTTTTTTTCTATTTTAATTGTTTTTTCGTCAAAAACTACAATGGTCCTATAGAAATAATACATTTTTTTAAAATTATTATCTTTTTTGGCGAATTTTGTTTTATTTTTTTAAATTGTTTTCAACCGTTTTTATTTTAACAAATTTAGATTACTTTTGTGAAAACTTTCAATTCTTCAAAGCAAATTTTAACAATTTTTTCAAGTTTGTTCAAGTTTTCAGTTAGTTTTAACAAATTTCAATTGTTTGTATTTTCAAATAATAAAATAAAAACGATATAAAAAACTTTTTAAAATTTTAATTGTTATATTTTGTCAGAAAATTTAATTGTTTTTGTCAAAAATATCAATTTTTGAATTGTTTTAAACAAATGTTTAATAATAATTAACGAATTTCAATTGTTTTTATGTTTAGATATTCAAATTTTCTATGATTTATAACAAATTTTTGTCAAAATTTTGAATTGTTTTAAACAAATGTTTAATAATATTTAGCAAATTTTAATAGTTTTTATTTTTAGATATTAAAATTTTTCAATGATTTATAACAAATTATAAACTTTTTGTAAAACTATCATTTGTTTTTTTGTAACTAATTTTAATTATTATATTTTGTTAAAAGTTTCATTCAAAGTGGTTTGATTAAGGTTTAAACTGTTTATTGACAATTTTCAATTGTTTTTGTCAAGGATAGCAATCAAAATTTTAACAATTTTTTTGATTAAGTCTTCAATTGTTTTTTTTTAGCAAATTTCAATTATTTTTAGTTGTTATTTTTTTATTTTTAAGTTTCAACTGTATCTTTTTGTTTAAATATTTCATAATTCAATTGTATAAAATGTTTTTTAAGTTATTAATTGCTTTTTAGCAAAATTTAATAGTTTTTAAATGTTAAAATTTTCGATAATTTAAATTTAAGTTATAAACTTCTGTTTTAAAGTTTTCAACAGGTTTTTATTTCAGGAATTTCAATTGTTTTTAAAGCTTTAAATTTCTAATTACTTAAAACAAATTATAAACTTGTCTAAAAATTTTCAACTGTTTTTTTCTTTAAATTTAATTGTTTTATTATTTCAAAAACAATTTTTTAGAGTATTATAAGTTTTTAACTGTTTTTTTCAGCAAATTTTAATTGTGTCTGTTAAAAATTTCAATTGTTAAAAGCAAATTTAAACAATTTTTTTGTTTAAGTTTTCAGTTGTTTTTTTCTAAATCAAATTTGAATTGTTTTTACACGTTAAAAATTTCATTTATTTAAAACAAATTATAGACTTTTTTTTTAAATTTTTAGCTGTTTCTTGTATTGTTTTATTTTGTCAAAAATTTCAATTGTTTCAAGTGCTGTTTCCAACTGTTTTTCATAGTAAATTTCAATTGTGTTTGACAAAAAATTTCAATTTTAAAAAAGTTTATAATCAGTTTTTAATAATTGAAAATTTACCATTTAAGAACAATTGAAATTTGCTAAAAAAAAAAACAGTTGAAAACTTAAACAAATAATAGTTTAATTTTAACTATTCTTTGTTTAAGTTTTCAACTGTTTTTTTAGCAAATTTCAATTATTCTTAAATGGTAATTTTTCAATTATTTAAAACTAATTGTAAACTTTTTTTAAAATTTCTTCAAGTGTTTTTATTGCAAAATTTATTTTTCTGAAAACTTCGATTGTTAAAATTTTTGTTTAACGTTTCAAACCGTTTTTTTTTTGCAAATTTCAATTGAATAATAGACTTTTTTAAATTTCTAGCTGTTTCTTTTTCGTCAAAAATTTCAGCTGTTGTTTATAGTAAAATTCAATTGTTTTTTACACGCAAATTTTAACTATTTTTTAACTAATTGTAATTATTATATTTTGTTAAAAGTTTCAATTTTTTAAAGTAGTTTTTTTTAAGGTTTCAACTGTTTATTAACAAGTTTCAATTGTTTTTGTTAATTAACCAAAATTACATTTAACAATTTTTTTGTTTAATCTTCAATTGATTTTTGTTTTTGTTAGCAAATTTCAATTATTTTTAAACGTTAAAATTTTCAATTATTTAAAATAAAATTATAAACTTTTATTTAAATTTTCAACTCTTTCTTTTTGTTTGAACAATTCATAATACAATTGTTTAAAGTGTTTTTTAAGTTTTCAATTGTTTTTTAGCAAAATTCAACTGATTTTAAATGTTAAAATTTTCCATTATTTAAATTTAAATTATAAACTTTTGTTTTAAAATGTTCAACTGTTTTTGTTTGCAAATTTCAATTGTTTTTTAAATGTTAACATTTTTAATTACTTAAAACAAATTATAAACTTGTTTAAAAATTTTCAATGATTATTTATTTGAAAGATTGTTTTATTTTGTTTAAAATTTCAATTGTTTAAAGTAGTTTTTTAAGTTTTTAACTAATTTTTCAGCTAGTTTTAATTGTTTTTTTTTTAAAAATGTCAACTGTTTAAAGCAAGTTTTAACATTTTTTGTTTATTCAATCGTTTCTGTTTTCACGCAAATTTCAATGTTAAAAAATTCAATTATATAAAACAAATTATAACCTTGTTTTATTAAATTTTTAACCGTTTCTTAAATTGTTTTATTTTGTCAAATTTTTGAATCGTTTAAGTGCCTTTCTAAAGTTTTCAACTGTTTTTTTATAGCTAATTTCAAATGTTTTTGCATTATGAAGCATATATTAATTATTTTTTGTTTAAATTTTTAAATGTTTTTTTAGCAAATATGAATTGTTTTATTTTGTCAAAAATTTCAATTGTTTAAAGTACTGTTTTTAAGGTTTTCAACTGTTTTTTACAGCAAATTTCATTTGTTTTTGACAAAAATTTCAATTGTTGAAAGCATATATTAACTATTTTTTGTTTAAGTTTTCAATTATTTTTTTAGCAAATCAATTGTTTTATTTTGTCAATAATTTTTATTGTTTAAAGTACTATTTTTAAGATTTTCAACTGTTTTTTTATAGCAAATTTCAATTGTTAAAAGCATATAATAACTATTTTGTTTAGTTTAAGTGTTCAATTGTTTTTTTTTTTAGCAAATATCAATTGTTTTATTTTGTCAAAAATTTTCAATTGTTTAAAGTACTATTTTTAAGGTCTTCGTCTGTTTTTTTCAGAAAATTTCAATTGTTTTTTGACAAAAATTTCAATTGTTAAAAGCAAATATTAACTATTTTTTTTGTGGAAGTTTTCACTTCTTTTTTTTAGCAAATATCAATTGTTTTTAAATGGTAAAATTTTCAATTATTTTACTAATTTTGAACGTTTTTTTTTAAATTTTCAACTGCATTTTTGGCAAATTTTATTGGCTTTATTTTGTTGAAAATTTCAATTGCTTAAAGTTTTTTTTTTCAATTGTTCTCTAACAAATTTTAATTATTTCTTTCAAAAATTTCAAGCATGTTTTTGTTTAAGTTTTCAATTGTTTTTTAGCAAATATCAATTGTTTTTTTCTTGTCAAAAATTTTCAATTGTTTAGAGTACTAATATTAAGGTTTTCAACTGTTTTATAGCAAATTTCAATTGTTTTTGATGAGAATTTCAATTGTTAAAAGCAAATATTAACTATTTTTTTGTGAAAGTTTTCACTTCTTTTTTTTTTTAGCAAATATAAATTGTTTTCAATTATTTAACTAAATATAAACTTTTTCTTTAATTTTCAACTGTATTTTTGGCAAATTTTATTGGCTTTATTTTGTTGAAAATTTCAATTGTTTAAATTATTCTTATAAATTGTTTTCTAAGAAATTTAATTTTAATCGTTTCTTTCAAAAAATTTTATTGTTAGAAGCAAATTTTAAGCACTTTTTTGTTTAGGTTTTTAATTGTTCTTTTTGGTAAATATCACTTGTTTTAATTTGTCAAAAATTTCATTTGTTTAAAATACTATTTTTTAAAGTTTTCAACAGTTTTTAATAGCAAATTTCAAATGTTAAAAGCAAATTTTAACTACTTTTTTGTGGAAGTTTTCAATTATTTAACTAAATATAAACTTTTTTTTAATTTTCAACTGTATTTTTTTGGCAAATTTTATTGACATTTTTCAATTCTCTTTTAACAAATTTTAATTTTTTCTTACAAAAATTTTAATTGTTAGAATTTTAATTGTTTTAAGCATTTTTTTAGTTTTCAATTGTTTTTTAAAATCAAATTTGAATTGTTTTTTTTTAAGATAAAATTTTTAATTTTCAACTAATTTTTTTGCAAATTTTAATTATTTCACTAAAAATACTCAATTGTTTAAAGTATTTGTTCAAGTTTTCAACTGTTGTTTACAAACTTGAAATGATTTTGTCAAATATATCAACTGTTAAAAGCAAATTATAACCTTTTTGGTTTATGTTTTTGTCAATTGTTTTTAGCAAATTTAAATTGTTTTTAAATTGTTTTGGCAAATGTTTATTGTTAATTTTTCCAAAAATTTTAATTGTCTAAAGTAGTTTTTTAAGTTTCCAACTGTTTTTAAGTAAAACTTAATTGTTTTTGACAAAAGTTTCAATTGGTTAAGGCAAATTTCAACCATGTTTTGTTTAAGTTTCAAATCGTATTTTCAGCAAATTTCAGTTGTTTTTAAATGTTAGAAACTTTTCATTACTTAAAACAAGTTTTTTTTATTTTCAAGTCTCTTTTTCGCATATTTTTTTTTGGTTAATTTTGTAAAAAGTTTGTTCAAGGTTTTAACTGTTGTTTTCAAACTTGAAATGACTTTGTCAAATATATCAATTGTTAAAGGCAAATTATAACCTTTTTTGTTTATGTTTTCAATTGTTTTTAGCAAATTATAATTGTTCTCCAATTGTTTTGGCAAATGTTTATTGTTAATTTTTCGAAAAAACTTCAATTGTCTAAAGTAGTTTCGTTTTAAGTTTTCAACTGTTTTTAAGTAAATTTTAATTGTTTTTGACAAAAATTTCAATTGGTTAAGGCAAATTTTAACCATTTTTTGTTTTTGTTTAAGTTTTAAATCGTATTTTCAAGTTTCAATTGGTTTTAAATATTAAAAACTTTCAATTATTTAAAACAAGTTTTATTTTTATTTTCAAGTATTTTTTTTTTTATTATTTTTGTTAAAAGTTTGTTCAAGTTTTCAACTGTTGTTTTTAAACTTGAAATGACTTTGTCAAATATTTCAATTGTTAAAAGCAAATTATAACCTTATTTGTTTATGTTTACAATTGTTTTTAACAAATTTAAATTGTTTGGCAAATGTTTATTGTTAATTTTTCGAAAAAAAAAACAAAAAAAAATCAATTGTCTAAAGTAGTTTTTTTTAGGCTTTCAACTGTTTTTAAGTAAATTTCAATTGTTTTTGACAAAAATTTCAATTGGTTAAGGCAAATTTTAACCATTTTTTTGTTTAAATTTCAAATCGTATTTTCAGCAAATTTCAATTGTTTTTAAAAATTAAAATTTTCCATTAAGTGTTTTTTCATAAATTAAGCATCATTTTTTGGTTAATTTTGTTAAAAGTTTCAATTGCTCAATGAATTTTTGTAAGTTTTTAACCATTTAACTGTTTTTGTCGAAAGTTGTAACATTTTTTGTTTATTAGTGTTTTTTTCACAAATTTCAATTTTAATAAACTCAATTATTTAAAACAAATTACAATTTTTTTTTCTAATTTTTAGCAGTTTCTTAAATTGTTTTATTTTGTCAAAATTTTCAATCGTTTAGAGTGGGTAAAGTTTTCAACTGTTTTTATGGCAAATTTCTATTGTTTTTGAAGTATTTCAATTGTTAAAAGCAAATTTTAACCATTGTTTCGTATTAGTTTTTAATGTTCAAAATTACAACAATTATTTAAAACTAATTATAAACTTATTTCTAAACTGTTTTTTTTTTGCAAATATAAATGTTTTAACTTTGTTAAAAATTTTAACTGATTCAAGTATATATGTTTTTAATTGTTTTTTTTTTACAAAATTCAATTGTGCTTTGTAAAAACAATATTTTGGGAAATTTCAATTCATTTTTTACTAAACAATTTCAATTGTTTAAAAAAAAATTAACTGTTGTTCTTT
This sequence comes from Ontholestes murinus, assembly GCA_963969525.1. Classification (NCBI taxonomy): domain Eukaryota; kingdom Metazoa; phylum Arthropoda; class Insecta; order Coleoptera; family Staphylinidae; genus Ontholestes; species Ontholestes murinus. The sequence continues at coordinate 8,955,883 of OZ018388.1, read as the reverse complement.
TAAATTTGCGACTCCCACTCTTTCAATTGTTTTAGGTGAATTTTGAAACTAAATTTTTAACGGTATTTTTTCTTTCATTTTTTCGTCCCATTCTATTTTTTTGTAATAACACTCTTGGCAACTTTAAGTGTATTTCGAAAAGTTTCTTTTTTAGAACTTTTCAATTATTCATGTTAATTTAAGAAACTTTAACAAATAGTTATTTTATGTTTAAATTTTCAACTGATTTTTTTTTAGAAAATTTAAATTGTATCAAGGAAAAAGAAAACTAAATTCTTGATTATTTTAATTGTTTTTTTCTGTAAAAATTGTTGGAAAAAATTTTACGTTGCTTTATTTAGGTTTTAAATGTTTTACTGTAGTAAATCATCTTTAGTAAAGAGAATGTTGCGACCGTTACTACGTGGCAATCCATATTCACACTGATTTAAAACATTCACTATGTTTTAATCACTTTGTTAAATTTTCGTAAATGAAATACGATAACACTTTCAAATATTTATTTAAAGTAGTTAAAACAGGAATTATATTTAACGATATATTGTAGAATAACGTTGCGATATCCTACCGACTACGCCAATTAATTTCCTTTCCACTGACGTGTTTTTAAATCGATTTATTAAAATTTGTTCAAAGAAATCGATTGAATACAACTGAATAATTCAAATTTAAATTTATTCAACCTAAATAGATTTACATATGATCACATTTTTTTGTTTATATTTGATATTTTATGAGCTAAGTTGTTGCGTCCAATGGTCAACACTTTAAGTACAAGTACTTGTTTCATGCTTTCCATTTTGTTTTTTTTTCTTTTTAAATCTATTTGAACTTACTTACAAATATTTATAATTATAACTAAAATCAAATTTACAATGTAAATCTCAAGAAGTAATATCTAATAGGGAAATTAAGAAAATGAACTAAAATTAAAAAAAAAACTATTAGCCTAACAATTTGTAGTGAGAGGATTAATTGATGGGGTGTTATTGGAATATTGCTGTATAATGATGGAATACAATTTTCTTTTAGGGTAGACGTTAACTTATACTAAATTAATCTCTAACATATAGAGATTTGTATCATAATTGTAATTATATAGGTGTTTAAAAATAAAATGCATATTGTGACCTTTAAGTAACTAACTTATTTAATTGCAGATACCGAAAATGGCTGTCAGTTTTCGAAATCTTTGGCGCAGTGCATGAAGCTGGAAATAGAAATTAAGAGTTAAAATTAGTGCTGAGGTTATATATGCAACATTTGATGAAACGTAGGATTTAATAAAATATTTATATACACTGGTGGGTTTTTTAATCTCCTATTAATACATTGATTAAATAGGAAATAGTATTGAATATGAAAGTGAAAACTGTAAGAATTAAGTCTTAAATCTTTTGTCACATGTAATTAAGATTGAGGATTTAGTTTTAACGTATTTGGTTTATGGAAAAATTATAAAGGAAAAAATATACAGTTTTAATTCTACACACAGGACACCCTGTATATATAAGATATTGTTGTTTGTTGTGGTTTAAAATTTTCAAATTTATTGTAATAATGTGGGTAATAATAATAATTACTCAAATTTGCATTTTACTAATTGAGGTAAAGTTGTTTATCTTCGAGACACTAATAAGCGTGTTTTGTTTTGCTGGTTGATTGTAACCTATCAACATTCAAAATTGAGGATCTTTAGGTCATATAAATAAATTAAAAAAAAAAAACTTGGGACGGACAATAAAATCTGACCAACAAAGATAATCATTTTTATTTTCTTGAATTACTTTTCACTTATAACTTCGTCAAACTTAATCAACATTTTACGTATTATTTTATTATTATCATTTTATTTGTTGTTTAATAAACCATCCATTATTAAATATAAATAAACGAAATGTTTTATTATACCAAGAATTAAATAAAATTATGTACTTATTATAATATTTTATTGCGACTTAAATTCTAAGCACGTATGCACGCTAATAATAATCCGGGCGATGAATGAAGAACGTACAATTTCTACGAACAATTGTTCATCTCGGACGTCAATGAATAATTTTACAAAAAACCACAGACTGTAAAAAAATTTCGCGTGTCATTGTCATCATCGAAGGTGAATCGTGTGATTCACTTTTACAACAAGACGTAATTAAATTAAAAATGATTACGTTCCACAAATTGATTAACTTCACATTATTGTTTTAAATAATCGAAGAATAATGAATAAGCGTATTTGAATAATAAAAAATAATTAATTGGCTTATAACTTTACTAATTCAGTAAAATGTTAATGTTTTTACTATTTCACCAACCAGTTAACATAATATGAAGTAGTCATTTGTATTAACGAAAATACACTTTGTGTCCGAAATGTACATCTGGATCAAAATAAAATATTGAAGAAAGGTGTTTTTATCAAAGTGATCATTAATAGTGTTGACATAGCCATTTTTTTTTCACAAATTAAGGTAAATTAATTTTTCGAAATCAATTAAGGAATCATCTTTACTTTAAAAAAATATATAAAGATTCCAAGTAACAGCAATAAAATTAATTCCACGCAATTTTTATTAAATAAAATTTTCCAGTTTTATCAACTTATTAATTATACTAATTAAAAATTTAGTGTTTTTTTTTAAATTTATGATTACCAAGAATTACATACCATGACTTACTCAACGCATCGAATCGAAATTACCAGATTCAATTTCGTTATTAATTTCACTGCTTGTAATATATTACGGGATTCCGTAGTGAAAGTGACGGTAAATTAAAATAACGCTAATTTACATCTTGAGCGCCCGAAATTCCTACAACGAAATAGGGATTAAATTTATACGTGTTTTTTTTTCCATCATCATCTTCTCTTTTTCAATCATTTTTTTAATTAAGGAAATACGCCGAAGATGATGATACATGCCGGCTATTCGGTGTACAGTTAGCTTAATAGAGCCGGAACATAGATTCGCCCGTCTTCAGTTCTTCGCATTGTCGATGGCGTGAATTGGTCGATGAACTCGAAGGAGGAAAACCCAAAAATAAAACGGCGAAACGTGCGAATTAATAATAATAATAATAATAATAATGTGGTTTTATTTCAAGGATGTGCGTAAAATTACTTATTACACAATACATGCTTCTTGGAGCGTAAAAAAAACAAAAAGGTCCTATAAATCTTCAAACTTTTATGTTTTATGCTTCTACTTCGTTATACAGTTTTATAATTAAATAAAACCGGATAACTTTGTTTTCAAGTTATACAAACAAAGTTATCGTGTTTTATTCAATTTTCAAAATTTTATTTGCGTTTAAAACATAAAATGAAAAATATATTTAAAAATTAAGCCTTTAATGAGATTTATGCAAAAAACGTAAAATATGTAATATTTTAGGAATTTTTAAAATTATATAAATCAAGTAATCAGTTACAAAATCCTTAAAAATTGTGTTTTAAAAATCTTAAAATATTACATTTTTTTTCAAAGCAAAATATATCCAATATTACTTATGGCAATTGTTGACAGTTAAAAGATGCCATATAAAACATAATAATTGAAAATTAATAAATAACAAATGACATATGTCAGATAATACTTGATAACTGGGAGTTTAGAGAAACAGATGACTAATGACAGCTGTTGATAATTGACAATTACTTATTGACAGTTGACAGATGTCATATAACAATTGATAATTATAACTTAATAGATGTCAGATAGGTAACGCCAATTGTTGATAGTTGATAATTACTTTTTGACAGTTGTCGAATATTAGATAATAGTTTTTAAAATGGAAGATAAGAATACTTGACAATTAGGAGTTAACAGATTTTAAATGATTAAAATGGTAGTTGAGAAAGTTAAGAATTGCTTGTTGACAATTGACAAAAGTTAAAAAATACTTGAGAAATGTAAGTTAACAAATTAAAGATGTTTACTGGCAGTTATTGTCAGTTAATAAATGTCATATAAAAACAATTAAAAGTTAAACGATGACAGATGACTAATAGCAGTTGTTTCCAATTGACAGTCACTTATTGACAGTTGACATATATCAGATAATATATATTAATTGAAAGTTTTCATATGACAGATGACTAATGGCAGTCGTTGATAGATTAGGATTATTTATTGACAATTGATAAATATCAGATAATACCTGGTTAAAAATTTAAAATAAACTGTCAAATAATTCTATAATTAAAAGTTAACAGATAACAAGTTGCAGTTGTTGACAGTTGCCAAGTATTAAATATTAGATAATAGTTAGAAATTAAAGATTTGAAATGATATTTGGAAATTAAAATTTAACATATAGCAAATGACTTATGGCAATTGTTGATAGCTAAAATATGTAATACAAAACTTAACAATTGAAAATTAATAGATGACAAAAGGCAGAAAGACCTCTGGTCGATAGCCTTTTGACGAACTAACTCACTAACACATCATCCATTATTCATTATTTAAATGTAAATATGTATAGTTTGTCAATAAAAATGTGTATTATTAGATGACAAATGAATAATCACAGCTGTTAATATCTGACAGATAATATAACAGGAGGTAGATTACTAATAATAGTTGTTGACAGTTAAAATATGTCAGTTAATACTTAACAATTGAAAGTTAACAGTTTAATGATGATGAATGACCGCAGTTTTGTTGGCAGTTAACACATGTAAGAAAATGTAAAAAAATACTTGACAATTACAAGTTTACAGATGGCTAATGGGAGTTATTATATCTAATATAATAATTAACAATTGAAATTTAAAAGATAAAAGATGCTTTTTGGCATCTGTTGTCAATTGACAGTTGACAGATGATATATGACTCAAGGCAGTTGCTGATAATTGGCAATTACTTATTAACAGTTGACAAATATCAGATAATAATTGAAAATTGAAAAAAAATCGAAAAAATTAAAGTTACTACATGATTAAAGTAATAATTGAAAACAGACAATTACTTTTTGACAGTTTGAGATTTACTTATTGACAGTTGACAATTGACAATTCGTGGTTGGTAGGTGACAGATATTTGGCAATTGTAACATAATAGATGACAAATGATTTATGCCAATTGTTGACAGTTAAACGATGTCATATCAAATTTAATAACTGAAAATTTATAGATGACAAATGCATAATGACAGCTGTTAACAGTTGACAGATGTCAAAATAATATTTGACAATTATAACTTATATTTAAAGATTAAAAACATAGAGGGCAATTAAAAGTTTACAGATGATAGATGATATAATATTAGAATTACTTTGTTGACAGTTGACACATGTCAGAAAATAATTTTAACAGGAAGAAAATTACCGATAATAGTTGTTGACAATCAAAAGATATATAATACTTGACAATTAAAAGTTTACAGTTTAAAGATGATTAATGGACTTAATGGTCAATCGACAGTTTTTTGTTGGCAGCTAACAGATGTAAGAAAATGCAAAAAAATACTTGACAATTAACAGTTTACAGATGGCTAATGGCAGTTAATATATCTAATAGAATAATTAACAATTGAAATTTAAAAGATAAAAAATGCTTAATGGCATCTGTTGTCAATTGACAGTTGATAAATGACTCAAGGCAGTTGAGGTTATCCTCAACAATTAGTAGTAATTGAAAACTGACAATTACTTTTTGACAGTTGACAGATGACAGATAATAAAGACGATTATAACTTAACAGATGGAAGATAGCTAATATCAATCGTTGATAGTTGACAATTAGTTTCTGACAGTTGACCTAATATAAGACATATGGCAGTTGTTAATATTTAACAATAAATAACAACAATTAAATTAATTGTTAATTAGTTAATAAATGTCAGACAATAGTTAAAAATTGAAAGACGTCATCGAATAAAATTTGACAATTAAAAGTTAACAGTTGACAATTCCTCGTTGGTAGCTGACAGATATTTGTCAATTATTAGATAAAAGATGGCAAATTATTTATGACAATTGCTGACAGTTAAAAGTTGTCATATAAAACTTAATAACTGAAAATTTATAGATGACAAATGACTAATGACAGCTGTTACCAGTTGTAAATTGACAGTTATTTATTGACAGTTGACAGATATCACATAATATTAGAATAGAATAGAAAGTTTGCATATTACAAGGGACGCAAGGCTATTGGTGATAGTTGACAATTACTTATTGACAGCTAACAAATGCCAGATAAAAATTGAAAATTGAAAAAATATCGAAAATATCAAAATTACCAGTTACTACATGATTAAAATAATAATTGAAAACTGACAATTACTTATTGACAGTTGACTAATGGTAGTTGTTCTCAATTGACAGTTTGAGATTTATTTATTGGTAGTTGACAGTTGTCAGATAATACTTGACAATTATAACTCAACAAATGACAGATGGCTAATGTTAATTGTTGATAGTTGACAATTATTTTTTGACAGTTGACAGATAATAGTTTTTAAATTGGAAAATGCCAAAAAATTACTTGACAATTGAAAGTTTTTAGATGATAGATGAATAAAAGGGTAGTTGTTGATAGTTGAGAAATAATTTTCGCCAGTTGACAGATGTCAGAAAATACATGATAATTATAAATTATAAGATGGCGGATCGATAATTGAAGTTGTTTACAGTTACTTAAAAATTAAAAGTGTTAATATAAGACAGATTTCAGTTGTTTATAGTTGACAATCACTTCTTGACAGTTAATAAATGTCAGATAAAAATTGAAAGAATTCATCAAATAATATTTGACAATTAAAAGTTAACAGGTAGTTGTTAGATACTTGACAATTATAAGATAACAGATGGTAAATGACTTATGGCAATTGTTGACAGTTAAAAGATGTCATATCAAACTTAACCATTGAAAATTAATAGATGACACATTATTAATGACAGCTGTTAATAGTTAACTTAACAGATGACAGATGACTAATGGCAGTTATTGGTAATTACCAAACATCGGATAATTGGAAGATTTAAAAAATACTGGACAATTAAAAGTTTACAGATGATAGATGACATAATGTTGGAATTACTTGTTAGAAATATGTTAGAAAATAATTAATATAAAGTTAACAGGTGGCAGATTGCTAATAATAGTGGTTGAAAGTTAATGGATGACATATAACACAATAATACTAATAATAATACAATTGCTGTTGTCAATTGACAATTATTTATTGGCAGTTGTTAATAATAGAATTAATAGAAAGTTTAGGGATGACAAATGACTCAATGCAGTTGCTGGTAGTTGTCAATTACTTATTGACATTTTAAAATTAACTACCACATAGTAACGGTCGCTACCATCATTTTCATAAATAGTGGTATAAAAAATAAAAATTATTTTCATTTACCCTTTTTGAGAATGTTAGATAATAATTGAAAGAATTCGAAAACATCAAAAAATACTTGACAAATGAAAGTTAATATACTTATACTAAATGATTAAAATTGAAAACTGACAATTACGTATTGACTGTTGACTAACGGTAGTTGTTCTCAATTGACAATTTAAGAATTACTTATTGACAATTGACAGATTATAACTTAACAGATGGCAGATGGCTAATCTCAATTAGTTGACAATGACCTTTTGACAGTTGACGAACGTCAGATAATAGCTTTTAAATTGGAAAAAATGCCGAAAAAACACTTGAAAATTAAAACTTTTCAAACTTGAGAATTACTTGGTGACAGTTGATAAATGTCGGGAAATCCATAATAATTATAAATTACAAAATGGCGGATCGCTAATCGGAGTTGTTGACAGTTACTCAAGAATTGAAAGTGTTAGATGGCAGTTGTTAATAGTTGAAAATCACTTATTACAAACGTCAGTTAAAATTGGAAAATAGATAAAAATTGCAAAAATTACAAAAAAAAAACAATCGCCATCTACTGAAAACTATGTAAATTTGTTCAAACACAATCAGAAATAACCTATAGTGAAAAATTATCTACAAAAGATCACCTTATTCGGAAAAAATGCATCATCATCAGAGGCAAAAATTATGAAAATTAGTTTTAATTTCATCGGGTGTAAAATTTTTTTAAAAACCAATCGCCATCTACTTAAAAGTATCTAAATTTATACAAAATACATCAAAAACTACCTCAAGTGAAAAATTAACAAAAAAACACCACCTTATTCTGAAATAATTCGTCATCATCAGAGACAAAAATTATAAAAATTTATTCTAATTTTATTCATCGGCTGTAAAAAAATTAAAAAACAATCGCCATCTAGTTGAAAATATCTAAATTTATTTAAACTACATCATAAATTATCCCTAGTAAAGAATTATCCACAAAACACAACATCATTCTGAAATAATTCGTCAAAATCAGAGCCAAAAATTGTAAAAATTAGTTTTAATTTCATCTGCCGTAAAAAAATAAAAAAACAATTTCCATCTACTGGAAACTATGTAAATTTATTGAAAATACATCAGAAATTATCCATAGTGAAAAATTATCCACAAAACACCACCTCGTTCTGAAATAATTCATCATCATCAGAGGCAAAAATTATAAAAATTACTTTTAATTTCATCGCTGTAAAAAAATTTTAAAAAACAATCGCCATCTACTTGAAAGTATCTAAATTTATTTAAAATACATCAAAAATTACCCTTAGCGAAAAATTATCCAAAAAACACCCCCTCATTCTGAAATAATCCGTCATCATCAGAGGCAAAAACTGTAAAGTTTAGAAATGATAGATAATAAAATAATAGTTAAAAACTGTTGACTTACAGTTGACAGATGTCAGAAAATACTTGACAATTATAAGTTAACAAATGCTAAATGACTAATGGCAATTGTTGACCATTAATAGATATTATAAAATACATAACAATCAAAAGTTAACAGTTGACCGTTAACTAATGGTAGTTATTGTTAATTGACAGTTACGTTTAGAGGGTTGTTAGATATCAGATAATACGTGTTAATTTTATACCATATTAACAGATGACAGATGACTAACGCGGAAGTTATTGATAGTTGACAATTGGCAAATGTCATATAATAATGGAAAATTGGAAGTTGTCAAATAATATGTTAGTTGACAATTAATAGTTAACAGATAACAAATGGTTAAAATGTTAGTTATTGACAGTTGACAATTACTCATTGACAAATGTCAAGAAGTATTTAACATTTTAAAATTAACAAAAGATGCTTAATGCAAACTAATTGACAGTTACTTATTGGCAGTTGTCCGATATTAAAAAAATATATGAAAACTGCAAGTTATTAAAAGGCAGTTGACAATTTATAAATGCTTGTTGATATTAGATAGGTGTCAGATGGAAATTAACAATTGAAACTTAACAGATAGGAGAGAACAAATTAAAAATAAAAGATTAAATTGATAATAAAGCTTCATGACTCTCAAAAACGAATTTTTAATTGAAATCTGAATTGATTGACTTTTGCCAATTCTCTTGAATTCTTTTTCATTATTGTAGCGTATTCTTGACCTTCCTGATAATAAAATGTTATTTACACTAGTTTAGTTTTATAGTTTTGGCGTATTCTTGGCCTATTACAATAAAATATTCACACCTAAAAAGAGTTACATTTCTTAGCGTACTTTTAACCTATCCCAATATATTTCTTATTATCCTAGTGTACTTACGACCTATTCCAATAATTTTTTCATCACCGGTGCGTATTCTTGGCCTATCTTAATATAAGTTTTATTATCCTAGCATACCCTTAACCTATCCCAATAAATTATGCATCGTTCTGGCGTACTCTTGACCTATCCCAATATGATTTTTATTGTCGTAGTGTACTCTTCATATATCCTAATAACTTTTTTATTGCTACATCGTACTTTTAACTTTGATCTAAATAAATAGTACATTATAGAATATGAATAAACTATCCATTACTCTTGAGTATGTTTAATTATCAAGTGTGTATTACATTGATTATATCACAATCCCAGTTTTTACTTCTAGTAATCAACAATAGTTACTGTCTTAATATTTTTTGGAAATTAAAAACAATAATTATGGAGTACGAAGTGGTGCAGGCAAGAAACCAAATTACTTAAACAATAATCTATCAAATCTACAAAGAATAATCCTTTAAATTATATGCAATAGAATAAACATACTATTTTGTATTCATTACAATTACGCAACTATAATTTCATTAAAATACCTAAACAGTAATTAAATAAAATGTATGTGATTGATAATTGATGATCTTAATTTGATTGATTATTCAACCTTTCCATCTGAATAATAACGAAACATATGACAATCTGATGAAACGCGTTTTACCATAAGTGTTTGGTTATAAATCATCTTCTATTTTTAATACGATAAGGTTGCATTTGTTATGATTTATTTATAATAAATTCGTTTTTGATTTATTTTCATTTGCGTACTAAAACATAATTTATTTTGATAATCATGTCTTTTGAAACAATGGAGTAAAATTTTCTCAAAACTTTTCTATTACAATTTATTTTGATGCATCTGTCTGAAAAAATATTGAAAAAATAAAAAAAATGATACAGATATAATCCAGAATTTATTAAAAAATATATTTAATAAACTATTAAATTGATTTTAAAAGCTGTACTAATAAGATAGAGAGATCTGAATATTTGATATAGTTTAAAACAATTTTGAATCTGATTTTGCCAATTGTTATTTTCGAGAAATTCTAGATAGCTTTTGTTTGTGAGAAGAAAAGAATCGCGAAGTGTCCGTGAGAAGCTCGAGCGCGTCTGCCGCGCAAATCGAAATAAGAAGACGAAGAAGAATAAACGGCGGCGAAGAAGTGTTGCATCTTCTGGCCTTGACCATCACACGGTTCTGCCGTGGCGGTCATCAGCCTCGCAGCTACACATATATAAGGTACTCGCGGGCACGGAGATCGCATCAGTTCTGAAGTGGTGACATCGTCCGAAATGACGAAAAACTGCGTAAGTATTTTTTTCAATGTTAAATATCAAAACGTAAGAAATTTTCAATTGAAGTAAAATAGACAAATATTTAAAAAAAAAATGAATATCGAAATGCAAAAACTCATAAGATCTCATAAGAATAAAAGTTAAGAAAATTTTAAGAAACAATTGAAAATTACATTTGTGTTCAAATCATAATTTCATATTATTATTATTTAATCCAGATTTCAACAAAGAAAATTTTCTGTTAGAATGTTTAAGTAAGTGAAGAGAAAACTTAATATTAAAAAATAAATATTATTATATTTAACTTTTAATATTAAAGCAACTTTGTTTGGGTTTGTTTTGTTCAAGTTTTATAATGGATTTGAAATGCAAAATGTTTGGTTTGGTATATTATTATTTGTTTTTCAATTTAAATTTCAAATTTTCATCAATGATTTATTTTTAATAATTTGTTAATTGTGTGTTTAATTAAATGTCAATCCGAAAAAAATACTGTTTTGTAGGATTAGTAAGACTTATTGTTGTAGATTTACGAAACGTTTTGTTTTTTTTTAATTACTACAAAAAGTATCTTTAATATGTTAAATTAAGAACTCTTAAAATTTCTTTGTATAATAAATATACGTGTTTTGCTTATTTGCCGAAATTAACGTAAATTGGCATAATAAAAGAGGTTTGTGATAAACTTAATTTTTTTACTAATTGATTAATTAATGGTTGAATCTTTTATTACATTCCATTAAACATTGCCATTTTAAGACATTTTTTAAGCAGAAATTTATTGCAAAATCTGTCTATTCTCAATATTTATTAATTAACAGAAAAATAAAATGTATCACCATTTTATAGACAAACTTAGATTATGTATTATATTATTATTTTGTACATATTCTCAAATGTAAAAAGATCTATAAATAAAGATGTATAATAAAATTTTATAAAATTTATCAAAAAAATTTATACAAATGTTGAATTGCTTACAAAAATTCAAAATTGCTTTCTTACTAAAACAAGATATAATATTGTGTATTTTAAACTAGACTAAACAAATATTTTTTTAATTATATCACCTCTGCGTGAATTTTCCGCAGGGGGAATTTTTGATCCAAATAAATATTGAATTGCCACTTGCAAATTCAATTATCGAAAACGTGCTATTCGTTATTTGGTTGTTTGAAGAAATGTGTGATGTTCTTTGTACTTCTCTCTGGCCTACATTTAATATGTTACTAAATGATAATTGATAATAATGTGCGATATTATAACGTGATAATTAATTTAATAATTCTTAAAAATTCACTCCAAAACATCATTCAGCAAAAATTACACATTTCATAAACAAAGAGATTAAAAATAAAATTATGAATGAATTCATGAAATTAAAAACTACACTAACAAGTAATTACTTGATTAATTAATTAACCAAAAAACACAATACAATAAAAGTATTTACAAAATTGTGTTTGAAATAGATTTTGAAATGAAAGTATTTAAAAATCGTATGAATATCACAACATAAAGTGTTTTTGTAAATAAAAATGAATTAATGAATTAAATTTTTCAACTGAAATTGTACAAAAAAATGAATAAATATTATAATTAGTGATATTTTGATTTCATATATTTTTCCAAGGCTGAATTTGTTTTTTCGGTGCAGGAATTGGAGGGTGGGTTAGAGGCCACCCACCCACCCTACATATACTATGAAAACTTTAGCTACAAACAGTGTTTCAGTTTACTAATGAAGTGTGTAAATATAAGAGTGTGTATTTTTGTTCAATAATTCAAACGTAGGGTTTCAGGTAAATTTAAAAAAATACATATATGTAGGGTGGGTGGGTGGCCACTATCCTACCCTCCAATTCCTTAAATCTTAACCATAGTCAATCCTGAAATTAGCTGATAAATGTAAAGTGTTTTTTGTATGTTCGATTTTGCATATTTTCTACGAAAACAAGATTAGAGTGATAATTGACAAAAAAAATGTAAGTGAATGTTTGATTTCATGCATTTTTAAAAAGTTGAATGTTGAATTGGAGGGTGGGTTAAAAAAATGTTGAAGACAATTAGCATTATTTTAAAATTTTTAACAACGTTTAAAATTCACAGAAAATATCAAATTCGATTGACTTTTTATCTGAAAAGGCAATTTAAGCAAATTGTTAAAAGCTAAAGCATGTTTTAAAAAAAGTTAAATTTAACATTATTTTACGGGATTTAGATTTTTTTATATATTTTTTTATTTTTTTATATAATTTAGCCATTTAGGCTTGGCATAAGAAGCTTATCTACAGCCAATCAAATATGTTATACGGTATTAAATTTTTTTAATCGGTCAAAATTCTCATTATTTGTTAAATAATTAATTGCTTCTGCACTTTTTCCAAAGGATTTATTTATGTATTCATGTTAATACTATAGGAATTGGAGGGTGGAGGACACCCAACCACCCTACTATATACATGATCATAAAGTACGAACAGTCTTTTTGTTAGAAAAAAAAAACTGAAAATAAAACTTTTAATAGTAATTTTTTATTATTTCATAAACATACTTTTAATGGTAGTTAAAATATAAATATAGGGTGGGTGGATGACCTCTAACCTATTCTCCAAACTCTCCAAATTAAGACAAAACATTGATTGTAATTTAAGCCAAAATATACAAATTTTCTAAAATGATTACTTTTTCCCATTTCGTGCAAATTATTTAAAAAAATTGTCTTGTTAATGGAAAGGGAATTGGAGGGTGGGTTAGATGACACCCACCCACCCTACAAATATATTTTTAACCTAACACAAGCAGTGTTTCTATACAAAAAAGTATAAAAATGTAAACCCGATTTTAAAAGATCTTTTAATTCAATTGTAAAATAATTATTTATATTACTTAAACAACATCAATACTACATTGAAGTGTGTAATAATGGCACCCACTCACATTTACATTAAAACTTATACATCTTCAGCAACAACACTCTTATTATTCATTAAATTTAGTAAATAAATGTATTATTTTAGCTTAAGTAACTACGTATATATAGGGTGGGTGGTTAGTCTCTTTTTCAGTCATTCAGTAATACATTTATTTATTCATTCTTCCTTTCATAAATTAATTTAGTCATTCATATATTTACATAATAATTAATAATGTTGATTGATGAATTACGTGAAGATGATGTTATTTAAAATGTACATTTAGCAAAATAAAAATAAATAAAACTATTGAGAAAGTGATTACAAGTTATTTTATATATAATTATTCATTTACTTACCCATTCAGTCGTGGTGGAAATATAATTATAATTATTCTTATTAATATTTATGAATTTTCAATTTTGTTAGGTTGACAAAAGATTTTATTATATTAAAACATTATCAATTAAATCCACCGATATCTAGTTATTTTAATTATAATCGTAGAATATATTTGTTTAGATTAAAACAGAGTTCCTCTATTGTGAAACAGAACAAAAATAGAAATGATTCCACTAGATGACGCTACAAATAAATAAAAAAGGCTTAATTTATTTAAATAATTATAAATTATTAAGACGTTTAATAAATATTTACACATTATAGTAAGTGAAAATTGATTATGACACTCTATAGTTTTTAAATATAATTGAATTTTCTCAAAAACTAATTGTTTAGCAGTACGAAATTTTGAGTGATTGCGATAGATGGCGAAACATGTACAAAATAAGAGTATCATTTATTTAGATGATTAATAATTATCTAAAGATAATAGAAGTACCGACACATATAAATGGGTTAAAATTGAGGATTACAATCTCCAAATATGTAATTATAACTGTGTTTTCTATATAACTAATTGTGTAAGAGTGGGAATATTCAAATGATTCCAATAGATGCCGCACACACACACTTAAAAACGTTCAATATTTTTATTTTAAGAATTAATAACTATATAAATAATATAAACGTTTAAATATGTTTAGGTATGAAACCATTAATGATGATACTTACTATTAATTTTAAACTAACAATTTTTTTAAATCATTTTTGAACTAGTATTTTAATTAATTAATTAATCCCAATAGATGGCGCTACATGCAAACATTAAAATAAAATTAATTTTAAAAATTAACATATTTCTAATCTTTACAAGGGTTTGGAAATCTTTTAAGAAAAAATATTTGCTAGTTTACAATAATTATGAATGTGTAAAAATTCGCTTTACGTGTTTATTATATTTATAAAATTGATTGGATTTACATATTGAATTAAATTTAAACCAATATGAAAGCTATTGTCAGTTATAATTAGTACCGATTACTTTTTATTATTATTTTTTCAAATATGTGATTTTCATGGAACTCTAGGACAATGTTACAGATTTCTGCAAATATTATTAATATTAGTTCAATACATTGCTAAAAGAGATCACTACTTTAGAATTAGTAAAGATTACTGTATTAATTTTTATGTGTACCTGAGTTATTTGAAGATTATATTAATAATAAACGTGGTTCTTCACTTTTTTTATTTAAACACTAGATGTACATTTCGGACACTACGGGTCCATTATAAATAGTTGACTCAATCAACTATTGACACGTACATCTAGTGTTCAAATAAAAACAGTGAAGAATAGAATTTATCCGCGTTTATTATTAATGTATTAATAAATACAAGCAACTATCTTATTTTCAAATATCTGATTTTCATGGAATTTCAGGAGAGTGTTACAGATTTCTACAAATGTTTTCAATCCTAATTCACTACATTGTCGACAGAGATCACTACTATAGAATTTGAATGGAACGAAACAATCAATTTTTTAAAAGAATTATTCATAATTGACAAATTATTTAAGATTGTATTACTATAAATATATTACTTCTTTAGTTTTAATATGATGATATTATACAGATTTGAAATTTAAAGGATGCTATGTTGAAAATTGTTTTTCTATTTTTTTAAATGTTTTAAAGTTTAATTAAATAAACATTTAAAACAAATAGAAAATATAAAAGTTTTATTTTCTTTGTAAATATTATTAATTTTATTAAAGTTTATTATTTAAACATTTTCTTAATTACAGGATGTTAATTGTTTAATCTTATGGTAATTTTTATTTATGTTAAAAAATCTATTAAAAAATACTTACATGAATATGATAAATCATTTAATAATTTGGATAATAGAATTTGAAAGTTAGTTTGCTGCCTACTCGTGCTTTTTTCACTCGATCCATTACATTTGGGAGCTAGTGATGGTATTCAATTAAAAGTAGAGAATATTTGATATACAATAGGCATTTTTGGATGCTAAGTCAACTTCCCACTATTTTTTAATATGCCTTCCTTTAAATTAGTTTAAAATAATTTTATTGAGAAATCTCTTTTTTTTTTAAACCCGTGAAATATTATCAAATTTTAATGTTACGTTTATTTATATAAACGTCGATTAATACATTTATAGAAACCAGATCTAGTTTGCAAATTTAACGCTCTATATTTTGAAAATTTATTAAAATTCGAAATTTTAGGTATGCAACCTTATTAACACATCAGAATTTGCCCTGTGGTAACCACATCAAAGTACTTATCAAAATCATCTAAATGTTACGGATTGTTTGAAATTAGAAGCTTAATAAAGTTTCATTATTAAAGCGGTAGTAGATTGAAAGCTATTTAAAACAAGCATTTTAGGTATGCAACTTTATTAACACGTCTTAATTTAAAATTAAGTTTTCTAGTCTATTAAATGAATTTTTATGAAGAAAGGAAACCTAATATGTATTTCATTTAATAGTACACCTTCGCGTAACTCAACAATCATTATACTGTAAGTCCTTTAGTGATTACTGCAATGTATCGAGGGGATTTTCAAAATTGTTTCTAAACATTTTATTATTTCGATATAAATCACTATAATAATTTAGCTATGCTTTCTTATTCTGAATAAATTTGTAATTTTTAATTTTTTCTTGCAGATATTTTTTGTACTTGTGATTATTGGGGCGGCACTGGCCGTTCCGGTGGAGGAGCAACCAGCCGCTCCCCAGGAGTCTCAACAGCCGCAGCTCGAGACGCAATCGCAACAACAGTTCGGCGCCGCCATCAGTCCGAATGTCCAACTCGCCGCCGGCGAAGAAGCCGCCGGGCCCGTCGAAATACCAGCCGGAGCGGAATCTGACTTAGCGGAAGGCGGCGGCGGCGAAGGCAGCGATTTAGATACGGCCAATACGCTTTGGGGGGGTTATGGCGGTTACGGCGGCTGGGGTGGCGGTTACTACCGACCGCACTACGGCGGCTGGAGGCGCGGCTGGGGTGGAGGAGGATACGGCGGCTGGGGCGGCCGCGGATACGGAGGATGGGGTGGCGGCTACGGAGGCTGGGGTAACGGATGGCGTAGGGGATGGGGCGGCTATTGGGGTTAGGCTTTAATTTCTCAAGCTCAATCCGCGGCGCTTATAATGAATTTGCACTGTTTTCACTTTTATATTTATTTTTTTTTGCCGAAATTCATCAGTGCAGATGTTGTTTAGGTGCCGTCAATCAAATTGTTGCAAAATCCTATTTGGTATCTGATTTGATTACAAGACTAATTTTCTTAAATTGTCCACAAAGGCATTCTGTAAAATAAAAAAATAATAAAAAATGAAATAATATAACTGTTTTGTATTAATTTCCTTGATTAATTAAATAATCACATTTTTTTAAGTTATAACTAGGTTGGAATGCGTTGTTTCAACTTCTGCCGTCTCTTTTTATGCCTGTAGGCGAACAACGGACGAAATATTAGGGTGTTTTCAGCTTCATCCAAATCCAAAATCATCACCTCTTCGTAAAGAGTAGATTCAGTATTAGAACCCTCGATTGGATCTAAATCACAATTAAATATGTATTAAAGTCCTTTAACAAATAATTTAAAAAACGCGAAAAAAATTCATAATTTTTTTATTAATAAGTTAACAAAATTTTTATTACCTTCTAGAAGTGAAATACTTTCATTTCCATTAAGTTGATCATTATCATAGTTTTTGGATGTCGTTGTAGTGTTATTCAAGGATAAATCTTCCGACGACCTCCGCCTTCTACTGATGATTTCCAAAAATGGTAGGATACCGTTACGTTGGTCAGTTTTCGGCCAAAAGTCATGCCGCATTTTGTACACTACTTTATCTTGAATTGTGAGTTTCTTTATAGGTACATTTTCTTCCATCAGGGGTTTTCCGATGGATGTCATAATTACAAGTGAAACTATTACCTATTTAAAAAAATGGTATAAATTAATCTCTACAAAACAAATTCTAGATACAAATATAAACGTTGAATTTTTTTCAATATTTTAATAGTACTTACCCAGAACAAAGCGACCAACATGTTTAAAACGCAGTAAACCATCTTTGGCACTTGCATGTGGAAAACTGTCGCTATATATGTTCCAATTTAGAGTTGTTAATTTGTTAGCCAAAGGACATTCATTTTTATGTATTCTACAGTGAGAAATATGCGCACATATGTTGCAATGGTATTTGCCTAAATAAATAGAATCGTTCAATATGATACTCTTAAAAAGAAAAGAAAAATCGTCGATTTATAGTTCAATGATTACGGAAAGATCTTCTTTTATAAATGATGCTTCAAAATACTCGTAAAAACTTAATATTGTCTTTAATAAAATAATGAAATATTCTCGAATTTTAATCGAATGAATAATTTATTGTAAACGTGTTGATATAACTTGTTGTAAAATCTGCGCATATGTTTTATGGATTGGAGGGTGGGTTAGAGGCCACCCACACACCCTACATATACACATTACTAGTTGATTCCATTAAATTATAACACTGATTTGATTTATATTTTCTTGGAATTAAAAACAAGGTTTTGGTGAGAAGTTCAATAAATATGTAGGGTGGATGGGTGGCCACTATCCCACCTTCCATTACTATAACATAATCAATGGTTTTGTGATTTAATACAATGATATAAAGAATAATTAATCAATAGTTTAAATATAAATCTTCTTGTAATTTATTTATTTTTTATAAAATCTGCGCACGTGTTTTATGGATTGGAGGGTGGGTTAGAGGAAACCCACCCACCCTACATATACAAATTACTTTTAGCCGTGGTTACTAGTTGGTTTCCATTAAACTGTAACACTGATTTGATTAATATTTTCTTGGAATTAAAAACAGAGTTTTAGTGAGAAGTTCAGTAAATATGTAGGGTGGGTGGGTGGCCACTATTCCACCCTCTATTTACTATAACATAATCGACGGTTTTGTAATTATATATTATGAATGAAAATTTTCCCTCTGATGTAGTTTTACTTTTTTCTAAACAAACTCTTCTGTTTTGATTCAAATTTTCTTTAAAAACTCTTGCTTGTGTTTCAATTGTTGCAGGGTGGGAAAGTGGCCACCCACCCGCCCTACATATATAAATAAACTTAAACTAAATAGTGTATTTAAATTCCTCTAAAACATTAACACTAACACTGCTGAAGTTTAATGAAATCAAAAGTCTAATAGTATGAAATAAAAAATAATATGAAGGATGGGTTTGTGATGTGAATCCCAATGTATATGTAGGGTGGGTGGGTGGCCTCTATCCCACCCTCCAATCAGTAAAACATCCTCAAATATTCAACTGATTTAATAATTAACTACAAACGTGTTAATATTACTTATTACGTAAATTTTTCTCTGTGGTGCAGTTTATTTTAGGGAAACCCTTTTTTGTGTTTTATTGGTTGGTAGGTGGGATAGAGGCCGCCCACCCACCCTACATATATATTTAAACTTTAACTATAACACTACTTTAAATTCCTCAATATCATCATTCAATTAAATACTTTTATAGAAGTAAAATTATATATTTATAATAGCTTGGTGGTTTCTTTTATACCCTCCATTCAGTGAAACATATTAAAATATTTTATCAAATGAATAATTTATTATAAATGTGTTGATATAAATTTTTGCTTTGTTATAGTTGTTTTTTCTACACAAACCTTTCTTTTCCGATTTAGATTTTTATTAGAAACTCTTGTTTGTGTTTCAATTATTGGAGGGTGGGATAGTGGCCACCCACCCACCCTACATATATAAATAAATTTAAGGTAAATAGTGTATTTAAATTCCTCTAAAACATTAGCATCAACACTGCTGAAGTTTAATGAAATCAAAAGTCTAATAGTATGAAATAAAAAAATATATATAGGGTAGGTCTGTGATGTGAATCCCAATGTATATGTAGGGTGGGTGGGTGGCCACTATCCCACCCTCCAATCACTACAACATCGTCAAAATATTCAACTGAATGGATAATTAAATACAAACGTATTCATATTATTTATTACGGAAAGTTTTCTCTCTGGTGCAGTTTATTTTAGTAAAACCCTTTTTTGTGTTTTATTGATTGGAAGGTGGATAGAGGCCACCCACCCACCCTACATATACATTTAATCTTTAGCTATAACAATACTTTAAATTCCTCAAAATCATCACCATTAACAGACGTCGGTTACAAAAAAAAATAATGAAAATACTGTAATAAAAGTAAAAATTGTACATTTAAGATAGCTGGGTGGCCTCTTTTATATTTTTCAATCAGTGAAACATATTAAAATATTTTACTGAATGAATAATTTATTATAAACTTGTCATGAAAACTTTCGCTCTGTTTTAGTTTTAGTTTTTTCTACACAAACCCTTCTTTTCTGATTCAGATCTTCATTAGAAACTCTTTCTCGTGTTTCAATTATTGGAGGGTAGGATAGTGGCCACCCACCCACCCTACATATATAAATAAACTTAAACTAAATAGTGTGTTAAAATACCTCTAAAACATTAGCATCAACACTGCTAAAGTTTAAAGAAATCAAAAGTCTAACAGTGTGAAATAAAAGAAAATATATAGGGCGGGTCTGTGATGTGAATTCCAATGTATATGTAGGGTGGGTGGGTGTCCCCTATCCCACTCTCCAATCAGTAAAACATGCTCAAATATTCAACTGAATTAATAATTAATTATAAACAAAAAATATTACTTTATATAAAAATTTTCCCTTTGTTGTAGTTTTTCTTTTTTCTATACAAACAGTTTTTTTCTGATTCAGATTTTCATTAGAAACTCTTGTTTGTGTATCAATTATTGGAGGGTGGGATAGTGGCCACCCACCCACCCTACATATACATTAGGATTCATATCACAGACCCACCCTACATTTTTTTAAAATTTCACACTAGCAGACTTTTATCTTCATTAAATTTCAGCAGTATTGGTGCTGATGTTTGAGAAGAATTTAAAGACACATTTTAGTTTAAGTTTATTCAGATATGTATATTATAAACGAGTTGATATAACTTGTGATGAAAATTTTCACTCTGTTGTAGTTTTTCATTTCTCTACACAAACCCCCTCTTCTCTGATTCGGATTTTCATTAGAAATTCTTGCTTGTATTTCAATTGTTAGAGGGTAGGATAGTGGCCACCCACCCACCCTACATATATAAAGTAATTAAAATAAATAGTGAGTTTAAATTCTTCTAAAACATTAGCACCAACACTGCTGAAGTTTAATGAAATTAAAAGTCTACTAGTGTGAAATAAAAGCAAATATGTAGGGTGAGTCTGTGATATGAACTCCAATGTATATGTAGGGTGGGTGGGTGGCCTCTATCCTACCCTCCAATCAGTAAAACATCCTCAAATATTCAACTGATTTATTAATTATTTGCAAATTTTCATTAGAAACTCTTGTTTGTGTTTCAATTGTTGGAGGGTGGGATAGTGGCCACCCACCCATCCTACATAGATAAAATAATTAAAATAAATAGTGAGTTTAAATTCTTCTAAAACATTAGCACCAACACTGCTGAAGTTTAATGAAATCAAAAGTCTAACAGTGTGAAATAAAAGAAAATATATAGGCAGGGTATGTGATTTGAATCCCAATGTATATGTAGGGTGGGTGGGTGGCCTCTATCCTATCCTCCAATCAGTAAAACATCTTCAAATATTCAACTGAATTAATAATTATTTACAAACGTGTTTGCAGATTTTTATTAGAAACTCTTGTTTGTGTTTCAATTGTTGGAGGGTGGGATAGTGGCCACCCACCCACCCTACATATATAAAATAATTAAAATAAATAGTGAGTTTAAATTCTTCTAAAACATTAGCACCAACACTGCTGAAGTTTAATGAAATCAAAAGTCTACTAGTGTGAAATAAAAGTAAATATGTAGGGTGAGTCTGTGATGTAAACTCCAATGTATATGTAGGGTGGGTGGGTGGCCTCTATCCCACCCTCTAATCAGTAAAACATCATCAAATATTCAACTGAATTAATAATTATTTACAAACTTGTTTGCAGATTTTCATTAGAAACTCTTGTTTGTGTTTCAATTGTTGGAGGGTGGGATAGTGGCCACCCACCCACCCTACATATATAAAATAATTAAAATAAATAGTGAGTTTAAATTCTTCTAAAACATTAGCACCAACACTGTTTAAGTTTAATGAAATTAAAAGTCTAACAGTGTAAAATAAAAGAAAATATATAGGGAGGGTATGTGATTTGAATCCCAATGTATATGTAGGGTGGGTGGGTGGCCTCTATCCTACCCTGCAATCAGTAAAACATCTTCAAATATTTAACTAAATTAATAATTATTTACAATCGTGTTAATATTATTTATTACGGAAATTTTTCTCTGTGGTGCAGTTTATTTTAGGGAAACCCTTTTTTGTGTTTTATTGGTTGGAAGGTGGGATAGAGGCCACCCACCCACCCTACATATATAAATAAACTTAAACCAAATAGTGCGTTTAAATTCTTCTAAAACATTAACATAAACACTTCTGAAGTTTAATGAAATTTAACTCTAATAGTGTGAAATAAAATAATATATATATAGTGGGTCTGCGAAGTGAATCCCAATGTATATGTAGGGTGGGTGGGTGGCCTCTATCCCACCCTCCAATCAGTAAAACATCCTCAAACATTCAACTGAATTAATAATTAATTATGAACGTGTTCATATTATTTATTACATAAATTTTTCTCTCTAATGCAATTTATTTCACAGAAACCCTTGTTTGTGTTTTAATGATTGTAAGGTGGGATAGAGGCCACCCACCCACCCTACATATACAAATAATCATTAGTTAAAAACAGCGTTTAAATTCTTTAATAACATCAGCATCAACACTGTTGTAGTTTTGATAAATCAAAAGTGTGACAGTGTGGAATAAAAATATATATGTAGAGTGGGTCTGTGATGTGAAATCCAATGTATATGTAGGGTGGGCGGGTGGCCTTTATCCCACCCTCCAATCAATAAAACATAAGCGTAAAATTTGTAGGAAAAAATAAATACCATATAGCTAGATGTGTTGTAGTAACCTTTGCGTTTCATTTATTTAATATGCATTAAATTTAAACACTAATGTTAAATGCGTTTTGAAAATTTAATTAGGACAATATATGGCTCATGTGCTTCGAGCAAAAACAAACAGGATGCGCTAATTGGATGGATAAACATTCAGCGCTTGTGATTGTAAGGAATTTCATTTTTTTTTAATATTTTCATGACCTAAAATACACAATAAATAAAAAATAGGTACACGAATTAAAAGTTGAGGTTAATAGCATTTATAAAAACAGAATTTCATGATTTATTTATGTAAAGTATTCAATTACATATTATCTATTACTAAGAACTAAAAAAAAGTAATTTTTCAAGTGAATTTTACACAAATTATTGAATTATTACTAAACACTATTAGCACCTATAATATTTGAGGTGATTTTGAATTTTAAAAAAAACACATATCCGACACGATTAAATACATAGCGTAATCTTGACCTACCCCAATATACCGTATATTAACCTAGCGTATTTTTGACCTACGCAATAAACCTTGTGTTAATCTACCTTGTTATTGACTTTAATCAAACAAATAATTTTAATCCTGATTAAGCTAACACCATGGTAACACCGGTTTTAGAATGCGGCGGAAGTCTTATATTACATTGTCTATATTGTTGAAGTAGAACAAATAAGGCAGTAGTCATTCTAATATCAGTATTGTCCTAGTAAAAGGACTAATTTCTACTACGATCTTATCGTAACAATTAAAACACAAAAACTCCAGTCTAAAAACAAAAATTAGGGTAAAAATTCTTTGTTATTATGTTATCAGTATTTAAGGATTTGAGATATTTATCATATTTCATTATTTAAACCGTTTAACGTGTATATACCAAACATAAACAATATTAAGTGGACCAATGTCAAAGGCACAGATCGAAATGAGCTGTTGCATTCACACATATATTAGATATATATATAAGTGCAGACGTGCCGTCTGCCATTCTGTTTTCTTATTTGTTTGTTTCCTGAAGAAGTGACTCACGGCGTTCCTCTGAAAACATTCACCAATTATGGACATGGCTTTTCTACTGATTCATTTGAACGGCAAGCACTCGTGAGCGTAAATCAGCAATTAACACAACGCATTGTCTCTCCAATTAGCACCTTCACGCTTCCACGCTATTGACGTTGGCAATTGACCTTTGCCCGTAGAGAAAAAAAGAAGTGAAATAAAAATTTGAATAGAAAAATCATGTTAAAAAAATGCAAAACGAATTTCGTTTACAGAAGTGTAAAATTAGAAGATTAAAAGGCAAAATGAAATAAAACAAAATGTTTAATTGTAGAATATTTCTTGAATGTAATAAAGGACACATAATAAAGTAATCGTGTCTCATTCTTCATTAAAATGTTAATTGTATATATTTTAAGGAACATGAAAGTTATAAATAGTTATAATATAAAGTTATAAAAAAGAAAATAGAAAGGCAAATTCAAAATAAAAAGCAACTAAAACAGTACGACATATATTTTTAAAATTTGAATGAAGATTAGAAGATAAAATCGAAATAAACAATCTAAAGAAAGGAAAAATCAATGGAAGAAAAATAATGAATTAATAAATGACTACAACTCAAGCAATAAAATACACACAAAAAATACAAAAAATTGATAGCATTAAGAATAATAAAACTGTAAATATTTCATTTTATAATCAAACAATATTTTTAAAATTAATTGATGTATAATTGTAAATGTTATTCATAAAAATAAATAATAATTAAATTATTAGTCAAAATAAATTCTATTAAATAATAATAATAGATAGAAACGCCGTTTATTACCTAATTATTAACAAAAAGTTAACATTGAAATATTAAAATCGCTCTAAATTCTACGCTCGTAAACAAAATTTTCATTGAGAACTTATTAACACACTTAAATAATACCATATTTTTATTTCACATACAAAACAATTCTATTTATTAAGTATTAATAAAAACACATAATGAAATCAAAAGACAAAAATGTAAATAATGTAGTTTATTTCAATTAAGGAATTGTTTTATGTTTATCATTTTATGGCTTAATATTTTTGTAATTTATAATAAAACTTAAACTCGCTTACTTTTAGAAATAACTATGTTATATGTAATATCGGATTAAAGAGAAAAATTAGCTATCGAATAACGCCATATCCAGCTATGGTTTTCTTTTTAAAAAAATGCAAGTTTGGGTCATATTTCGGAAAATAATGGCGATTAAAAATTTATGAATATATTTTGTTAAACTGCGTAAAATAATCTTCAACTTTGTCCCTTAAAGTTTTTTTCTATCCGGCATAATAACCAAGATATATGGATTTGAAAAAATGGCACTATTTACTTATTTCTATATATCTAGTTACCCTTGACATTTTTGAAAAACTTATTAAATTATTCGACTCGTAAAACACTTCCCTCCCTATTAAACAGTTTTTCTATATCTTATAGTTTCCGAGATCCTCATAGAGATCACCAAAAAAAACCTCATCCTGTATATAAGTTATATTTTCTTATAAAATTATTGAAATAAATAATGAGTATATTAGGTTGCATATTTACGTACGAATTTTTATTATTATTATTTAAACAATTATTATTTTCTTTGAGAAATGTGCGACTATTTTTTTGTAATAATGTATTCTAAACAATCTGTTTTCTTATAAGACTTAAGTTGTTTTTTTTCTATAGAATTTTTACTTTTAACGTTTCTTTTTAAGCAAATTTCAGTTTACAAAGTTGATTTGTTAAAAAAAAAACAAATACACGACTGTTTTATTTTCAACAAAATCTCAATTAATTTAATTTTGAGAAAAAAAGGTTTTCAACCGTTTTTTCTTAAAAAATATTTTAAAACATGTTTTAAAAGTTGTTTTAAATATGCTACAGGTATTTACTTTCATACAATTTTTGGTTTAATTGCAACTGTTTTTAATAAAGTTCAATTGTTAAAAAATTCAATTTTCTTTCATTTTTATAAAATTTTATTTTTTTGTGTCTTGTTAAATTTCAATTGTTTTTTGTTTTGTAAAATTTCAACTTTTTTAAAGCAATTTTTTTATCACAACTCCATCTTTTTACAAAATATTAATTTAATTATGCTGACTTAAGTTTTCAACTGTTTTTTCTTATTTTATGTAAAAATAAAAATAATAATTTTTTATGTAAAAATAATGTTTTTAGAATATTAATTGCTGCGACATATTTTAGCAATCAATTGTATTTTAATAAATTTTTACCTTCAATTGTTATTTTTTATAAAAATACACTTTTGTTTGTTTTAAACTGTTTTTTTTTTTAAATTAGTATTTTGTGTAAAAATCCGTTATTATAGTTTTCAACTGATTTTCAATTACTTTTGTTAATTTTTCTATAGTTTTTAAAGCATATTTTAAAAATTATTAAATTAAACATGTTTTACAACTTTATGTTGTGGTTTTTGTTTCAATTGTATTTTTATTTGGTAAAGTTTGTACTGTTTTGAGCGAATTTTAAAATGTAGTTTTCAGCTATTTTCTTTTTTGAATCATTTTGATTCTTTCTTGACCAACAGTTTAAGCAAATTTTAAAAGTTTTATTTTTCTTGTCAAGTTTCGCTTGTCTTGCTAAATACAACTTTTCATTTGTTTGTTTTTTTTTCAATTATTTAAACCAAGTTTTGACAAATTTATTTTTTTTTATTTTTATGTAAAATTCCTATAGTTTTATTTTGTTTTATCTTTTTTTTCTTAGTAAATTTCATTTGATATTATACAGATTTTCAATTGTTTTTATTTTTCTTTTTGTTTTTTTTTTTGCTTTTCTAGATCAATTATTTGTCCTTAGAGAAAAATTAACGGATTTTAACAAATCCCAATGGTTTTTTAATTGTTACAACAGATTTTTTAAAAGTGTTCTATTGTATTTTAATAAATTTATATTCAATTGTTAGTTTTTGGGAAAAACCTTTTTTGTTTGTTTTCAACTGTTTTTAATACATTTGGTTATATTAATAGTTTTTTAAGCATATTTTAAAATTATTTAAAAAAGTTTTAACATTTTTTACAACTTTATATTGTTTTTTATTTTGTAAAATTCCATTTATTTAATTTCAATTGTTTTTATTTGGTAAAATTTTAACCGTTTTAAACGAATTTCACAATCTCTAAAGTTTTAAGCAACTTTTAATTACTTTTTCATTTTGGAACCATTTTTTAAAAGAATTTATTTGCTAGTGTTTTTTTTTGCTATAAAACTATTTATTTGTAACAGCATTTTCGTTTTTTTGCTTTAAGCAAATTTTAAATAAAAGTTTGCTTGGCAAATTTTACTTACAGATTTCATTTGTTTTTTTTTCTTGCAATTATTTCTTCATTCTAAAATTTCAACTATATTTAACAAATTTCAATAACTTGATTTGTAAAATTCTATGTTTATTTTGTTTTATCTGGCATGAATGTGACAAATCGTCGCCTGTCACTTATTATCTGTCAGTCTGCCAAATGTCATCTGTCATTTGTGATTTGTGTCTGTTATCTACTAATCTGTAATAAGTTAATCTGTTATAATTTGCCATCTTCTATCTACAATAACTTATTTGTCTTTCTATTTTGTCACTTATATTTGTAACCTATTTGTTGGTTATGATAAATATGTCGTTAGTCATTTGCCATCTGTTAATTTGTAATTTGTCATCTGTTAACTATCAATTGGAAATCTGTTATTTGACATTTGTTATTTACTGTTTATCATCTACCAATTAGCATTAGTAATCTGTTATTTGACATCTGACATTTGTTATATATTATATTTCAATTGCTATTTGTCATTTGTCTGTCATCTTACTAATTAACAGCTTTAATCTTTAATACATGTCACATCTGTTAAATTTTGCTGAATTTGCAAACTTTTTTATTGAAAAACTATTTTCAGTGAATTTTATTTATCTTTATACCAGTTTTTAATTGTTTTCTATTTTCAACTATTTATTAGACTAATTATTTTTTCTTTGAGAAATATCAAGTGATTTTAATAAATTTTAATTGGTTTTTACATTGTTTTTCAACAATTTCAAGCTTTCAATGTATTTTAATAAATTCACATTCAACTGTTTCATAGTTTCCAGATATTTCTTTTTCATCTGGAATATTATTTTTTAAATCATGTATTTTACTTTTTCAAAATTTTCTGTAGTTTAAAAAAAAAACATTTGTTTTCTGTAAAATTGAAATTAGTTTACATTCTACCTTTTTTCTTTCGTGTCAAATTTATCTTGTTTTTTTATATACAGATTTTTCATTTGTTTCTTTTTCTTCCAATTATCTCTTCTTTAAGAGATTTCAAGTGCTTTAAAAAAATAATTGTTTTTTCGTAATATTCCATCAAGTTTATTTGTTTTATCTTTATCATTAATTTTTATTCTTTATACATTTTATTGGTATTTATACAGATTTTTTATTGTATTTATTTTTCTTGCAATGTTTCATCTGTTTTTATTTTTACTTTTCTAGAGTGTAGAATAATTTCAACTGAATTTAACAAATTTCAATAGCTTTTTTAAAATTATTACAACATAGTTTTAGCATTGTTTGTTTATTAAAGATTGTTTTATAAACATTTTTGCAAGTTTTTAATTTTTTGTTTGTTTCATTTTGGAACCATTAATTTGGTTTTTGGGTCAGAAAATTTCCAGTGTTTCTTTACACAACTGTTTTTTTTTGTAAAAACTTAAATTAGTTTAAATTTAACAGTTGGCAAATTTCACTTGTTTTTTTATAAACATATTTTAAATTGTTTTTTTCTCATGCAATCATTTCTTCTTTTTGAAATTTCTACGGCTTTTAACAAATTTCAATTGTTTTTGTTCTTTAAATCCATCAATTTTTTTTTCCTGGCAATTTTTTTTCTGTAAAATTTCAATTGTTTCTAAACAAATTAAAAGAACATTTTTTTTATAAAATTTCATCAATATTCATTTTTATTTCTAGTATTTTTTTTTGGCAAGTTTGAATTGTTTTTCTTTTCTGCAAAACTTTTATTTAATTTTGTAATTTTGTATTCAGGTTTTTTTTCTCCATTAGGAAATTTTTTAACTGTTTTCCAAATTGTTTGCTCTTTGAAAACATTACCAAAAATTGCAATTTTAGAACGTTTCCACATTTTCAATTTCAACGCAAAAGTTAAAATTGTCACAATGAAAATGTTAATTGCAAAAAATTTTAAAACAAAACTTCATACCTTTAGAGAAAATTACAAAGACGATACTAAGATGTCTTCATCATCCTTTGTAAAAGCAAATTTTATAAATACTAATTATTTAAACAATCTATTTGACTGATTTTACGTTTCCAGAAAAAAATAAAACAATAGTATTGCGTTTGTAGGCTTGCAGGCACTAATCCATCGTAATTTATTAATTAGCACTTAACCCGCGTCAAGAACTAATTAGTGAGTTATTCATTAACACCAATCGTTAGGTATATAAGCGATTTTGGTTCACGTTTCAGCATTAGAACAGTTTGGTTAGAAGATGTGCACACTTGTTCGTAAACAGCCTACACCGAGAATCACAATGAACTCAATTGTGGTAAGTGATTAAAATTAAGATATTCAACGACGCCTGTATTATTATATTATTATATCCGCTAAATATATCAATAAGAAAACTTTTCCTTTTTTAAAAATACAACTGAATACACCGTTATATTTGAAGACAGAAAGGATGTTTGGTTGTCTACCTTTCAGTCTTCGAATATTGCCGTCTAATCAATAAACTGACTAAATTATATACAATTTGTAACTTTTTATCACTTTTTTAAAAAAAAGACTAATGTTTTAGACTGATCTTTAATAAGCACAAATTTAATTATGAAAATTTCATGAATTATATTTGAAGACAGAAAGGATGTTTGGTTATCTACCTTCCAGTCTTCAAATATTGCCGTCTAATTAATAAACTGACTAAATTATATACAATTTGAAATAATTACATTCGCTAAATATTTTAATAATAAAACTTTGCCTTTGTTTAAATATAATTGATTATACCGCTATATTTGAAGACAGAAAGGATGTATGGTTGTCTACCTTTCAATGTACGAATATTGTCGTCTATTTAATGAACTGACTAAATTATATACAATTTGTAACTTTTATCACAAAATAATAAAATTTTTAAAATAGACAGTAATGTTTTGGACTGATCTTTATTAAGCACACAATAAATTATGAAAATTTCATGTATTATAATAGTTGAGCAGTATTATAACTTAGGCAACCAAACATACACAAATAAAAATAATTATTATTCCTGTCATAGCACATTACAATAAAAATCGTTTAATATAGGCAACCAAACGTACATGAAAATCAATATTTTTTCAACACTTCTAACAAATTACTTACGCTTATTCATTATAACTTTGTTTCTCTTGTTTATAAAATATTTATAAAAGAACTCGTAAACTATTGAAACGCGTACACTAATTTAGACAGCAAGAGTGCGGAGTTTACTAGTTTCTAATGATCTTCCACTTAGACCCACATCCATCCATTATTCAGCAAGATATGCTGATAGCTTCTAAATTCTTCATTTGTAATATATTTAGGCAAATATGCAACTTCAGACCCTTTTTAGGAGATGTATTTAACATGATTGTGCCATTAGGATTAATGAATATTAATAAATATTAATAAATAATTATCCATTTATTAATTAAACAATTTTCTTTCCAGAATTTCATCGTACTATTCCTGATTCTCTCCGATGTTCAGTTCCTCCTGGCATCCGAGACCATCACCAAGCAACTGGATGTCGATCTTCCCGGCAGCGAACGGATCTCCAAGCGCTCGATTTCTGAAGAAGACGTCGAGGACGTCGTCACGATTCTCAGCCGTTCTGATAAGAAGAGATCGCTCGAAACCGACCCGCCACTAGTTCCTGAGGTTAAAGTTAAGGACGATTTCATTCCGTACGAGAGCAGCGCACCGAAACCGGTCGTCGGAAACGCTTATAGAGTGGGCAGGGCGTATAAGAGCGATGGTGAAGATGCCGATGATAGTGACTCCGAGCATGCTGATACCGGACGCCAAACTCGCTCAACTGGTACGAAGGCCAGTGGAGATTCGGAGGATTTGGACGCTGCTGAGAATATCGTCTTCATGCCTACGTTTAGAAGACGTAGTGGATTCAGGCGTTTCCGTAGATCTGCAGATTTTAAAGGTGATGTTTTAAAAAGTGGAGATAATTTGGATGATTTGGAGACTGCAGCCAACATCGTCTTCATGCCTACGTTTAGAAGACATAATGGATTTAGGCGTTTCCGTAGATCTGCAGATTTTAAGGGAGTTTCTTCTCAAAATGGTGATAACTTAGAAGATTTAGAAACCGCAGCTAACATCGTCTTCATGCCTACATTTAGAAGACGCAGTGGATTCAGACGATTCCGTAGGTCTGCAGATTTTAAAGGTGATGTTTCAAAAAATGCAGATAATTTAGATGATTTGGAGACTGCAGCTAACATAGTCTTCATGCCTACGTTCAGAAGACGCAGTGGATTCAGACGATTCCGTAGGTCTGCAGATTTTAAAGGTGATGTTTCAAAAAGTGAAGATAATTTGGACGATTTGGAGACTGCAGCCAACATCGTTTTCATGCCTACGTTTAGAAGACATAACGGATTCAGGCGGTTCCGTAGATCAACAGATTTTAAGGGAGTGTCTTCTCAAAACGCCGATAATTTAGAAGATTTAGAAACCGCAGCTAACATCGTCTTCATGCCCACGTTTAGAAGACGCAGTGGATTCAGACGATTCCGTAGATCTGCAGATTTTAAAGGAGACGTTTCAAAAAATGCAGACAATTTAGATGATTTGGAAACAGCAGCCAACATCGTCTTCATGCCAACGTTTAGAAGGCGCAGTGGATTCAGGCGGTTCCGCAGATCTGCAGATTTACAGGAAGAAACTCCTAAAAATGTAAACAATTTAGAAGATTCACAAAATCAATCCGATAAACAGGAAGAGGAAGATCTAGATGCTGAGGCTGATGTGGTTCCCATGCCATCGTTTAGAAGACGTTTGCAGAGATCTCCAATGCAACAAGAGGATTTGGAAAACGCTGACACGGCGGCATTTATTTTCATGCCGTCCTTTAAAGCACCTTCGGGCTTTAGTGGAATAACCAGGGTTTAGATTTCTTGGTTAAACTCATGTGATAAATCATTAATTTGTTTAATATGTTAATGTAATAATTCAGAAAGACTGTATTGTAGATTATTTATTTGTATTAAATGAAAAAAAAAACCTGAAAGGTCCGTTTTATTTTGCTCAATTCAGACAAATTGCTTTTTAATTGATACCAATAACGATCTTTCTAATTATTATATTTTTTGTAATTACCACCACTAATAGTTGTCGTTGAAACTATACAATTCAATTTTCCAAAAATTATCAACTTTAACATAATTAAACTTGAAGAATACACTAATATTTAAGAAGTAATCAATTTTATGTATTAACACACACTTTTTAAAAGGTATAAGGCATTTCTTTAAATAAATAGTCGGTTATTATAAAGATAC
This sequence comes from Ontholestes murinus, assembly GCA_963969525.1. Lineage (NCBI taxonomy): Eukaryota > Metazoa > Arthropoda > Insecta > Coleoptera > Staphylinidae > Ontholestes > Ontholestes murinus. The sequence continues at coordinate 8,922,967 of OZ018388.1, read as the reverse complement.
TGTTTCTATTTAAATTAAGTATCTTCTCTTAGTAAAATTACTGATATCACAGAATAATATCTTACTTATTACATACTTGAAAAAAAAATAATGTAGTAAATGGAAAACAGAATTATATGTGGAGGTTTGAATGGCACTTGCACAACACGTGAAATAAAAACACATATAGCTAGGTAACTAAGAATAGAAACAAATTATGACTAGCAGTAATTAACAACGGCAAACATATAAGGCAAATTATGACTAATTCCGTATAAAATATCCTTACATTAAATGTATAGGTACAAAGGGGAAAATAACGATAACGCGTTTATTTCTCCGTTCCGGCTCCTGTAAACAGCAGTTTGCTTTTTTTTGTCTTCTCTCAATCTTTGGTTTTGCGTCGGTTGAAATTACATGGAGGTTCAGCCCGAACACACTTCGGAGTGTTCATCCCAAGCCGTCACCTAAAACAAACAGAAAATTTAATAAAGAGAATGGTTGCGACCGTTACTACGTGGTATTAATTAATCGTTAATTATTTGTGGTTAAAATATAGTGAATTTTTCAATTCAGTGTAGAAAATTTAATTATTTTAATTGTGAATATAAGCAGTTAAAAGCTTAAAGCTAAAAATTAAATAAAATGTATTGAATTATTGTTTTGAGAATAAGTGGTGACTTAAAGATATATCCAAAATAAAATTATTTCGCTAATAAAGTATTTATTTACTCTTCAGACTTACATTTTAATAATATTCTTCTAGTTAAAATAATAATAAATAATTCTGGGTCACCAACTGCTGGATATGATAAATGGCGTTTTAGAATGTTTAAAGTAAAGAGCTTATTTATACAAATATAAATTCTCAAAACCACGGCAGAAGGACCACGTGGCCGATAAACAAACATTACTACTACCATTTATAATATTAAATAATTGCTAATGTTATTACCTGGCATTCTCTACTGCAGTACCACTGATTCCCGCAACCAGCACACACAAATTGAGCTGCTTTAACATTGCACCCCTGGCATTGAGGAACTTCATCGCCCGTGTCCGAATTATTGTCGCCAGCTCGTGTGTCCACAATTTCCCCACTCTCATCAATCACTAGTCGGTCCACACTGTCTTCAGCTTCTTCTTCATCCTGTTACAAAAACAAAAATTAAAATGATTTTAATATACCCGGGTTATTCATGCTATACGGCACGGAATATTGTGGCCAAAATACGTGACTTTCAAAAAGTTTCGCTTTGGGGAAATATGGTGGTCTATTAGGGCTACTTTTTAAAATTACTTTCATAATATACAGGGTGTCCCAAAAACCCTAAAAGTATCAAAGTTGTGTTTTTTTTAATGAAACATCCTGTATTTTATTGCATTTTTGGATCCTTCGATCAAAATAAGTGTGTGTTTCAATAAGGTTTTTATTACTTAAACCTTAAGGTTTTTGAAATAATTTGAATTTTGTAAAAATTTAACCTAATTTTCATGTTTCAAATACTTAAAAAGTAATTAAGTTATGCATACCAAATTTACACTGAAATGTAACAATAGATCATATTTTATTTTCCAAGTATAATAAATTTGACATTTTATACCGGGTGTAAAAAAATTGGAATTAAACAAATGAGAACTTTAAATGGCTATAACTTCATTTATTTAAATGGAACGCTATATTTATTAATTTATCAGCAAATGCAAGTTTTAATTACCTATCGAATGGTATTTATATCTTAAATGTTAAGTCTTCTCGTTTTTACAGGAAACGCCAAAATATTGTTTATTGCACCGTTTTAGTACTTTTTAAGTAAAAATTTTAATGTATCTAGTTTTCTATGGTATTTAAAAACGTCAGATAATTCGATAGGTAATTTAAACGTGCATTTGCTTATAAATTATAGTTATAGCCATTTAAAGTTCTCATTTGTTTAATTCCAATTTTTTTACAACCGTAAGATGTCAAATTTATTATACTTGGAAAATAAAATATGATCTATTGTTACATTTCAGTGTAAATTTGGTATGCATAACTTAATTACTTTTTAAGTATTTGAAACATGAAAATTAGGTTAAATTTTTACAAAATTCAAATTATTTCAAAAACCTTAAGGTTTAAGTAATAAAAACCTTATTGAAACACACACTTATTTTGATCTAAGGATCCAAAAATGCAATAAAATACAGGGTGTTTCATTAAAAAAAAACACAACTTTGATACTTTTAGGGTTTTTGGGACACCCTGTATATTATGAAAGTATTTTTAAAAAGTAGCCCTAATAGACCCCCATATATCCCCAAAGTGAAACTTTTTGAAAGTCACGTATTTTGGCCACAATATTCCGTGCCGTATAGCGTGAATAACCCTGTATATTATTACAGATAAAAATTACATAAGCCATCATTTCTGAATATGAGATATGTAAGAGATTGTGCATGAATAAAATAATAAATAATTCTTTAGGTGATTATAATTGAAGAATATTAGCAAATGTTTATTTAATTCAGCTGATGATAATTCCGCAAAACTTTAAGACACAATAATATTTATTAAAATCGTTAATAAAATGTCTACTTTTTTTTTTTAGTACAAATGCAATTATTCCATTTTCAATAATAACGGCTCATACATTTATTTAATAATAATTAATTAAGTGTTAATTGTGTCCAGATTTTAAAATTTTCAGCACACGCTCCTCAATAAAAGCCTTATTTGTTATTATTATTGTTGTTATTAGATGAATAAATTTTGTAAAAAAATTACCATTTGATTACTTTTGCGTTTTGGAGACGCCTCGTATTCGGCCCCGACCGGCGTAATTGTAATTTCGTTTCGGGCCTGTAAATCAAACGTGTTTTTCTTTACGTGATGCGACGACTTTTCCTGGCGAGGCACACTCACCTTATTGCTGCTGAGGATGTCGGAGATAGAAACGTTCGCGCCTGATTTCGCGCCGTTGCCGGTGGCGAAGCCCTGCTGCGACGCCACCGAACGTTCGGGGGCCGTCAGCAGGCGCGCCAGCGTCGGACTGAACGCACTCTTATTTTCTGCCTTGTTTTGAGTCTGAAATAAATAAATAAAGTTACAATTCATTTATATAAAGTCTGAAAATAATAAATAATATTTGAATGCATCAGTATAACTCTCTTTTTAAATTTTAGTTTGAAATAAATAAATACAATGAAGAAGGAGACACCACTTTAAAATAATGTGGTAAAACAAAGTAAAGTTAAAATCAAGTGGTAAAACAAAGTAATCGTGTCTCTTTCTTCATTATATGTATTTAAGAGGTACCATAAAGTACACGCCTCCACAATTAAAAAATACAGATGCAATATTTCAGTTTCACTCTGTTTTGTTTTGAGTCTGAAATAACGGGTGTCCAACAATTATTGCAGTCCCGGGTGGCGTTGGAATCAAAAACGTAGGTCGATTCTTACATGTGCCAAATAAATTAACTGACATTTTAATTGTCAAACATAACCTAAACGTGCATTTAACAACACTTTAAATGCACGTTTAGGTTATGTTTGACAATTCAAATGTCAGTTCATTTATTTGGCACATGTAAGAATCGACCTACGTTTTTGATTCCAACGCCACCCGGGACTGCAATAATTGTTGGACACCCGTTAGATACATTTGAAAGGCACTTTTTTTCTGTTTTGTTTTAGGTATGTAATAGTAGTAGTAGTGTTTAAATATCGACCACGTGGTTCTTTCGCCGTGTTATTTGTGTGTGTGTGTGTATATGTAAATGGGTATTTTCCTTTAAAGATTGCCCCCGTAACTTTTAAGCTCCATTAATTGTATTCCTAATGGCGAATGGTACCTGTTGATCCGAATTAACCTTGCTGCACTCTCGCTAGCGCTAGTTTGGCCACAACCACAACCACCAGCTTGTGGTGTGTAATAGATAAATATATTTATAATGCATTTGTTTTGAGTAAAATTATGTAATAAAATGTAATTATTAAACACACCTTAGTTAATATACCGTGGAGTAGGGAACTGGTGGCGTTTGTTGACGGTGTCGTCGTGGACACCGCGTGCACTGTTACTTCCGGGTAAGGTGGAGGTGGTTTATTTTGAAGTAATTCCTGCCGTTCGCTCTGGGACAGTTTGGCGAACCTCACTAAAATGTCCTTAAACGAGGTGGTGTCGTGCGAGTCCGAGTTCGATTGGGCGGACATGTCCTGATTAACCGGTACAAAAAGAAAGACAATTATTTTATTTGATTAACAACTATTTAAATAAGATAAATAAAGTCTCTTAAAAGTCCAAATGATAATATACTTTTAAAATACATGTATGTATATTGGGTTGCATATGCTCACTACTGAAATATTTTCTTTAAACCCGACTGAAATAGTTGGTAAATTTTCGTAAATGAAATAGTAATAAAATAACACTTTATTCACAGTATATTTTTAAAGCTAAATGTACAATTTAAACAGTACGATGATGATATCTCACTTATATTAATTTAAAAAAAGGTTACTATTTTAATGGGGATCAAAAAAAGTTTAAGTAATAAGCATATGCAACCCAAGATACACCCGTGTCTTACTATTTGGACTTTTAGGAGACTGTACATGTAGCATTTAAAAAATTATATATTTACTGTGAAGAAGTTATGTCTAACTTATATTATTATTAATTCTCTTCACCTAACTCACAAATAGCAAAATTTTTTATGAAAATTTTAATAATAGTTCTATATGTTTTTATTACTACCTACTATAAAGTTGTGTTTGTTAAATGATTGTATCATATAATATGTACTTACGGATTCCATTGCACTGAGTAGCATGCCCAACTCTGAAGAATTCTCAAAGCCGGCGTTGTGTCTCACTTGGGAGCCGGAACCTAAGGCCACATTAGAAAAATTAAGGATCCCGCCGACGCCGAGCTTCGACTGTCCAGCACCTGTTTCCTGCCCGTTGACGGTGGACCGTATCCGCCTACCCCTTCGCGGTACCGTCTCGGGATGCCGCTGCCTGTAGTCGGCGATGATCGACTGGACGTCCCTAACAGGACGCTGTTTGTTCAGTTTCGGATCGTGCCCGTTCATCACGTCCAGTCCGGACTGCAGCTTCGGCCTGTTCAACTCCTGCCTGCGCCTCTGCGCCGCGAACTTCCTCGCCTGCTCCCCGTTCGGCGGACTCCGGTCCTCCATGGGATCCGTCTCCGAGATTTCTAATCCGTTGCTCAGCAAACAGACCTGCTTCTGCCGCTGTATCCTCAGCAGCAGCTCCTCCTTCAATTTCTTCTCGTGTATGATCTGATTCCACTCGCGCTCCTTCTCCTTGGCCAGCTCCGCCAGCCCGTGTATCTCCACGATCAGCTGCTCCGTCTGCGCTTGAATTTGATCGAAATTCGATGCGTCCAGATTGTCCGTGTACTCGCTCAATATTTTATTTCGCAAGTAGAACTCTTGTTGGAGTTCGTTTTTCGCCTTTTTCACAGGCACGTCGTCGATCTGAGTCTTCCTCTTGGGGCTGGATTCGGCCCTCGCGTCCTCTACCTTTTTCTCATCTTTACTGTTTTCGTCCACGTTAGGGAATTCCTCGTCTTCGATCTTCGAATCTTCTTCCGTGGTTTTGTTCGTGACATCGTCGTCGGAAGCGGGCATACTCTCCGATATTTCTGTTCGTTGGTCGGCGTGTCCAGGGGACGAAGGTTGCGTATCGCATCCCTCTCGTACATCTTCCATTATGTGCATCTTGTTTAAACTGAAATAAAGAAATAAAATAAATATTTATATACTTTTAACCTAAATTAAGTGACTTATGACATGTTTATGCGATTTTATAGAAAGTAAAATTAGATTTACAAAGTTGATTGATCGCGTGAAAACGAACAGGTAATTGTGTGGGTGATATGCAAATAAGTTCCTTAATACGATGCAAAAACGGTTTCAGTCCTTCCTGAATATGTATTTACATGTGAACAGTTCATTTGCCTTAGGGTCTGTGACCGACGAGCGTCGACCTAATTAACCGTCTCCGCGCGTCGCCGGCCTCTACAAAAGTATTTTTATTGCTCCGCTTGTTATTACTATTACAAACCACGGACAATCATTACGAGTACGCGCCCACTACCATCCGCCACCTGAAGTGCCCTGCGAGTACTAAACAATGGCTTAATTATCCAATTAAAAAAAAAAAACAAGTCCCCGTCCTCGACGTAGTGAGGATAGAGAGAGGATCCATCAGCAAACTGTTAATTTATGTACGCGCGTAATTCTAAACAAAAAGATTGTGAGTATAAAAGAAAAGCTGATACTTCCTTCGAGGTGGCAATTGTCGCCGGAGCGTCAATGCCATCATCTCGGATCCATTGCACACTTTCAAAAAGTCAGTGCCGAACCGTTTTGGTGGTTTGGAGTTGCGTGAGTCACGGAAAGTAAATGTTGCAAAAATACGGATTTCATCAAGTCATCACGGAGGTTAACAAAAATCAATTCCACTAATAAAACATAATTATATATTTTAGAATCTAAAAATATACTTTCAACTTAAAAACTTCAACCGTTTCTGGTGTAGCCATAGTTACAGTTTGGTAAATGAAAAAAACGATTTCTTCCTACAATTGTCCATTGTCATTAAATTACTTACTACGCATGTTTCGACTTTTGACTGGCAGATTGTTAAGTTTCAAGAGGACTTTAACGTAATATAAAATGTATTAACCATCTTGATTTTGTAATTTAGTGGATTTTCATCGAAATCCTGGTAGAACCCTTAGAAGTCGAAGTAGAAGAAAAATTTAATGAAAAACCCAGATTATTTATGAATTAAAATTACATATAAGTACACATATAATCTCTATTCATCCCTATTTTTTTAGTTGCGTAACTTAAACAAAGGATAATCTATGAAAAAAAGGTCCTTGGGTAAACATCTACTTCCGGTGCGCAAGTTTTATCGAAAGCTTTCTTTAAAAAAATAACGTTGTGATCATAAAGACAACTGTATGTTAGGTTTTTTGTAGAAAAACTATTTCCTTCAAGGAAAGTAAAAAATGCAAGCATCAGCGCTTAATTCAATTGATTATTTAAATTTCAATTCTTATTGATGAAAGGACTTTAATGTAATTCAACAATAAATAGTGCCGTATGTTTGGAACTTTAGTAATTTAAATCATGCCTGAGTTCGTTCACGGCAATGCGGGGTCGACCTTAAAGGGTATTTTCTCTTTCTCTTTAACTCTTGGAGGTCGATAAATGAGTTGAATCAGCATTACGAAAGGACGTATATTTTCTACGACGATTCAATCAATTAAGTTAAACGCGTCTTCCGGCACCATATTGTGTTATTCCGCTTGGTCAACCCTTGCTAAGCACGGGGGATCAATACGGTCTTGACGTCCTCTCGTTATCCTCTCCCCCCGGAACAAAAATGCCAAAGATACGGGCGACTAGTTGAATTGGGGATGTTAGGTGTGCGGATCGATGAGTGGTGTACATTCTTAGGCGGTAATAATGGTATGACTCACTCCTGTGGCAACCCTCCGTTCGTGCGCTGGTGGGCTGGCACGAGTCCAACGGCCAATAGGACGGCGATGGCGCTGTCTACCGCCGGCTCATCTTCGGCGGCGTCGTTCGGCAGGTGGGAATCGGGGACGGCGCCCTTCTTCAAGCGGCACCTGGTGGGCAAGCCGAGGAGTTCGTGCTGGACGTCGCGTTCGTAGCAGCCTTCGGTGAAGTGCCTCGAACAAACCCTAGCAGTGGCGCAGTTCTGCACGTGACGACCACACGCCCGTATCCAACGTGCACGGGTCCTCTCGTCGCCGGGGAACCGGTGATACTTGACCGACCCCCCCTTGGTCTTCCTGTGCGTGTTACTGCAGCCTGCAACCGCACACTGCGGCATTTCCTTAGGACTACGAACTGCACCTCATGCCTCACAATGGGAACAAACACTGGTCTATTTATAATCCTCCACCCGAAGAAGAGTCATGAACCGAGACCTCCACCGCTATTATGTGAATACCAGCACTTTCACCTTCTTAATCGCGCGTTAAATTTACCGCACTTTTTTATCCAAATGTGACCAAGATAAGAAATGATGATGACTGCTGCGCGGCTGCAACTACTGCCGTCCCGTCGACCGACGCTCACTGGCTGCACTGCCGCACCCCACTCACCAGCCTGAGCACCGATGACGTCACAGCCGGCGTCTGCTGCCGCCGCCCCCACCATCGATTTTGCCTGTCTTATCGGCCGTATCACACTACTGGTCCTCTCGGCCCTCTCGGCATGCGAGCAGAACTGCAACGCAACCTCCAGCTCTCTACGGTGTAAATTTACGCAATCGCAGCTTGCACCGCACCCGAATAATAACGAATAACGCAACATGTACCAACCATACAATACTACAAGTGGGCAACGATCAATAAGCCCGCTCGCAAAGACCCTTCCTGCTGCTCATTGGAAATGCCACTGACGGTAATTCATCCTCGACAACTACCATTCACCTTGGACGACTCTAAACGTACGCAAACATCACAGATTTGTAAGACCAGTCACGATGCTATACAATTATAATCCTATGACCGTTTAATATCATCGTCAGGTAGCGTTTGACAAACAATTAACAAGTACAAAGCGTGATAAGAGAATTGTCAACACCACCCAAATTTATCAAAAACAAATTACGCACTCTTCTCTATTAGGACGTGGTGTTTGTGAAGAGAATATAAATTTTTAATACCTAAAAAAAAATATAACATTTCCTTCAGTACAGAAAAAAAAAAAGTTGATTTATAGCTTTCGTCCTAAGAATAATTCCGCAGCGACTTAAAATTCCACTCGTAATTCGAGGGAAGCAGCATTTTATTGATCCCGTTGACTGATGCAGTCCCAACTGAGTCATCTCCGGCCGAACCTTAGTTGCAGGCACGTGCTGCTTCTGCCTGCTTTTGGTGGTAACGAGTTAGCAGGAAGCGTCCGCAACACAAAAGAGTGCGCTAACGTACACAACACCGTCGCCGTCGTCCCACTTGATAATAATTATTATATAAAAGACCAGCGAGCACGGTCCAATGGGTCAAGGATCAGGCTCGTGTGTTTGCGCCTCGCGAAACGATCCTTGAACCCCGGAGTGAGAAAAAAAAATACAGGTAAGAAGTGGCACAAGGGCGACGTACACCAATAACAATGCGACGCCGGTCCGCAGGTAAAATTTCGCCGTTGCGAAACGCAAACGCCGCGTTAAATATTGATAATATTAATAATAACACTATCTTATCGTCGGTTCTTAGTCACGGGACGGACGAGCAAACAAGTTGACGTATTTGTTGTGCGTGAAGGTACGGCGGCGGCGGCGGGAGGCGCGCACAATTTCCGTTTTAATTGCCCAATAGGCGAGAGACGCCCGCAGGGTTAACGGCCGAATGTTACAAATTCGTATTTGTTGTTTTGGTAACATTAATATTTGTTCCTATTTACGTACACGATCGTCGGTGATGACTCACAGAGGGCACTACTTTGATACGTGTGCATACAGTTGGATAGTTAAAATACTGACACAATATATGATTTCAAAAATGTATATTAAGTGATATGAAGTTTCAACAAATAACAGCTTCATCAATCCAGTCAATGGTATTTTATAGCTTAAACTGTTCTTACTTAGAATCTTAATAGTTTCTGTTTTATCGTAATATTTACCTGACCTTTATAGACTTTCAAATAATTGTAAAGCTTTCATTTTTTAACATTTTCAAAAGCTTTAAGCCTTAGGTCATCCAGAATGAAAGGCTTTAACTCATAAACACTGACGAATTTAACTATGCTCTGATACAACCTCGACATATTTGATTAAATCATTACTTTTGTATACCATTGTTTCATCAACATTTTTAGTCTATCCTACAATGTTCATGATTATAAATTAGAGCTTATTATGAAACAAGCAAAACTTTTTTCATTACCACAAAAAAATATGCTTAAGACAGAAAAATAATCTGTAGTCTTACTTAAGAATTATTTTTTTTTATTACATGTATTTTATTTTATTTATTATTTCTGTAAATAAAGATGTTTAGTAGTACTATGTTTACAGAAAAGCAAATTTTTGGGAAATATATTAATTTTCGATAATAAACGAAATATTAATTTAATGTAATAATTTTTACTTCAATAGGTCAATAGTTTTATATGTTAATTAATTAAAACACTTTTTTTTTAATAATTATGTAGATTGTATAATGGAAAAATAAAATCAGTGTAATAATTTTAAGGTTAAAATGCCATTTTGTTTTGTTTTGAAAGCAAAAATACTTAACCTTGAAATTTACATTGTACATAACCTAAAATAAACTTGGTACGTAATCTTATTAATAATTCGCTCATGTTTACATACATACCCATCGTCTTGTCGCACGTTCTTCGGCGACAATATTTTATCGGCGGTGACGTTCTTCAGGAAATTGAGCTTAAGCTGTCGCATGTATTTAATTTTCCTGACGAAGCGTTCGCGCTCGATCCGCTTCAAGTTCGACTTGGACTTTCTCACCTTGGGCGACTTCAGTTCGAGCGCGCCCCCGAACGCCTCCTTCTTCGCGATCCTTATGCTGGACCGCATCGGGATTTTAAAGGTCACGCCCGCCGCCGCCTTCTTCGGTTTATTCGCACCGTTCTCCTTGTTTTCCACTTCTTCTAGACGTTTCGGCGAGTTTGCCGCGCTTTGTTTCGCCGTGCTCTCCTCATCGTCGTCGTCGGCGACGAACGCCGGGAGGTTAGAATCGGGCACGGCGTCCGCTTTCAACCGCCGGCGCAGCGGCAGACCGAGGAGCTCGTGCTGCAGGTCCCTTTGGTAGCACTTCTCGGAAAAGTGGCTGCTGCACACACGCATGTAACGCGGCGGCGTGTGGCTCTTGCCGGTGCACGCTTTCGCCCATTTCGCGGCCAAGCTGGGCAGCGAGGGAATCATGTGGTAGGTCACGTTCCCGTGCGCCCTCGTCTTACCGTAATAATTCGTGCAATTATTCACGTAACACTGCGGCATCTTGGCGACCGAACGGCACAACACATAACTCGAAGAACAACTAAACACAAACGGTTCGGCCTTTTTTTTTTCATCCCCAATTGCTAATTCGAGAGCGGACCATTGCGAGCTGCACGTACGCCCGGCGCAGGTAGACGCACCGAAGGGTCACATGGTCCGCTGCAATTGTTGCCAGACCCCATCAGATGCAAGAGAGCGCCATTGTAAACCGGCGTGACGTCACTGGGGCACATTATATACGAGGGCTGTCGTCCTCCAAGAGGAGAGGCGTACCGATCGTTCACACTCCGTTCGGTCGGTCACCTTGTACGATTTTTATTTTATTTTACACTCCGAAACGAGACTCGAATAACAACAACTCACCAAACAAACTACTTTCCTTTGTTTCCAGAGGGACTAGATGAGAAACAAAAACAATTTCGTCTTTGATTAAAACGAATCGAAAATACAAAAAAAACTAATTTTCCAATTGAATAATAATCATCATTATAATAATCAATAAAACAATTGATAATCACATTTCCAATTTCCTGTTAAACAAACGTTATCGTTGTTTATATTGAAAAGAAAAATCGTCTAGTAATAATAATATATATTTATTCCTCAACAGACACAAGTCTAATTACAGAGAAATTTAGAAAGTAATATAAATATAAGTAAATACAGTTAATTAAAAATGGATCTTATATAAATGAAAATAAGACACAGTTTATTCACTTTTTATGATCTTATATGTTTTGTTGTGACCAGAAGAAGGCTTAAGAGTTCGTTTTCGGAGTTGGACAACTTTTGGTTTCGTAATTAGAGCAAATTTGCTTTTGCTAAAATAAAAAACTAATTTTAATAAATTTTGAATTTATCAACCGTTCATTTAATTAGGCGCTATTTTGGAAATAAAATTAATCTTCTTGCAATGAATTTTATTTATTTGAATCAAGGTAAATTTTTAAGAATTTTTTTATTTAGAGAAATTATCAACTGTTTTTATAATTTTCCTTTCTGTATTTCCAATTATTTTCTTAGTCTGTTTTTACCAAAATTTCAATTGTTTTCAGTAAAATCAAATAACCGTTTTTTGTCAATTCTTAAAAAGTTTTCAACTGGTTTTTTTTTACAAAAATGTTTCATCTTTATTTCAATTATTTCTCAGAATGTTTTGACTCTTTTTATTGTGTCTCTTCCTATTTTATTTTGATATTTTTTTTACTTTCCCTATATGAAATATAGGGGAAGTATTGTGATCGTGATTTTTTTTTGAAAATTTTTTTTTGCGGAAATATCCGTTTTGAGGTCCCCTGAGTCCATTGCACTAATTTCTGGAAAAAAAATTTTTGTGTCTGTGTGTGTGTCTGTCTGTCCGTCTGTCTGTCTGTCTGTCTGTCGGTGGGTGCTGTATCTCAAAAACGAATAATCCGATTGAGATGAAACTTTAAACTTAAGGTTTTATCTTTAAAAACTGGAACTGAAAAGCTTTTGGTAAACATTCGTAGACCGGAAGTGGATGTTTACTCGAGACGTTTTTTTGTTTTTTTTATAATATTTTTCTAAATATGAAAAATTTTAAAAAACGGTTCAAACAAAAGTTAAAGAGAATAAAAAACTGAACAAGTTTTATTTAAACATATTTTTCATGAAATTTTTAACTTTTGAAAAAAAAAAAAAAAAAACTGAAAATTTAGATATTTTTTGACAATTGCTAATTAACTGTTGGAGTTACATGAAATTTATATAACAAATAATTGTAGAGAATTAAAAAATGAATAAATTATTAAGAATAGCCTTTTTGCATAAATCTCATAGTTTTCGAGAAAAATATAGGGAAAGTACTATGATGGACACATCACCATTTTTAATTTTTATTGAAAACTTGTAACGTATTTTTAATTTTTTTGGCTATACCTAAAAACATGATTTTAGAAGTTTTCAACTGTTTTTACCAAAAGTTCAATTGTTTTTAGTAAAATCAAATAACCGCTTTGGTCAATTATTAAAAAAAATACAAATTTTCTTTTTTTTAATTGTTTCTTACTTTTTACTTTTTTACTAGTTTTTTGAGCATTTTTTTTTTATTTTTCTCGAAAACTAGCGTCCAATTATTTTTTAAACTTTTTTTTTGCTATATTTCAAAATACCTAAAAACATTATTTTAGAAGTTTTCAACTGTTTTTACCAAAATTTCAATTGTTTTTAGTAAAATAAAATAACCTCTTTTTTGTCAATTATTAAAAAAAATTACTACAAATTTTCATTCTCTAAAATTGTTTCTTACTTTTTTATTTTCTTTTTCTATTGTTTTTTTAGCATTTTTTATTTTTAATGAAAACTATTCTCCAATAAATTTTCAAACTTGTAAAGTATTTTGAATTTTTTGCTATATTTACAAATACCTAAAAACATTATATTAGAAGTTTTCATCTGTTTTTATCAAAAGTTCAATTGTTTTTTGTAAAATCAAATAATCGATTTTTGTCAATTATGAAACAAAAAATTCAAATTTTCATTTTTTTACATTGTTTCTAACTTTTTAGTTGTTTATTGCTTTTTTTGAGCATATTTTTTATTTTTATTGAAAACTATTCTCCAATAATTTTTCAAACTTGTAAAGTATTCTTAATTTTTTTGCTATATTTCCAAATACCTAAAAACATTATTTTAGAAGTGTTCAACTGTTTTTACCAATTTCAATTGTTTTAGTAAAATAAAATAACCTTGTTTTGTCAAATATTTAAAAATTTTACAACCAATTTTCATTTTATTAAATTTTTTTTTCCTTTTTCTATTTTTTTTTAATCAAAATTTCTTTTTTTAAAGAAATTACTTTTTAAACTGCTTTCTATTGTGGATTTTTTTAAATTTGTTATATTTCGAACTGTTTTAAAACATTATTTTAAAACTTTTCAACTGTTTTTACCCAAATTTCAATTGTTTTTAGAATACGGTAATAAAATAACAGTTTTAAATTAATTTCAAAATGCTTCTTTTAGGAAGTTTTTCAAAAAAAATTCAATTGTTTTTACTAAATTTAAAACAATCAGTTTTGGTCAATTTTTAAAAAATTTCAACTGTTTTTTTTTTTACAACAAACTAATTTTTTTTGAAAATTGTTTCTTAGAATGTTTAGATTTTCTTCTTTCTTTTTCTATTGTTTTTTTTTTGAGGAAGAAAACTAAATTACTATTTTAAACTGTTTTTCTTAAAACATTATTTTGAAAGTTTTTACCAGAATTTCAATTGTTTTTAGTTAAAGGAAATAATAAAAAAATATTATCAACTGTATTTTACAACATATTTTTTTTCAATTGATTCTTAGGATATTTCAAATTAAAATTTTTTTTCTTTTGTTTTTATTTTTAACAAATTTTCTATTTTTTAAAAAACTAGTCCCAACTACTTTTTTAACACATTTTTTTTATATTTCCAACTGTCTGTAAGCATTACTTTAAAAGTTTTCTACTAGTTTTACCAACATTTCAATAGTTTTTTTTAGTGAAATAGTAACAAATTTAAAAATATTTTTTACAAAGATTTTTCTTACAAATTGTTTTAAACCGTTTAAACATCGATAGCTTCTTTTTACGACGTAATGTCGAGATAATTTTAACTGTTTTTTTTTTCTAATTTTAAAATTACGCACCGGTTTCGATCTATTCGGGTCTCATCTGTGCAGCGCAATCGATAACAGGAAAACGGAATGTTGATGCGGAGTTTATAAAAAACAAATAAGTAACGTTCTAAATTTCCTGAAAATTAAAGAAAGAAACAAACAATGCTAAAACTAGTTTAGGCATGCTTTCTATAGTTTTTTGTTTAAATTATATTCAACATTTAATCTAATTTAAAACAAAATTATTAACTTTTTGGTTTATTATTTCTGTTTGTAAAATAAAACTTTAAACTGTTTTTCTTTGCGAAAGTATGCGTGATCACCTTATTAAGCTTTTTTTGGAAAAGTTCTAATTATTTTTGATATAGTAACTTTTTATAGCAAATTATTTTTTTCATTAGTACAGTTTGATTTAATAAATTTACAACTGTTTTTGTAATTATTTTTTTATTATATTTCTAACGAATTTTCGACTGATTTTAGACAAATTTTCAATTGTTTTTGTTCAATAAGAAAAATCGTCTCTAAAACGTTTTTAATTAAATAAGTAAGTAAGTTTTTAATTAATTATTTAACAAATTTTCAACAGATTTGTTGAAAAGTGAATTCTGTTTTCTTTTCGAGAATTTTTTATCGTTACACTTTCAATTATTTATTCATAAAATTACAACCATTTTAAAAACGCGTTTCGACATTGTTTTTGTTAAAATAAAGGGAAACATATTTTAAAATGTTTTGTTTTGAAGTTTTTAGCATTTTAGCAAATTTTTAAGTAAAAATATATATTTACGGTGATTTTACTATTTACTTCATCTAGTTTTGTATTTTTTTTTTAATGTAGATACTACTTGAACTTAATTTATGTTAGGTCAATCCATAATACATTGGGGTAGGTCAAGAGTACGCTAGACTATCCTATTCATTGATACGCTGGGATAAGGTAAAATATGTTGAGGTAGGTCAAGAGTACGATAGGATATGTCCCGTTTTATTTAGGTTAATGCAAAATGTATTGAGGTAGGTCAAGAGTACGTTGACCCAGTATTTTGATGATTATTAAGGTAGGTTAATAACACGCCTGGTTAATATATAATTTGTTAAGGTAGGTCAGGAGTATGCACATTAATGTAATTAATTGTTAATAAATAAATAATATTGGCGATAATTTTTATACGTTTTACTAAAACATACCTTAAGCTAAAGAATAATTATTTGTGGTAAGTCAATCGCAGGTTAAATTTAATTTTTTATTTTGTATTTTATAAAATTAATTTAGATCAATTAAAGTAAATTGTATACGGGCGTTAAAAAAAGAAACAAAGAAATGTCTAAAAAAATAAAAATTCTACAAAATATAATAATTTCCTAAAAAAAAAAACAAATGAAATCGAAAAAATTGAAGAAAATAAAAACAAATACACTGAAGTAAAAATCAAAACAAATAACTAAAAATTTAACAATTGCTCAAAGATTTATTTTTATTTATTTATTTATTGTTTGCTTTGTGACTCTTCTTAAATAAAATCTAAAATACATACTACTATAATTTTTATTTTATAATAATAATTGCAATAAATTTAACAAAAAAAGTATAAATGTCGCCAAGGATAATTAGGAAAATTAACTCAAATATCTCGGAGAAAAAAAGTCTGCAAAGAAAAAAAACATGAAAAGATTTGACAATAAAGAAAAACAAATCACTTAAAAACCAAAAAAAATAAAGAAAATGCTTAAAAACTAATAAAAATTGCCTCGAAGAATTATAAATTTCACCAAGGAAAAAATTGGGTAATAAAACGGAAAAAAGATAAACTGTAGAAAACGAAATGAAAATAAGAATTGAATAAAAAAAAGAAGAAAAAAAAAACAAATTGCCCCAAAAATAAAACAACTAAGTCAAATAACAAAACAATTTTTTAAATTCTCAAATAATAATAATAACTACATTACAGAAAAAATACAAATGTAACTAAGGAAACAAAATAGAGTAAAACAGAAATAAACGACTCAAAGTAAAAAAAAACAAATGCCCAAAACAAAATATTAAATTAACGTTAACAGTTTTGAGCTTCTTAATAATTTATAATCAAATGAAATATTAAAAATAATAACAATTGTATTATAGAACAAATACAAATGTCACCAAGAGAAAATAAAAACAAATGTCTCAAAGAAAAAGAAAAAACTTCAAAAAACTATAAGCAGCAAGGAAGAAACAACAAATGAAAAGAATAATTGAGTTAAAAAAACAAATAATTAAACAACTAAAAAGAAAAAAATTAAAGAAAAAAATTACAAATATCTTAAAGGAAAATATTAGGGAAAAAACAAATGCAAAAAAGGTGAGCAGCAGAAAAGAAAAGAAAAACTTTTAAATATTAATACTAAAAATAATTTAAAAAAGAAAAACAAAAAGGAAGCAGCAGAAAAAAAGAAAAATTACTCAAGAAAAAAATTATTAATTTCAGCAAGGAAAAAAATTGGGAAAATGTCCCAAAGAAAAAAAAAGATAAACTGCAAGATAAAAAAACACAAATGAAAATAAGAACAGAGTAAAAGAAAGAAAAATAAAACAACTAAGTCAAATAACAAAACAAATTTTTCAATTCTCATAATAATAATTGCATTACAGAAATGACAAATGTTACTAAGAAAAAAAAAATAGAATAATACAAAAACAAACGACTCAAAGTAAACCAAAAACAAAAGTGCCCAAAACAAAACAAAACAAAATAACGTTAAAAAGGCTCTAAATAATAAAAATTGCATTAAAAAAACAATGGAAAATAAAAACAAATGTCTTAAAGAAAAAAGTCTCCAAAAAAACTATAAGCAGCAAGAAAAAAAACAACAAATGAGGAATGAAGGAAGAATTGAATAAAAAAGAAAAAGAAACAAATAATAACAAAAAAAAAATAACTGCGTCAAAGAAAAAAAAAATACATCTAGCACGAAGGAAAATATTAGAAAAAACAAATGCAAAAAAATAAATAAAAATTTTTTTTTAGATTAAAAGTAATAATAATTTAAAGAAGAAAAACAGAAGAGCAGAAGAAGAAAACAACAAAAATTACTAAGAAAAAAATGCCTCATAAAACAAATGACAATTACAAAATGTAAATTACATTCTCCAATAAGTACACAAAAAAAAAACTTTAAAAAAGAAAATAATTTTAAATCCAATTGATATTTTACTTGTTTCAAAAAGCCTATGAAACAAAAAAGGAATAAAAGAGTTGGCTAAAATTTTAAAGTTAATATTATTATTATAAATTCTAAAGTTAATAATTCCCTTATAGAAAAAAATATACCAATGTCAGGAAGGAAAAGATTAGAAGAAATAAAAACAAATAAATATTATGAAAGATAAAAGATAATCTTTAAGAAATGAGTAAAAAAACAAATGCCTCAAAGAAATAAAAAAATTCAAATAACTTATAAAATAACCTTCAAAAAATTCAAATGTCACCATGGGAAATATTGACTGTCTCAAAGAAAAAAAGTCTGCGAAAAGAAACTATAAGCTGCAAGAAAAAATAAAACAAATGAAAAGAAGAATTGAATAAAAGAGCGAAAAAAACAAATGCCCTTAAGGAATAATAAAAACAAATAACTCAATAACAAAAATTTTAATTTAAAAAAAAATTGTAATTGCCTTGACGAAGAAAAAATTACAAATATTACAAAAGAAAAAGGTGACATTTGTATTTTTTAGAGAATTAGAGAAAATAGAAACAAATGGCGGAAGGACCACGTGGTCGATAGCCTAACACTACTACTACTACTAAAAACAAACGTCTCAAAGAAAAAATACGACAAAAAAGATAAAAACAAATGAAAAGAAGGATTTATTAAAACTAAACAAATGCCCAAAGAAAAAAAAACAAAGAAAATCAATTCTTAAAAAATAATAATAATTGCATGATAGAAAAAAAGGTACAAATGTCACCAAGGAAATAGGTTGAGAAAATTAAAAATAAAAACATATGTATCAAAGAAAAAAAGGTCTACAAAAAAACTATAAGCTGCAAAAAGGCGAATATTTGGTTTTAAATTTCCGAACATCAACATTAACACTATTGTCGTTTTTATAAGCTAATATGGTAACAGTGATTCAAGTTAAAAATATATGTAGGGTGGATGGGTGGTCTCTATCCCACCCTCCAATTTTTTTTAACACACTCGATGATTTTCTAAAAGATTATTACGCCTAAGAAAATATTTACACAATTAAAACAGTCAAGACACTCTTATAATTTAGCTTACATTCAGTCAAACCCTTATGTATGATTTATTAATTGCAGGGTGGGATAGAGGCCACCCACCAACCCTACATATATTAGAAATTTAAAGTCAAAACTTTGGTTTAAGTATTCTGTAATATCAATACTAACATTGTTGTAGTTTTCAAGAAACTAATACAGTAACCGTAACTGATGTTAAAACAAATATCTAGGGTGGGTGGGTGGCCTCTATCCCACCCTCCAATTAGTAAAACATACGCGAAGGTTTTACTGAATGTAAGATAAATTATAAAAATATTTTGATTTTTTTAATAGCGTTTTACAATTTCTATTGAAATAAATTATGTTTTTAATTTTCTGGGAAAATCCTCTTGATATTGACTATAATTTATAGAATTTAGTTACTAACGTTTTTTTTCTATAATAAGATCAACATTTCCTTTAGGAATAAAATTCTTCTTTGAAAAAATCTACATTTTTCGTACAAAATTACAAAATCTCTTCCGGTATTTGTCGCAGCATAAAATTTCTTATTTATTTTTTTCTAGAACAAAATATCCATGTTTTCTAAAGAACATGTAAAATCTTCTCTGGAATAAGTTCTGAAATTTTCTCTGGGATAAGTTTTAGAATCGATTTCTTCAGCAATAACTTTTAGTTATATTTCTTCGGCAAGAAATTTCTTAGAAAACTTATAGTTACAAATCTTAACGTTAATTTTTTAGAAAAGCATCGAATGTGTTAAATAATTTGAGGGTGGGATAGATGACACCCACCCACCCTACATATACTAGAAATATAAACTCAATACTTTGGTTTAAATATTCTGGAATATCAACTCTAGCACGCTTATTGTTTCCAAGGAACTAATACAGTAACAGTAACTGAAGTTAAAAAAATATATGTAGGGAGGGTGGGTAGCCTCTATCCTACCCTCCAATTAATAAATCATACGCGAGGGTTTTACTGAATGCCAATTATAAAAGTTTGCTCATTTTATTAATTATGTAAATATTTTCTTATTCACAATAACTTCAAAAAAAATAAACGAGTATGTTAAAAGAATTGGAGGGTGGTATAGAGGACACCCACCCACCCTGCATATACTTAAAAATTCAAGGTAAAACATGGCTTTTAAAATCTTGAACAATATCACTAACACTCTTACCTTTTTCAAAATATATGATCAAGTAACAATGATGGTAATTTAATTTGTATATGTAGGGTGGGTGGGTGGCCTCTATCCCACCCTCCAATTCTTTTAAAACACTCGATGCTTCTCTAAAAAAAATTGTGCCTAAGAAATTATTTACACAATCAAAACTATCTAAGATACTCTTATAATTTATCTTAAATTCAGTTAAACCCTCGCGTATGATTTACTAATTGGAGGGTGGGATAGAGGCCACCCACCCACCCTACATATCCTAGAAATTTAAAGTCAAAATTTTGGTTTATATATTGTGGAATATCAACACTAAAATCATTGTTGTTTCTAAGAAACTAATACAGTAACGGTAACTGAAGTTAAAAAAAACATGTAGGGTGGGTGGGTGGCCTCTATCCTACCTTCTTATTAATAAATTATACGCGAGGGTTTTACTGAATGCAAGATAAATTATAAGAGTATTTTGATTTTTGAATGGTGTTAATATTTTCTTAGGCACAATAATTTCTTAGAAAGGCATCGAGTGTATTAAAAGAATTGGAGGGTGGGATAGAGGCCTCCCACCCACCCTACATATACTAGAAGCTTAAAGTCAAAACTTTGGTTTTAATATTATGGAACAACAAGACCAACACTTTTTTTGTTTTCAGGAAATTAATACACTAACAGCAACTGAAGTTCAAAAAAGTATGTATTTTGATTTTTTCAATGGTGTTAATATTTTCATAGGCACACTAATTCTTTAGAAAAGCTTTGATTGTGTAAAATAATTGGGGAGGTGGGATAGTGGACACCCACCCACCCTACATATACTTAAAATTGCTATAAGAAAAATAAATAAATTTAAAATATTTAAAAAAAATAATTCTAAGAGGAAAAACAAAGGACATAAAAGAAACAATTGTCTCATAAAATAAATAACTATAGAAAAGAGAAACAATTTATAATGCAATTGTTGTTTTTTTACATGTATAGAAAGCCAATGAGACAAAGAAATATAAAGGGATTGACTAAAAACTAAAATCCTGCAACAAATGAAAAAACGATAAACTGCAAGAAAAAAAAAACAAATACCTCAAGGAAAAAACAAAATACAAATAACTTAAAGGAAAAAAAATAAATTACTTCAAGAACAAAAAATAATTAATATAAAGGAATAATAAGTGGCCAAAAAGAAAACTGCGCTTCACACTTGAATAAAACATTACTTAGAAGAAGAAACAAACAAATGTCTTAATAAAAACAATCAAATAAACAAATGAAAAATAGCAGTAAAGTAGAGTAAAATCCACAAGAAAAAGAAACAAAATGCACCAATGAACAAAAAAAAAGACAAAAAAACTAAAAAGAGTCTTCAAGAAATACGAAGTTTCTTAAAATAATTAATCAGTAAAATTAAACAATCGAATTAAAAGGCAAAAATGACTACAAGAAATGAAATAAAAATAATCAATAACAATAAAATAAAAACACAAATGAAAGTAAAATCATATTTCAAAAAAAAATATCCGTAAGAAAAAAAAAACAAATGATTAAAAAAACAATTGAATAAAAAGAAAAGTAAGAAACGCCTACAAGAAAAACAATGACTACAAAAAATTATTAACATTGAAAACAATTGAATAAAAATTGCCTCCAAAAATAAAATGGCTACAAAAAATCCTTAAAGGTTGATAAAATACATAATAAATAAAAACAAAGAAATTACTAAACCGGAAAAAAATTTAATGATTTTAAAAGGAATAAACAATGTGTAAAATGCAGAAAAGTGATTTGAAAGGAACAACAGAAAAAATTAAAAACAAATTAATTAAAGGCAAATATATTACCAATCTACGAATTATCATAAATCTAATATAAAATCAAATATATCTTTCGATTCATTAGCACCAAAGAGTTGGCAAGCCTGTTTTCAAAATGCAGATTTGAGGATATCTAATTGATTAAAAATAATATCAAATAATATTTATTTGGGGAAGAAACAAACTAAAAAAAATACAAGTTTGAGTTAGAAAGACAATTGAATTAAAAATAAATATGTAGGTTAAGAGATTTTTTTATTTATAAAGAATACTTTTTGAACTACTTTTTTAAACATCAAAATTTATTCAAATTTAATGAGGTAAAACTCTTGTTTTGTTCCATGATTTTATAATGAATTGTTTTGAAACAATAAGAATAATCTTTATTCACGTTTTTTTTCCTTTTACAAGAATAGTTATTTATATTTTGTACTTTATTTGTGAACGGGATATCGACCATTGGACTTTCGGCCCGAATTGTGTTGATTTGTTAGGTTAATTTTAATTGCATTTTTCTGCACAAACAAATTTTGTTTTTTTTTAAACGTCAATCATAACCAAACATAAAAACAATGGTCGCATTCGAGCGGGCGAAATAATAATTTTATAGGTTAAGTCGAAACGTCACTTTGTACTTGACGTTTCGACATAACCTATAAAATTATTATTTCGCTCGCTCGATTGCGACCATTGCGGCATGGAAATAAATCTGCCCACCGAGAGAGTCGGAGAGCGAGAGTGAGCGAGTGAAAACGTCGGTTATCAATGCGTGTGTATGTAATTCCTTACCGAATGTGTGTCAAGGCCAGTTTGGAAGTCGGGGTCCGGTGGCGGCGGTTTTTCGGGCGCGTTGCAAAAGTTCGGACGAATGTTGAAATATAAATAACGTGCATGCACTTCTGAAACGCGGGGCCCGTGCACGCCGCGGACTTTCTTTAAATAATACGAAATGGGTCAAATAAATAATTCATGCACAATGAACGCGCGGCCGGATAGCGAACTGACTTCCTCGGCCCCCTCGGCCGCTCTTATCGATAAAGCGCGATAACGGTGTTTACCCTCGCGAAGGTTTTTTTTATTTTTTCACACGCCGTATTATCGAAATGTAGTTAATTAGCCCTTACCGTAAATTGGATAATTTTTAGATTATTTAATTAATTAATACCATTAAAAACCTACCTTTTAATTTTAATAGCTTAGATGGTGATTTATAACATGAGCTAAAATAACATTAACACCGTTGTTTTTTAAACAAAATTTATCACAGTGACTCATATAAATATAAACGTGTTCTAAACCAATTTTCAATCTTTAAATCATTCCAAACATAAACGCACCTGTTTTTATTCTTCCTGATTATTCTTACCCAATACGTTATTAAAAACTCATCAGGTAGCAATTGTTTTATATTTTTTTACGTACTTGAAAATAGCGTATAATTTTATTAATAATAAAACATAACCTATATATTTTTTTAACAATGCAACCCCAACCCCATTACATTCTACGCCTCTGGTTGAACTACAGTGCTTCTTATTGGTTGTAAATAAAAACACCATAACCTCCTTAAGTCTGCCAGGCGCACAAGAACTAATTCAGGTTTGATTGAGGGAAGTATATAAATTGAACGAATTAAAAAAAAATATTTTATTTAACCTATATAAATGTCAAAAGTGTTAAAGTCTAACAATCACATCTGTGATTTATATTCGTATGGGTTACCATTATAATTTGATATTAAGCGAGAAGCCATTCAATGAAATAAATAATAAATCTAATATACACACACATATTAAAAAACCTATATAATTATAAAAACTTAAAATGTATATATTTTCATTATTCGAAAATCATAGTTGCCTTGATTTTTTTATATTTTTTTGTTTTTTAAAATTGTATAAACAATGGTTGTTTTATTAAAAATTAATTTTATACCTGTCAGTGCCGTTGCAGCGCTTCTTCAGGGCGCTCTCGAGCAGGCTGGGCGAGCCCTCGTGGGGTTTCCGCTTGTGGGCGCCGTCCTCGGCGGGTTCGTCCTTTGCGTCGTTCGAATCGCCCGCCGGCGCTTTGTCCGCGACGTCCTCTTGCGCGTAATCGATCGACTCCTTCGTCTCGCTTTCGCCGTCGTCGTCGTCCATTTCGTTGGTTATGTCACGGCGCGGCTTATCGTCGTCGGCGACGACGTCCACCGCCGTGTCCGCACTCTCGACCTCTTCCATTTTCATCGTTTCGTCGCGGCACCGTCCGTTGATGATGTCGATAACGCGTCTCACCTGATTGTACGGGACGCCGAGTTACGCACACGCATATCGCAGAACAACACGGCGACGGCGACGGACACTCCGTTTCTGTGTGTTTCTATTCTCGCGCACGCCAACACGGACACGCACACACAGAGACACGGACACAACGGCAGTCCTGCTGCGACTCGCTCTCACATTTTTGCCCGACCAACAGCCGCCGCTATTCAAATGCGTTTGACCTAAATGTATTGATTTGGGGCAATCACTTTTGACGGACGGTCGAGCGGTTGAAATGCAGCGCTCTGTGGCCTTGTGCCCCCTCACATACGCGCACGATTATTTCAAACACGACGTCGGCGTCGAATACCGCACTTATAACCTCAAGCGACATCTATTAACAACACTTAAAACTAATCGTTTAAATTATTAAAAATTAAATAAATATTTTAATATATGATTCTCTAGTGAATATTAATGTTTTAAGTAAATAATCGCATTTATTAATTAACCTCTCTTATACATTTATAAAAGATTAAATTCTGATTAATTTTTATCTAAGAAAATTAACGTATCTTAAGTTGCCTATATCAACAAATAAGAATAAAAACTTCTTGAATGATTTTCTCATTTACTTCTTGGTGTACCATTGTGGAATACTAAGTAATTAAATTATAAAAACACTTGGTTTGTTTCACTGAATTTTATATATTGACTCGACTAGTTTCGCTTCTTACAGCATTTTCAAGATTTTCACTCTTGAAAACGAAACTAGTCGAGTCAATATATAAAATTCAGTGAAACAGACAAAGTGTTTTTTTTATTTCATTACCTACCAAGAATAAACACTTTAAAGAATGTATGACAATATTTTCCAATTTTATATCTGTTTTTAATTCGTTATGCATATTTTTTCCACCGAATTTATTATCTCTACTTCTTGGAATGCCAATTCCTTAATAATAACATTATTCCGGGCTGAAAGACCACTGGTCGATAGCCATGGAGCAGAAGACCAATTATGTTAGAATTTATTTTATTTTATACATTAAAAGTATTATATTTTATTTTCATTCTGTGAATAAAGATGTTTAGTAGTAGTAACATTATTCTTTATCAAGAATAAAGAAAACACTTTTACTTTTTTATACCACTTTAAGTGTTTTCTTTATTCTTAATATTGAAATGTACCACCAAGTGAACGCCGTTAAGATCCAAGAATTATTCTTTATCTTTTAACGTTTTTCAAACTCCGCCTTTTATTCCCGTTTTAAAGTTCTACCTTTTCTTTTTATTTCTATTTATTTTTCATTTCATTTTTTATATTTTGAATTTTCATTTATTTTTTAGTATTTCTGGACATCTGTATCATAATTTCTCTCAAAAACAAGAGGAAAAACGATGGAGGAGATGAAAATGATGACTAAGAGTAGAAAAGAATGGGATGGCTGAATAAAAACCCATAGAAATGGAAGTGGAGTGGAAGAAAGAACGAAGAAGGGGAGAAATAAACTTTTTAATGGCTTATTAATTAATGGCATAGTAATAATGTTGAAATAATTAATACTGGTTGAGCTTCACTCTTGATGGAACGAGATATGTAAATTCGATGAGGTAAAACATTACTTAAGTTCCATAATATTTTTATTTTCAGTTGCCTGACACGTGTTTCGATTATTCCTGATCATTTTCAAAATACAAAACTAGCTAACAATGAAGTAGTTTAGGATGACACACTACTACACACTTCATTATTAATTAGTTTTGTACTTTGAAATTGATCGGGAATGATCGAAACACGTGTCAGGCAACTGAAAATAAAATTTTTATGGAACTTAACAAGTGTTTTAACTCATCGAATTTATAATGTTGGAAATTAAAGTAGTTATCTTCAATAGAATTAAAAACACTTGGTTTGTTTCACAGAAAACCAAGTGTTTTTAATTCTAATCAAGATAGTTCAAAAATGTTTCACCATGGGTTAAGTGAGCAATTAATTAAATATATTAAAGTATTAATTTGGTTGATTGAGTTACTTGAAGGTAATAATAACTTTGATTAAAATACTTAGAACCTTTCTTAAATATTGAAGAAAGATTCTAAGTCTTTTAATCAAAGTTATATTAAAGTAGTTCATAAGAAAAATTAATTTCTACGAACGATGCGATAAACATTTCAAAATAAAATATGCATTTAAATCAAATTCTTCAATGCTTCTTAGATTATTATTATTATTTTTTTAAATCGTATCTTATAATTTCTTCATCGCATATTTTAAACTTTTTAAATAATAAATATCAATAAAAAGCTTTGCAAATCAAAAGTATTATACTTTAGTGAATGATTGTAAGAGGTTTTATTTATTTATTTTCAACTATTAAACATATACACATAAAATCAAACAGATAAAATACTTCCTTCATTATATTTGTTAGCTAAATTTCTGCAACCAATTATACACACATCGTTTGTGATTATTATTTATAAACTGCATCGACTCTTTAGGTTATTATTGCATTTAATAATCTTCATATTGTATTAGAAATATATTACCAAAAAAATATAAACTCAGTTTTAATTTACTTACTAATAGTTTATTACCTAAATGTAAAACAACTGTGCAGTAATCCCCCCAGAACTTTATATTATCGTTGATCATTTTTGCACATTCAGTTGCCTACCTTAACAAATAAAAATAAATATTTATATTATCTATTAATCATCACTTAATGTGTTTTCTTCACAAATAATTTCTATTTGAGCTAGATGTACAATTCGATAACAATGTGACCATTATCAATAGAAAACATAAGTATGTACACTTAGCTCAAATGAAAATTATGCCTGAATAAAAGTGTTTGTGCTTTTATTTAAGTTTATTAATTAAATCTTCACGTAACTCAAGAACGAATTTCAATCAATTAATGTGTTTTAATAAAAGCAATAACTTAATAGCTTACAAATCATTTTTTAAGTCTGTTTTTGCAAGCAACATTGACGTTTTTATATTATAATCGTTGATTAAAATATTGTATAGATACCTTATGGGTAAATTCGAGTCACTAAAGTATGCCAAGAAAAAGATGGCGCGTAAGTAGTGAGGGTGTGTACTGCAGTTTTCTGTAACTTTGGGCAGTTTCTATTGTATTAAATTAGACATATTGTAATCAGCGTTGAGATAATCGTGCCGCATCTTTATCGGTTCACGTAACCTTTTAAAAGCTACAGAAAACTGCAATATTCAAACTACTACTCATGCGCCATCTGTTTCTCGCCATCTTTTAGTGACTCACATTTCCCCATAAGGTCTAACCTTACAATATACAATATTTCAATCGACATTATAATAGTACATTGAAATCAAAATTGGAAAATAATAAATGGATCTTTACAAAATTCATATATGTACGTATATTAAACGTGCAAATGTAATAGTTTCCTGCCTAAATGGAATGCAATTGTTAGAATTACGTTTTGTCAGGACGTCGCGGGTCAGAAGAATATCACCAGAGTAATCGTTAACAACAACTCGCCTAGTCTTTATTTAAGAATAACAATACACCGTACTCACACTACTCGCTCACACTCCCGCTCCACTCGCTAAACTCCCTCAATCACTTCGATAACTTCTCTTCGCTCACCTCGCTTCAGTCTCTCCTCGCTCGCACCTCTTCAATCTAAATTCACGCTATACAACCACTCATACAATTTACATTTATAACATTTATAACACTCGTCCATCCTGAATTAAACCGCGTCCTCGCGGTTAGACGAAATCTTTCATCCAGCCCGGTTTCTGTCGCCTACGCTCGGGTCTGCTCGCATCAGGAACGCCTTCCAACTCGTCGCCGCTCGACGAATTCTCCGCCTCTGGCTCGAATTCCGCGTCGCTCTCCTCCCGCCCTTGCACATCCTCGTCCTCTCCATCTAACTTCTCATCATCGGTCGCATCGCTATCTGTCAGCACCTCCTCCACGTCAAACTCGTCCTCGAACGTCTCGCCCTCCACTGGATCATTCTCTGTCGCGTTCTTGTACAGTTTTATCTGCGAGACGTGCGCCGTTGTCTCGTAGATTCGCCCGCCCTCTGCTTCATTTAGCGTTCGCACTCTGTAGGTGTCCGCTGGAAGCACCTCGACGATGACTAGCGGCCCTCTGTACGCTGGTTGGAGTTTCGTGGATTCCCCAGTCGCCACAGGTGGTTTCTTCAGCACCACGATGTTGCCCACCTCGTAGACAACGCCTCGAAATCGCGTCTTGTCGTAGTACGCCTTCGTCTTCGCCTGACTCGCCTCGATTGACCGCCGCACCTCGTCGTGAATCTCGCTGGGGTCTCGCCTTGGACGGTCCCTCTTCGTCACCCTCATTAGTCGGTTGTCCGACGCCGTTGGATGGAATCCAAACAGTACCTCGAAAGGTGTTCGCCCCGTTGTCTTGTTCTCGCTACGGTTTATGTCTCGCTCCACCTCGCGAATTCGCCTGTCCCATTCGGTCTCCTGCTCAAGGGACGCCAAAATTACCGGGACCACAGTCCGGTTTACTCGCTCGACCTGACCGTTTCCCTGTGCGCGATGGGTTGCGATGAGTGTGTGGTGTACGCCCTCTCGCTGGCAGAACTCCTCGAACTCCACTGCCGTGAACGCCGTCCCTCTATCGCTCACCACCATGTCAGGGTTACCATACTCATGGAAATAGTCCTGCAGAATCTGCACAGACTCCCTCGCCGTTGTTCCTCGCACCGCATACAACCTTGAGTATTTGGAAAAAGAATCCGTTATAATCAACAAATACGAATTTCCACGCATACTCCGGGGAAAAGGACCCAAATGATCGATATGGACACGCTGGAAGGGTCTAAGGGTAGGGGGAATTGGATTTAATAATCCCGCACGCCTTCCGCCCGGGGTCTTTCCCCACAAACACTCCATACACCCTCGGATGTGTCGCCTCACATACGCCCTCATCGACGGAAACCAGAAGTTCCGCAGAATCTTGGCCACCGTCCTCTCTTCCGCAAAATGTCCCATACAGTTGTGGTACTGGACCACCACTGACTTCCTCATTGATGACGGAATGACGTAGAGCACGCGCTGCTCGCCGTTCACCGTCACCTGTCTCACCAGTCGCCCCTCATCGAGTTGATAGTTGACAACTCGATTCTTCTCGCCTCTCGTGAGCTCTTCTTGGGGTCGCTGAAGAAGCTCCACTAGCTCTCGCAGTCGTGGATCATCGCGCTGGATTAAGTCCACTTCCTCCACACGAACTACCTGAAACACATCAAGTCTTTGCGCGCACTCGTCTATAGTATCTCTCGCGTTTTCCACGGGTGCCCGACTAAGAGCGTCCACATGCGCCATTCGCACGCCCGCACGATGTCGAATCGTGAAACGATACTCCATGAGAAGACTATACCACCGCGCGATCTGTGGTTTCAACGCCTTCTTCTCGTTGAGATAGATCAACGCCTGACAGTCCGTCACTATAATAAACTCTACGCCCAACAAATACGTTCGTAGTCTCTCAACGCACCAGACCACCGCGAGTAACTCGAGTCGGCTCGAGTGGTAATTTCTCTCGGCGTCAGTTGTCTTTTTAGACACGCAATGCACCAAACGCAACTCGCCTTCATTATCGCGCTGTAATAGCATACCCGCTAATCCTTCCGCGCTCGCGTCAGTATGTAGCTCGGTTTGCGCTCGCTCGTCGAACGCACGTAATACTGGTCGCCCAACTAATTCGCGCTTCAAGTCCTCAAACAAACTGTTCTCACGCTCGCCCCACACAAAGGCCTTGTCCTTACGCGTTAAGTTGCTAATCGCCCGCACTTTCCGCGCATAGTTCGGAATAAACTTACGGAAGTATCCCGTCAGCCCAAGAAATCTGCGCACCTCGTGCTCATTCCTAGGTGGTGGAAACTCCTCGATCGCCCGCGTTTTTGGCACTCCCGGTTGAATGCCCTTCTCGCCCACGCTGAAGCCCAAAAATTCGACGCTCGGCATCGCAAATCGGCATTTCGTTAGTTTCAATGTTAAACCCGCACTCCTCACCCGCACCAATACTTTCTTCAACCGCTCAACAAACATTTCGAAATTCGCCGCCGGAATCAAAATGTCATCTAGATAGTATACTATCTCGCGCCCGTTCAACTCACCGAATACCTCATTCATCATCCGACAGAACTCGTAGGGCGCATTTGTTAGCCCAAAACACAATCGCTCGAACTCGCCTGTCGTGTCGGGGGTGATAAACGCTGTCTTCTGCTTCGCCGTCTCAGTCAATGGAATTTGCAGATATCCATTTGCCAAATCCAAAGTCGTGAATAACTTGTTACCCGCTAGCGTCAAAAACTGTTCCTCGATCTGAGGGATCGGATAGTTCACCCGCTCTGTTTGGTTGTTTAGGAAACGAAAGTCGATCACCAATCTCTTCTCGCCGTTCGCCTTTGGCACCAAGAGCACTGGACTCGCATAAGGTGACTGTGTTTCCCTTACTAGCCCCGCTTCCTTCCACTCCTCTACAATCTGCTTGATTGTCGCCCTGTCATCCGCACTAACCTTATAGGGCCTTCGCCTCACGGGGATTCCATTGTCGCGGATATCCACCTGCATTAAATGTGTGCATCCCATCTCGGCAAGTGACTGCGAAAAGCAATCGCGGTTCTCCTGCAACACATTAATCAAAATTTCTCGCTCTTCCGGCCTCAATTCCGGCCCAATGATCATCTCCCCCTCGGGCAATGGCTTCGCCCTTTCAATTGTCAAAATCTCTGCAAACTCCTCGGTCTGCAGATCCTCAAACGGATCTTCCACCGCTTCAACACTCACCTCTCCACTCTCAATCCGCCACTTGACATGGTGATTTAATAAAAAGGTCTCGCCAATCAACATGTTAGGACCCATCACATCGTTCGGAACAACGTGAATCTCCAACTCCCTCACCATCGCTGTGCCCACTTTTAAATCCACGGTGACCACCCCGAGTGAGCTTACACGGTGCGGCGCTCCGAACCCGTTAAAAGACTCACATCGCGTTTCGTCCATCGCCAAATTCATTCGCTTCGCCTCGCTCTCTTTTAAGATGCACTCCGCCGCGCCTGTGTCAAACACTCCCTCGACTTCGTGCTCGCCATTGATGATCGCCAGTTTTCGGAAACTCTTTTTCCTCTGAACCTTCCTCACAAAAAGCACCTCTTGCTTAAGCGGACACGCGCCAGACATGTGACCAACACCCTGGCATTTAAAGCACTTTACCTTCGGGCATGCGTTGCTTTTGTGGCCCTCTTGCTTGCAAACAAAGCACTTAAGTCGCGCGCACCTCGACGCCAAATGTCCCACCTCGCCGCACTGGAAGCACTTCCTTCCCTCGCTGGAGTTTCGAGCAGTTGGTGTTGCCGATGGTCTCGCAGGCCCCGCTGAAGCTGTCACGTTGGAGCGCGTCGGCTCCGACGGTTTCGCGCTCGGACGCGCCTCTCGACTTTTACTTACAACCGCACGACGCGTACCTTCTAGCCGCTCAAATTCAACCAAATCATGCAATAGTTCGTCTGCCGATGCATGAACCTTCGCCACCATAACATTGTAGCAGTCGCGTGACCACAAACCCGCCAGAACTTGTTCTTTTACTTCCGCGAACGCCAAATCTAATTTACGACACAACGCCACTTTCGCGAACAAATACTGATCTACGGCTTCATCCCTGAGTTGCACCCGCTGCATCATTTTGTTCAAATTGTCCACTTGGCTCTCCCGCACGAAAAATGTCTGTTCGAACGCGTTTTTAAATTGCGCCCACGTCGTTACCGCCGTACGAACGCCCTCATACCACTCACGCGCACCTCGCACTAATTTGTTTCGCGCCGTTTCGAAGATGTATTCATCTGTGAGATGGTGTAGCGCCTGTACGCTGTTCAGCTGTTGCAGCCACCTTCGTCCGTCTTCCCGATATCCACCAAACGCTGGGATGCCGCTCAAAACCTCCGGCATCACTCCTACACTTACAGTTGTTGTATTATTCGCTAGTTGGTTGAACATCGTCTGCATCAACGCATCACGCCGCGCATTTTCCTGCAGCATCATCGCCATTATCTCCCGCATTCCAGGATCAGCTGTTGGTGCTGCCGCACCGCCCGCTGCGCCATCTGTTGACTCCATTGTCGACCTTCCCGCACTCACCGCGCCGAAAAATGTTAGGTTGTCTTTCGCGCTTTCGCGCCGCGCCACGCCGACCGCGCCTAAACTTTACTGACCCAACCTCAAAGTTTTCTCGCCTCGCCACGCCACACCTTACACGCACTCGCGATTAACTCTATGATTGTCTTCGGGATATCCCACTTCTGATGTTAAAATTACGTTTTGTCAGGACGTCGCGGGTCAGAAGAATATCACCAGAGTAATCGTTAACAACAACTCGCCTAGTCTTTATTTAAGAATAACAATACACCGTACTCACACTACTCGCTCACACTCCCGCTCCACTCGCTAAACTCCCTCAATCACTTCGATAACTTCTCTTCGCTCACCTCGCTTCAGTCTCTCCTCGCTCGCACCTCTTCAATCTAAATTCACGCTATACAACCACTCATACAATTTACATTTATAACATTTATAACACAATTAAACCAATATTCAACCTAAAATTAGAAATGTACAGTTTTTAATTAAAAATAAGTTTACAGTACTTTTATTTTAAGACTGTGGTTGAATGCAACCAAACTCACACACACAGGTAATTTAATTGTTCATAATTGACTTATAGTTGAAAAGGAAATTGTGAAATATTTCAGAAATTCGTATATTAAAAAATTCAAATATTTAAATATTAAAAGTTCAAATATTCAAATGTTTGAATACATATTTGAATATTGAAAAATTCAAATATATAATTATTCAAATATTCAAAATTTCAAATATTCAAATGATCAAAAATTTCTTCAAATATTTAACTTATTCAAAAATTAACCATTTTAAATATCCAAAAATTCAAATATTCGAAAATTCAAAGGACAAAATTAACATAATATTAGTATTCATATATCCAAATATTTAAATATTCAGATCTTCAAAAATTGATTGATTCAAAAATCGAAAAATTGAATGTCTAAAATACTCCAATATTGTAATATTTAAATATTTTATTTTTTTAATTTTTATAAGGCAATACAAATTCTTTAATAACATAGTAATAATAAAATAATAAAGTATACTCAAAAATAAAATTACAATCCTAAATCTCTAAAATATAAGTTTAGCGTACTCTTGACCTACCCTAATTAATTGTGCATTATCCCAGCGAACTCTTAACCTACCTCAATCGTTAGGACATTGACCCAGCGTAACCTTGACCTATCTTAATAAAATATCCAGGGCGGTCTTTTTAAAATGTTAAAAAGGAAATATCTAGAAAAATGCTGCTTACATAACAAATCAATAAATATTAGTGACAAAAGGCGATGAGAAACAAACAAAGAAGATAAAAGACAGAAATAAGAAGATACAAATCTAAGATATCTTGTTTTTTTTTTAAAAAAAAAGAAAGGTAAATTATTAATAAAAATAATGACCTCAGTAGTCTTCAAAAATAAAATCATAATCAGTTTGTGTATAGTTGGTTGCATAAATTTAACACACAAAATGTAAATAAAGTATACTTTTTTGTTTGATTAAGCTTATATTTAATATTTGAAATTTCACGCTTTTACAATAATTTACAATAACATAAAATTTTAGATTTCCATTGTTTTTTAATACTTAATATTAGTAAAATTTAAAGTTGGAAGTCTATGGTTAACTTTTTATTAATAATCTGTGAACTATAATTAATAAAGTATTTTATTTAATTTGACATATATTTATTCTCAATAATTTAATTATGTAAAGTGTACAGTGCGAAAATAACTTATTTAAATGAACACAATGTTTAAAATATTTAAAATACCATTTATGCGATGTAATAAAAATATATGTTTAATGGGTTGCATAACGTTAGCTAACAAAAATTCTACCAACATTATGTATAACACGTCAATTTTTAAAATGGCAGTACACCACCTCAGAAAGTATTTAATTTCCTCGTCGCGTCCACCGAGAGTAGTATTAAAAATTTAAACAATAACCAGTACGTAACGTGACGGTGTTCGCTTGTGCACACATAAACAGTAAACGACCTTGGTGAGCATGCTAACAAAAACACAACAAATGTCAAAGTTGACAAATTCAATCCAAAATATTTTTGATAAAAAGGTAGTACTTTTGTAAATGCTGTGCATTTTTACTCTCCGGCCATTCCGTGGCAGACATTTCCTATAAATGCGGTAAGCCATCATCCTCAACGTTTAAAAATTATAAAATTATAACCTCCAATCTTTCAGATGTTTAACAAGTGGTAGAACATGAATCCACTATTCGACTTCTTCCAGCGAAACCATGCACTTGCTAAAATCGAACGCGCGCTTTTGAGCAAATCCCGTAGTTTGCAATTGGAAGACTTTGACCTTCTGAAGCTGCCAGAATCCGTAGTCAGCTGCGAGGAGTTGCACCAGCTATTTATAGCCCACAACAAACTCACCTGTTTGCCCGGCAGCATGTGCAACCTGAAGAATCTCCACACGCTCGCAATAGACTACAATAACTTCACCTCCTTCCCCCCAGAGCTGGTGCAACTCACCCAACTGAAATCGCTCAATATTAGTCATAACCCAATCAGGGATTTAACCACCAACATCGGGTACTTAGTCAATTTGGAGACGCTGTGGTGTAACGCCTGCGACTTAACAACACTACCGATGCAGATTGGTTATTTAGAAAATTTAGATACATTCGGTGCTAGGAATAATGAAATTTTAGAAATTAATGAGGAGTTTTGTAAATTATCCAAACTCCGGCAAGTATTTTATTTATATATATAAATATTCTTTTATAACTAATTAATTTTTTTTTATAGATGGTTAACATTAGAAAATAATAAAATTTCCAAGCTTCCAAAAACGTTCAACAAGATGCAAGCTCTAATACACTTAAATCTTAATAAGAACCAATTTAACATAATACCCAACGAGATTACAAAACTGAAGAAGTTGAAGTATCTGATGTTCCAGAACAATCAAATCTTCACGCTGAACGAGTACGTGCTGAGGAAGATGAAGCACGTTTATAAAATTAACTTAATGTACAATCCAATCATCGAACCACCAGAAGTATTATCGGTGAGTTGTTATTTTTATTACATACATATTATCTTTATTACAATGTTATTTTTATTAATTACTTTAGATAAATTTTGACGGCTTAGCTTTATTCATTTGCTTATCTTTTTATTAACTGCAAAGAATTATTTATAAATGTTTATTTGCACTAAGAATTAAAACAATGGTTTGTTTGTGTTGATATTATGAATAACAATACAAACATTTGATAAGCAAGTTAATAGTTTGTTGATATTTATACTTTATTTAGTCATTCATACGGTCTTTTAAATTACTATGAATAATCCTTAAGAAATTGTTTGTTTATATTTTAAAAAGAGTTGTATATAATTTAAATTAAAATTATTGTTTTGATTCTATTTTCATTAATAGTATTTAAAAATATATCCTTTCTTCACAGTTTTTTTATTTTACACAATATGAACATTTCGAACACGATGTGTTCATTTTCAATTGCTAATTGACATTAAAAAAAAAATACAAAAGTTAAAAGAGTTGGGCGACTTAATTATTATGTTTAACTAAATAAAAATAATTGGGGTGGGTTTAAAAGTAATGTTTTGGGAAAATTTAAAATTGAAATAATTTCAAGTAATGGGTTATCTAAAGGACTAAGATCAAAATTCAATAAATAATTTTTATGTTTCTTCATCTCAATTGCTTCCAGCATATTTAATCTATTATCGGATGAATGTTTTAATAATTTAGTGTTTACTACTGAAAATTTGTATCATTAATTGAGTTGATTTACAATTTGAACTGCAATTACTCATAATTTTAAAAATGATTTGAATTTATTTCCAGAAATTTAGCAATATAATATATCCGGGAGCTGAATACGAGCCGCCGCCTGACATCGAACACGAATCCGACTCCGACACGAGTTCTGAAGACTGGGAGGAGAGCATCGAAAGTTCCGAACTCGATTTCGGCAGCTCAGAGTCGGACACTGACGAAGACGACGTCATAGCAGACACCTATCCAAAGCTGTCAAAGTATTTAGTGGCGTATTGAGCTGGTGATAATTTAACAAAGGTGCCAAGGTTTATTCATGACAACTAAAAAGTATGTAAAATGTGTTATTCAAGTCAATTTTTACATTTATATGTACTGATGTTGTTATTAATACATATATACATATATTTATACAATAAATTTACTATGTAAATTGAAAGACTTCGTTTTTTAACAATAATATTTTTATGGGTAAAATTCCTATGCTTAAAAATGTTGTTTTAATATTTCCCATAAAAACCCAATCTATTAGTTATATAAATTTCAGAAACTTAAATAACACATGAAAAATTATTTATAGAGGATAAGAATAAACCGTATAAAGTCGATAACAAAAAATGTTTATTACGAAAGCATAAACCAACTTATAAAATAAAATTTAAATTAAAAACCACCAACTAAATCACAGAATATCTTCATTGAAACAGGGATGGCAACCGAAGGGAAATTAAAGGCGCAAATCTTAGAAGTCCATTTTTTTTCTTTTCTTTAATAGCCTCGCGTTCACAAAAGTTTATAAATATATCACAATATGAATATGTAGTCCGTTTAATAATCACACTAGAGCATGCATGTACACGTAGTGAATATGGGTTTAAAAATATTAATTAACTAGATTTATTCATTCTTAATATAATAAATTAATCAATTTTTTTGACTTATAATTTAGAACTTATGTATTGCTACCATTACCACAAGGTAATTCATTATTAACTAATTTATTTAAAAATGTTTTGTGTGCAAAAGATTTAAAATTTTTTAAATCTTTTATAATTTGTAAGCTTCCAAATTATTTCTTCCATAGTTTTATCACACAATCGAAAATAGTGTTGTGATTTTATAAACACGGCAATGTTAAACAAATTATTGATAAAGTTAGTCAACGTGAAACTATGAGTAATAATTATCATCACACTGTTTTTAATTTTCTAACCGGCATAAAATTCATAATCAGTCTTCCCAGTATGGCAATATTCGCACAGAAGAAAGACACACTCTGCATCCAAATGAAGAGGAAAGTGTTTTGGCCCTGAAATTCAAGGAAATACGCCGGCATAAGCCAAGCGGCTTGAGCCGCCGCCCAAATCACCGCGAGGAATATTGTAGTTTTCAACGACATCTTTATCTGCCAAATACATAAGGGCAGGACCACAAGGATCCAGACGAAATATTGAGATGTCAGCACCGTGTTGTATATAACCATGGTAACAGTAAGAGTAAGCAAGGAGAAGTTCAGTGCGAACTTGTTTAATCCGTACCGGATGGAGAAAATCACCAAGAGCACCATTTGTGGTAAAACAATAAGGACTTTCTGCCATAAACCGATGTTTTTCACCCCAGCAGTTAAATACTGCAAATAGAAGAACACAGAAAAATTATGCCTAGTGTCCTTTCTGATCACGTGGTATATATAAGTCTCGAAAAGGAATTTGTAACCATAAAGATGGTAGAATAAATAAGTGAGTGGAATTAGGGTAATCAAGCAACCGGATATCAACTGGATCTGATCGAAATTCGGAATTAAATACAATAAATATTGCTTTTTGAAAATCGTCTTTCTTTCCTCCTCACTAGGTATAGCCAAATTTGTATCAAAACTTTGTGAAGAAATCTGATTCTGCATACTTTTCAACTTCTTCCTATTAATAATCCTACTCTCTTGCTGTTTGTATCTGTTGGATGTGTAATAAGAGTACTTACTCAAGTACATGTAGAAGGCAAGGCTGTATATTATCGGATATAATCGTGTGTGCACAGAAAGCCCATGCATTAATCCTCCCAAAAAATATTTCTTCTTGCACACAATTAAATAAACCGAAAGTAGGACTAGAAGGCCGGCAATTGAGTCCGAGTTTCCACGCGTAGAAATCCCCACAGTTAAAGGATTATACAACCAGATCATCATACTAATATCGGCTTGTACATCATGTTCAGGTTTTATCTTATTCATCCGCTTTTCGTAGTTCTTGCCCTTCTTTCTGTTACGAACGTATTTAAAATTCGGCTTCGTAAGCTGACTACCGGATTCTAATTTTTGTACATTTTCATCACTACCAGACTTAATCTCTAAATTTTGTTTATAACAGTCATACTCTTTCAACGTGCTCTTTACAATGCTCCTAATTAATAGACCCACGGCTAAATCGAAAAGTGAGAACAATATTTTTCCAAATAGAGGGTGCAATGTTACATTCGGCACTAACATTATGGCTATAATTGGTGAGTATCTGTAGGTGTGGCGGTCATAAGGTGAACCACCGTTAGCGACATGTCTGGCCGCATCTGTGAAGACCTTATAGTCCACATCGGTGTAGGGGACGGTAAAGTTTTTATCGTGATAGACCCCATAAGCTATAAGAACCGCACGGATCGTCCCGGCTATGATTAGGTGCCAAAGGAAGTGGAGATGCTTGAAATAGTTCCAAATCATATTCAACGAATTACTCTAAAAACAATTCGACAAGTTTATTGACTACAGTCTTGTATTCATACTCAGCGCGTTTTTCTGCAGGCAACTTTTAAACTTCCCAAACTCCTCCATGCAGTCGTTCAGGTTGACCGAATCCTTCTTAAGCACACATTTCGCGTAGATGCTACCCTCGTTCCTGCACTTCGCCAGGAGGGCCGGGTACTGTCGGAACCGGTCCTTCGCCTTCCTAACGGATTCCATTTGCCTTGTCCGCTTTAGATTTGTAGTGCTGCTTCTGGAGGTCCTTCAGGTCGGGTATGTCGGTGCGGATGAAGAAGTCGTAGATCGGCCGCGAGAAGAACACGAGGAGGCTGGCCGTGGTCGTGAGGCCGACGAACAGCCTGGGATTTCTTTCTATCCACGAGCGCTCCTTTAGGATCGACCTTTTCATCGCACGTCCTCACTGCTTCTTCGCCTCGCTCGCGTTCTCGTAGTCGCTCTTGAAACCGCCGCAGACGTAACTCGAATCCTTCCACTTGCGGCAGCAGTTTTTCATGTCCTCAATGGCCTGCTGGCATGATGGCTCTTGGTATCTGTTTTCTGAAACAAAATTTATTAATAAATGCCTTCAGAAATTCAATTTCAAAACTGCAAAAATAAAGAAGATACATTAACAACAAATTAAGTTGTTTTCTTACGTGCTGAATAATAATTGTAAGTAAAAAAATAAAACCAAAGGTCATAAATTAATTACGTCTCTGGAAAATATTCAACCTTGTGAAATTAAATGCAGTAAATAAAATATATATATAACTTATATCTATACTATGCAAAAAACATTTTTTTAAACTTGTTTTTATGTTCTCCGAAATATTCTAATACATCTTTATTGCATAGTAGCCATAAAACATCGGTTACTGCTCATAACTTATCGTTTCAAAAATTATATAATTTATAGGTGATAAATAAAACACTTGAGTTTTAAGAATTTACACAATTTAATGTTGATGCACTGCGACAATTGTTTCGCCACAAAGTGGCTTCATCAGGCAGATGATAAATCATTTAGTGGGAGATGATAAATCATTTATCATGCCTGATGAAGCCACTGTGTGGCGAAACAATTGTCGCAGTGCATCGACATTAAATTGTGTATTCTTCTCTATATTTATTAAAACACATCGACTTCGAGTAATCTTATTATACATAACAAACATTTGAGTGTAATAAACAATTGCACGGCTAATTGGATCATGATGTGTAAATGTTGCCATTAAAAATAAATTACATAATAAGTTTTGAGGTTAAGTGGACTTACTATTTAAACAATCCTGAATCTTACAGGCGTAAGGCTTACAGGGGTCCTTGGATTTCATCAACGAACCATCAGACGACGTAAATCACGGCGAAAAA
This sequence comes from Ontholestes murinus, assembly GCA_963969525.1. Classification (NCBI taxonomy): domain Eukaryota; kingdom Metazoa; phylum Arthropoda; class Insecta; order Coleoptera; family Staphylinidae; genus Ontholestes; species Ontholestes murinus. Next base: position 8,882,875 of record OZ018388.1, on the reverse strand, counting down.
CTCGAAAGAAAATCGGAACGTAATAATTTTCACACGTCAAAATGCGGGGCGTTGGAAAACGTGATTAAAATTATTTTTGACAAGTTGACACCGGCTGAATAATTTATTACACAATAAATCGTAATGATTTATTTCTTTAAGCGTATTTATTTGCACGCAAATTTAAAAGAGAATTTAATAAAAAATTCTTATTTTAATGATTCAAATTTAAAAAAAATTAATCTATAGATGGCGCCACGGTAGGATTAAAAAAATCATTTTATCAATTAATTATAAAGTTTTAATAACTCAAATAAAGATTATCATTCAATAAATTAAATCTGTGTTTATAGATTACTTCAATTATTAAATAACACCACACCTATAGTAAAAACATTTAAACATTACATCGTTGATTAAAATATTTCCTTCAACGACTGCACTAAACCAATTAAATAATTTAGGATTAAATCATAGCCAATTATGAATAAAAGAAAATACATTTTAGTAATATTTAAAAATAATCTTTATTATATATAAAAAAACATTTTAAAAAAATTTAAGGTTGCATACGCAAAGCACCGTCCAACCTTATAGTTTCACCATTAAGCATGGGATTCTCCACTATGGACTCGACTAACAAAGCAAACTCACTCGGACTACCCAGTCGTTGTGGGAATGGCACAGATTTGGCAAGGAATGATTTTACTTTATCTGGAAGCGAACTCAATAATGGTGTCTCGAATAAACCTACACAAAAAAAAAACATAATTACATATTTCATTCATTTAATCTTTATTCATCTACTATATTAATTACCTGGTGCTATTGTACACACACGAATACCCTGAGATGATAAATCCCTAGCCATCGGCAGGGTTAACCCTATAATGCCTGCTTTACTTGATGCATAAGCCACTTGACCCATCTGACCCTCATAACCTGCCACACTGGCCGTATTTACTATAACACCTCTCTGTCCGTCTTTGTTGGGATCATTCTTACCAATTAATCCAACGGCCAATCTGCACACATTAAAAGTTCCCACGAGATTCACCTAAAATTTATTATTCAATTAATTTAAAACCCCAACACCGCTAAAGTGGTAGAAGGGGTCTACGATTATATATATATATATTCATTTAAAAATTTTATAACTTTTATATTTCTTACATTTATAACTTTAGCATAATCTTCTAATTTATGAGGGGCGTCCTTTTTAAAGTTGTAAATCTTGAAAGCCACACCTATGCCAGCACAGTTGACGACGTTATCGAGTTTACCAAACTTTTCCTTCGTCAGATCTAATGCATTTACGACGTCTGATTCAGAAGTTACCTAAATAAATCGCAGTAACATTTTCTTAAAAATAAATCTACTTTAATACATAGTTATGTGTAATTATAGCATTAATCCATCCTTGAATTATTGGAATTCAAATAAGTATTTAAGATAATAAGTAATAAATATTCAAGGCTATATAAAACTAAAATGTATTATGTGGCAGGTTAACATGTAATTAAATCAAGTTTAGTTTTTAAAAAACCATAATAATAATATATTCAATGAAATTAAAACTGAATTTATTATTTTATTTAAAACACTCTTTTTATTTTGTGACTTATTTATCAATAAAAAAAAATAGTGACAATATAATTGGTTTGTGTAACCCTAAATTATTACCTAATAAGAAAGTTACTTAATAATTTGAAAATAAATAAAAATTTAGAAAAAGTATACAGATCCTAGTAAAAATTACTCTCAAATATAAAATTTATAAGAAGTGTGATTCTATGAATTAATTTATCTTATCTTTTTATATAAAGAAAATTTTGATTACGTTAAACAATTGGAATTAATATTAAATAAATAATAAATAAATTCTAATTGATGGTTTGAGTTTCCTTGAAGTGTTTTGAAAATAACACTGAATTTATTGAAGTGAAGTAGGAATAAAACTGGTGTTATTTTCATTTTCTAATTATTTGTTATTTTCTAATTATCTTTGCTTAACTTACATCGACTGGTGCAAAGACGGCTTTATCAGCACCCAGTTCCTTGGCGAGGTCTGCACCAGTTGAATTGGGCAGGTCAGCAATGATAACACGAGAGCCCTGCTGAACCAAACGTTGAACTGTTGCCTTTCCCAAACCAGAAGCGCCTCCGGTGACCAAACTTACGGCTCCCTGTTAATTAAAGGGTTAAAATTGTTTGATTAAGTGTACACAAAGGTTCTCACCTTTAACATTCTGAAAAATGCTGTTTTAAAACTAGTTGAATGCGGTGTGGGCAAAGGTCAAGATAGCATATGTTGTTAGAATGAATTTTTAAGTAAATTAGATTATTTTTTGAATAAATAAAATAATCGTTTTGGTAGGTATTCGTACTGATTTATTTTAAAAGATTGAATATTAAAAGGCTATCAATTAATTTATATATATTCTAAAATCATAGAGAGGAAGTTATAGAAAGGAAACATAATAAATGGCTGCCTTGTGTTCCCACTCAAGATGGCAACGTTTAAAATACTAACACAGTAATAATAAAAGTTTTAAATAAAACCTTCATTATTTTATTTCTCATCTTTGATAATGACTCAAGGTTGAATATGTTTTGAAAAATCTATAATATAAAATGGTAAAACGAAAATAAAAGTTTTCTTTTAAATTTGAATTAATACATTAGTTGTTTAAAAGTTGTCGTCTTGAGCAGCCATTTATTTTATTCTATTTATTAAGCTTTAATTTGAGAATTCTTTCTTTTGATGGTTTATAATGACCCAAGGTGGAAACCAGTCGGAGAAATATATATTATAAAATAGTAAGTAAAACGAAACCATGATTTTATTTTAAGTTTCTATTCATACAGCGTTTGTTGTTTAAAATGTTGTCATCTTGAGTGGGAATACAAGACAGCTATTTATTAAGTTTTTTTTTTCTACTCTCTTTCTATGTTTTTTGAATATATTCATAAAATAATTTACAATTCATCCTTGATTACAACTCAAGGTCCCTATAAAATAGTAAAACGTTACCAACATTTTTTTTTCAATTAAAATTTAATTAATTAGTGAAGAAAGGAAATCAAATCGTGTTTTATTAGTGATTATTACTTCACATAACTCAAAACAAATAGTGAATATAATATTTAAGAATCTTTCAGCATTGGTTGAGTGAGGGATTAATCAAATTTACGCTAATATTTCTATATTTAGTTTTAATTCCCACTAAAAATGGCAACTTTTAAACAATCAATGCAGTCCTTGCAACTTTAGGAAAGTAATTATTTTCATAAGTTGACTTAAGTTAATGGCATTAAATTTAACAACAATGTAGTTACCAAAGCTTATTTAATTACATTTAATTATTGATTTTCTATCAACATAAATTATTGACCTTTTCTCTAAACTTCATCAGTGATAATAAAGCTTAAGGTAAGAACAACAGAAATCCCTATAATCAGTTGAATATTTGATTAGTACATAAAATAAGTATCTTCCATTATTATATTATGTATAAAAAATAATAAAAGAAAGTAATTTATTGGTTTTAATTTGTATTTAAAAAATAGTGTTACAAAACTATGAAACTCAAAAATGGGCTGTTAACTTATAAATGTCAGTTAAGTCATCGATCAACTCCTCGATCTTTGAACCGATCTTCTTTGAAACCTGAAAGGATTACAAGCGTTTAATCAATCATAGTCATTAATTATTTTTAAGAAGATACCTCAATTTTTTCATTAACAGGCAGGTGCAGAAAATTGAAAACGAGTTCTCCATCGATGACACTTCTCGAAGGATTGGCTTGTAACTTCCTCCAGCTTTTGTACGTCCTAAAAATAATCAAAATTAACTATTTTACTAAAATAATATAAGAATTCACAAATTGATTTTCTGGATGTAATTGTGATAAATCAAGTGGCGAATAATGCGTAAATGTTTCAATATAATTATTATATTATTTTATTAAATTAAACCTAATATAAAATTGGATTGAATTTGAATATTTCTAGATACTTTACTTTCATTACTTATTTTAGGTTATATGTCAAATATGCTATTGTTTCAACATTATCTTGTTTATATGTAGTACACTTGTTTCTTACATCAACTATTCTTGAATTATTAAAGTATTGTGACATAATTATACCTGTACGCTTTTGGATTTAATCCGGCAGTGTGACACCCTTGCGACACCAGCACATTTTGTAACATAAGAAGCCTCCTGTACGTTTTTTCAGGAACTGCCATTATGTACCCCAATCCTCCATCCAAAGTGGCTGCAATAATCAAGTAAACAAAATATAATTTATAGAATTTGTTTAAATATATGTAAGTATTAATTACCAAACATCGTTATGTGTTTTCTATCTGCACCTGAATGATATTTCTTATCTTCTCCAAGCTCACCCAATTTGCACTTTATCCTGAAAAAAGTGTTAATCGATTGTCCAACGTGGAAATCTGCCTTCCGTAAAAGCCTTTGACCTAAAAAAATATAAATAAATATAACTTACACTTAAAATATTATTAATACGCTATCAAATGATTTAATAATGTTTCACCAAGAAATCAATGAAAAAATTATTCAAGAAGTATCACATGATTGTTGAATTTATTGTTGTTGAGCAAACGGTTATTTTCAAAAATTAGTATTTAATGTTTAAGTTGTCATCTTACCTCCGAATGATTCTCTGGCTTCAGGTTGGTACATGTAGAGAATTAAATTCTTCTCACTATCCGAAACCAAAAATCCTAGCGTGGTATTATCTATTAAATACTCAATTGTGTACACTTCACTAGGTCTGAAATCCTAAAACACAATTATTAACTTATTTCCTTACTCCAATCCTTCCCACTTACCCTCGAGACTAATGATAAGGTCCTGTACTCCTCTTGGAAACGAAGCAGAGCTACGGATTTATAAACGTCGGCTACTAGAATCAAACTTTTTATGGCCAGTATTTGATGGGTGTATATCTGCGTGTCTATGAAGGCGACGCCGACCAAATCGTTATCTTTCAGCTGCCATATATAAATCTGTGGAATACAATTAATAATTGATTAATTAATCAATGTTGAATAAATTCGGTACCTTCTGTCCAACGGCGGAGACCAAGAAACCCTTCACCTGAGAGATTGCTGTTACAGGACCTTTCTGTTCTTTAGCGTAAATCTCCTTGAAGCGATTTTTCGTGAGAGGCTGGCCCGGTTCTGGCACGACTTCGATAATATCATAGATTAATATCTGCAAAATTAATCCTTAATTTCGAATAATTCAATAATATAAGACTCACCCTTCCTCTGGACGTTATGTCCTCACCATAATTATAATTCGTGCCCATCGCTATGTAACCTTTCAGACCGGATCTGGTACCTTCATAAGCTAAAGAAACATTTTTTAGGCAGTTCACATGTTCCCATTCTTCGAGATCAATTTTGGTATTTGGGATTATTTCCCACGATACTGGTGAGAACAACATAATACTGAATTTTTCTTGTTGGGGGTATGGAAACCTATGAAAAATATTTTTTTTTAAATATATGATAAATGGACAATTATTAGAATATTAGGTGAAGAGTAACACTTGTTTTGTTCCATAATGTTTTTATTTTTTTTTTAGTTGCCAGACCAATTTTAAAGTTAAATCATTATGGAACAAAACAAGTGTTACTCTTCACCTAATATTAATATCTGTTTCCATCAAGAGTCTAGCGCAATAAGCATTAACTTAATATACAAACCTTTCTCCTTTATCCTCAACTGATAATTCCTTGTCTTCACCATTGAATTTATAGTAAGAGTTTGACGATTCTGATGTGCTAGTAATCAAGCAGTATGTTTTCGACTCCAAGTGATAAGTCACAAAGTGTGGTGTGCATCTTAATGGAACTTTGCGAACAGGCCAAGGTGCATCATAGCTCAGATGCGTCGGTAAAACTCCAATTCGTAATTCAGACTGTACAAATAGTAAATTATACAATTATAAACATATAATTAAGCAGTAAAATAAAATAATGGAACCAGAAATGAATTAGGATGTTAAAAATTATGTCTCACCTTTCGGTTAAAGTATAAGAAACCTAGAGGACAATTTATATTATTAAATGAAGCCAACGATAGTACTTCACCATCCACAGACATCGGATGGGTTCTCAACTCTCCCCTTGTTGTGAGGAATATCCAATATGGGTTAGCACCACAAATGAAGACACCATTGTATCCTGTAATTTAATAATTTTTGGAATATCTCAACAATTATTTATTAATCTAATTAAAATGTAATAAAACAAACAAATTAAATACGAATATTAAAATTCTCAAATCTTTTCAATTATTAAAATAAAGAAAAAATTAATTTTTTATTCCAAAATCAAATCTAGTCAGTACAGAAAAATAAAAAATTGATTTCTTTATTTAAATATTAGAAATTAATTGATAATGTTTATACCTGCAATATTTCCAAAATATCTCAATTTCGACACCTTTTCTTGCAAAGTGAAAAAGTCTGGATTTTCAGTATCGATTTTCCCTTCAACGTTCGGTGCATACATGACGTTATGTTTCATTTTTCTGAATCGTAGCTTTAAATTACCCCTCGAGAACCTGAACACTTCATAAATGTAAACATCGTGCTCCAGCCTGACCAGTAATATAGGTCTACTTCCATGATTACCCAAACCAACCATGCAAATCTCTTTCACTTCGAAATCCTTCTTAATTTCCCCCTTGTTAATTTCAAACGGTGACATGTTCACCGACTCCAGACTGTCGACGAGTACCTTATAACCGAAGCACAAGTTTCTTACAATGAAACAGAGCTTGAATTCCGGCACCGAGTAGATTTCCAAGTTGGAATTCTCGCGCACGACGAACAGCCAGAATGTGGGTTTGTGGTCCATCAAATATTTCTTCCACCAGTTGTAGTAGACTTTGGGTTTCGGGGTCGGATTGAGGGTGGGCATTTTGAAGTCGCTCTCATCTCCATACAGCAAGTCGTCCTCGTTTTCCACTTCGGTTTTAGGCTCGACGTCGTTGATGTAGTGCTGGGGTATGTGGGTGAAATCATCCGGGATCCTGTTTGTGAAGAGGCCGGATACATCACGGTACATGCATAGAGTTGTCACTGCTGGTGTCTGTAAGTAATTTATGTTGGCAGTAAAAAGTCATAACTCATTTGAGGTTATGTTGTAATATTGTAAGAATAAAATTTATAGTAATTGTTGTGTCTGGTCAAATTAGTGGTACAAAATGATTATTATTGTATCTATTACAGTTATAATTAACAGTCATAACTATTGTTAATTGGAATTATTAAGTAATAAAAATAATTCAAAATAAATGAGATACAAATTTAATGTTGATTGATGAGTTACTCTTGTACAGCTATACATTTTCAATAGCTGTACAAGAGTAACTCATCAATCAACATTAAATTAGATTTAGTAAAATAAAAATAAACTGTAGAGGAAGAGATACAAATTTGTTTCAGTAAGTACTTACATTAGCAAGTGTAGATTTACTAACAACCAATTTAGCAGAGCCTTTCATTTCTCTCAACATAAGTGTAATAACTTGTCCATCAGCCGTAAGTATGGATATGTAAGGATCTGCACTGGATGCATGTACAATCGGGGAGCTCAGATCCAGAGGGATGAATTGCAATCGAGTTGTTCCAACTAATAAACGTACAGCGTTTAGAGTTACTTGCACAATGTACTTATTATGTCCGAGGTTTCCAGAATAGACCGTGGGCCCATCAGTGGCAAATCCTGTGTTGTCAATTTCGTTGATTTCTTGACCAGTTTGTAATATCTATAAAAATATACAAGAAATTTCCTTTAATTAAATTTATAATGTTTTGACCTATATTAAGAAGAGCAAATAGTGTAAATCAAAAGTAGTTTTTAATGTTATATTTATAAACTTACCAATGAACTATCTTCTTGGCTCAATATTAAAAATGCATGTTTATCATCATTTCCATAAACCGTCCACATATTAGAGCACCCGGGCAGGGTGAATGTGGTCACGATCTGTGGCCTTATGGACCTTTGCAAAACACAGAGGGCGCCATTTTTACCATAGCCAGCCGTTGTGACTAATTCAAGATCCAAATCGATGTTATTACCAAACTCTTCGCTTTGAAAAGCAGGTTCTCCAATCGATATATTCCCACATGGACCAATATTTAATAAACTATCACACACCTACAAATAACCATTAAAATTACAATAAATTAAAGATTATTATATTGACAGAAATGATTTTTAATGTACCAATAATTAACTCGGAAGAGTAGAATACTCGCATGTTTATATATACAGATTTTAAAGATTAACCATTACAAACAAATACCTTAAATACTTCCGACTTTCATAAAGAACTAATATTAATATTAAAATTACCTCAAAAACATAGCAAGTAATGTGTAAACTGGCTTGTTTCTGATTCCCGTACACCTCCAGTTCCTCCGGATCCCTAATATCCATCACATCACTGGCCATGCAATCATTTAAAGAATCTAAAATCTTCTCGGGTTCATTATCCGAAGTCTTCGCTCTCTTAGCCCCGGGCTCATTGTCATCATCAAGGTTTATCACCTGACAATCATCTTTCTCGGTAAATCTCAGCAGCAATGAATTCCCCAAGCGGGAACCCAAAAACAAAAAGTTGTTCTCACAAACACATATCTGTAACGAAATACATATGAAAAAAATTAATTGAAATATATTTAATGAAGGAAATAATTTAAAAATATTTATACTGTTGCAATCCTACACTCTTATCGAGTAGAATATGAATATATATATTTTATAATGTTGAAGATGAAGGAAAGGAACATTTACTTACACATGTAGTCAACACACTGGCAGCAGATTTTTCGAAGTGAAAACTTCTTACATATCTCATACTGTCGGCTAATAATGTAAGAACATACAGTTCACCGCCTTTTAAAGACAACACCAACGTGTCCTCCTCAAGAAATCCAACCTGAGCACAATCTAAACTCACTTTCAGGTCTTGTTGAGGTTCTATAATAAAAATATATTAATTAAAATTAAATAGAACCAATAATTAACTTAAAAACAAGATTGTACAGACTTTAACTTGAATGAATAATTAATTAATTTTGTAAATTAAATATTAATTAATTAATGACTTACTTAATGGGAAGCTCGTACAAGTTTCAGCAATACTATTTAGAGAAACACCGTATGGAGGAATACTCTGATTCAAATAGATTAAAGCATTTACAGAAAATATTAGTGTTCCACCAATCGGCTTCTTTATAGGAACAGCCTTTGTACAATCGAAGGGCAAATTCGCAACACTCCAAATAATCGGATGTACTTTCTCTTGTAGATTCAAGGAAATTGCAGCCATGGCGCAAGTATCTGTTCGAACGGCCACCCTCCTATTAATTAAACATCACAATCACCTTATAATTAACAAAAAAATAATGTAAGCATACCCAGAAAATGTTTTTAAAGGTTCATACAAGATCAACAGTGTAGGTTCGTAATATCCGTGTAAAAACTGTATATCGATGACGTTATCAATTTTATCAATGAAATCCTTCAAGAGTATCATGTAGGAGGCCAGAATTAAAGCTTTCGAACCCGAGGAACTACTGGTCATCGGTTTAATGTCATTCGCATCTCCATCGTCCAGTGAGTTGTCTCTTCTGAAGGGAAGGACGACTAGTTTCTTTCCAAATACCGTCATAACAGCGCATCGATTTTCCGGATCAGATCTCACCATCGGTACGTGATGATGATGGGTCCAACCATCCTAAAATATTTTTATAGTTGAAAATTTATTAATTTTATAGCCGTTAGTTTAATACCTTCATGTCTTCCTCTTCAAAGTAATGAAGACTTAAAGTTTTAAGATCGTGCATTTCAGGGTCGTATTCCACAATCGACAGCTTGGCATCCTGAAATCCCAACAGCAGAGCATCTCTCGGCGAATTCGCCAAGTTGACACTCTGGATGGACATAACATTGCCAAAAAGGTTGTACTGGGAGACACACTCTAATTTACATTTCGGTGGCCTTAATTCTGAAAAGATTTAACTTCACATTATCATAATCTATAAATCTTACCATTTCTGGTATAAGGCAAAACTGATAAAAACTTGATTAATACACTGTACATCTGGCGAAATAAAAATTTATTATGAATAGAGTGTTGGTGTTTTAATCAAGTTTTAATCATACCTTAACGTAACTCAAAAACAAATTTCCATACTGATAAAAATACAATATTAATTCTTCTTTTGTTTAACGGTTATTTCTCACCTGTGAATCGTTCATTTTTATTCTTTGCATCGGCATCTGGGATCAGCTTGAAGACCTTTAATACATTCGCGCCGGCTGTTACCAAACATTTCTCCGCCTTGCTGAAGAAGTAACAGCTAATCGCGTGTTCGACACCGGTGGCCGGATGTGTTTGTTTACAAATCGAAAACATTTTGAGGTTATGTTTTTAGAAATATGAATTAATTCTAAAATTTGAATTAAAAGTATACTCCCGTCAAAATAGAATAATGTATTAGCGATTCATTTCCTCCTAGGGAAAATGAGCACTTATTTTAGAAGAACAGAAATATGAGTGGAAAGTAAAATACGACGCCGATCACCGCTAATAATATGAGTTCGTTTTTCATCCTTAACACAAAATAGTGTTAGAGATTATGTTAATGAACGGAACTGCAACTATTGTGTTTAGATTTTTGTATTTAACTGACGTACTGTAATAACAACTTTTTTTTACTTTTACACTTTTTTAGGTTATGTTTAAACTATATACAGTGTGTCAAATTAAATTAACCAAGCTATCATCAATAGATGGCGCTTAATTTTTAATAATAATCTTTATTTAGCAATGTTTCTATTTAATAAACATTATTCAAACATTTGTTTTACAGTTACTTTATATTGAAGATGATAATACTAATTATATACTACTATTTTGTAATGGTAGTAGTAATGTTGGGCTATTGTCCACGTAGTCTTTCCGCCGTGTTTTTATAAATAAGCTTGTTACTTTAAAGGATCAACACGTTCTCCCCAAAACGCCATTAATCATACCCCAATTTTTTTTTTTATAAATTAAGAATTGATAAAATTAAAACTGGAAGTAATAAATATTCCTCAGATGTTTATATCAATGCATTTCTCTCTGTTAGCTTCTATTTTTATTTATAAAGATGTATTTTGTATTACTGGTACAGGTGAAATTAAATATTGGGATTTAATAAAATCAATAATTTTTAAATAGAAATTGGTAATTTATTAAATAACAAATCAACTTTTACAGACATAAAAAATCACAGATTTTTTTTTATTAATGGACAGAAATATACAAGATACAAACAAACAAAAATAAATGAACAGAAACTATAAAATAGAAACAGTTACATCATTTAAAGTAAAGATTTGTTGAGACGAGTATAAAAATATAGGAACCAGCGGGAGGCCCGTGGAAGTTCGATGGCGGAACACGTTCCAAGAATTTACACGAGCCGCCCCTGATAGGAACTTACCAATCATCCAATTTAATTTTAATCGACTAACTATTAAATCAAGTATAAAAAAAATTTTAATCAATTGGAAAAAAAAATAAAATTATCCCTAGCAGTCTTGAAAATACTCTTTTTTTGAAGCCGCATTAAAATACATTGCTACGTTAGGTTCTTTAAGTAGATTTATTTACAACTATCCTCTTAAACTATATATTTTTCTTACGCTAGGTTTTGTCTTTTTCTCCTCATATTTCTCTGGAATCGAATTATCTGTAAATTTATAATAAAATAACAATTATATAAACATATTAATGAAATATTTAAAATTTACCTGATAAAACCTTTTGTTTTTGTCTCTTTGTTCTCGTGTTACTTCTTAAAACTTTATTACCTACTTTATAGACCTTTCGCTTTGAACTAGTTTTAACAACCTTCTCGATTTCCCTCCGCTCCATCATTTTGTTATATACCAACATCATCGCCGAAGTGTAGCCCTCTATATTGTTCAAGTTGCTAAAAACAAACCACGTTAATAATAACAAATATTAAACCCTTAAATAATTATAACCTACCAATCACTCTTATATTTCGGAGAGAAACCATCGGAAGTCTTCGTTTTCTCTACATAATTATTATACACATCCAACATTGCTTCTGTTGGATTTAAGTCACAAATATTTATATTCGATAAACTCTGTGAACCATCGTTAGAAGACTCTGTCAATTTGCGCTCTTTAGTTTTGGCCTGCTTTAGAATTTCTTCTGGGTCCATTAAAATCTTGGACCAGTTCAGCGCATTCCTGTCCTTGTTCTTTTTCCGTAAAACCGGTTTTATAGCTAAGTTCGACTTCAACGGAGTCCTAATCACATATTCTATTTTTTTATCCTTCTGGTTTTCAGATTTTTTCTTCTGCCAAGGTTCTACTTTAGTGAAATCAAAATTCCCATCATTATCATAGCCATAGTCGTACAGCGCATTTTTAAATAACTTCCGGCAGAAATTATAATCAGGTTTATCAGTAAAATCAAGTTTGTTTAAATACTTGAAATAGTCAATTAAAAATTTTGGGTATTTTCCAAAACAAAGGTTTAAAAACGGTTCCAAGTGTGACATACACTGTTGTTTCTTTCTTCTCACCACATCGGCATCGTCTGTGTTTTGTGACCACGGTAATCGTGATGTTAACCAGTAGATTATGTTATAACCCAAGCTTTCCAAATCAGATCTCCTCGATAATGCCCCTTTATGGGCGTCCAGTGAACAAAAGAGAATTGTACCGGCGTGAGCCCTCCTCATATCAACACACTTGTGCTCACCATTCGATAATATATACTTTGAAGCTAGTCCGTAGTCCAATAAATATATTTGATCCTTATTTGTTTCGTTTTTACATCTTGGAAGAGGTACACCGATGAGCTCATCTAGCGTGTGCAGAGTATTGTTTGTTCGAAGGTGCCTGTCCACGACTGGAATTTTTGCCAACCGGCACGACCTCACTTTTTTCACGTTGCCGTTGTACCGGAAAAAGTGCTTGTCTACGACTTTCTCCTTGCGGCGGGCGTTTTTAAAGTCGAGCAGAATATTCGAGGCCTTTATGTCCGCATGTATGAATCCCTTGCTGTGAATGTATTGCAGGACGTCCAGTAATTGCAGTGTTATAGTCAGAACTGTTTTCAAGTGTAGCTTTTGTTTCTTCTTTTGCAGCATGTTCTCTAGGTCGGTGGTGTATCGCGGTAATATTAGAAATCTGCATTTTGTATCTTTAAGACAGTGAGATCCTGATGCTATGTAGTGTGGCATCCCCAGAACTGGTAGATTCTTCTCCGTTTTCCATTCATCAACTGTAAATTAAAAACCAATTTTTTAACAGCAGTCAAAGGCTTAGAAATAATATAAATTGTAAAAATTCGTGAATTAAGCAAATTGTGAATTTAGGCATTATATAATACATTTATTAATTATGGATTACCACGTAGTAACAGTAGCAGCCATCACCATGATTAAATTATGAATTAATTGCCTTTTTAGTGAATATATAATCTAATAGATATATTATCTTTCTCTATATAATTTTAGAATATGGGTTCATTTTCACAAATTCATTATTCAAATCAAAAACTCTTCGTCATAAATTTTATTAAATGCAGACATATTTCAGGGTGACCATTATTAATGCTGTTATGGAGAGAGAAACAAAATGTAAAGAAAGATTTTAATTGCCTAGTGTATTATTCAAGTAAGATAAAATAATAATATTATCAAGCTACTCGACTAATCAAGAAACAATTTAGATTACAAAGAAATAGTGCTACTCAGATAATGGTTCAGTAAAAACAAACCAAAAAAATAGTGCTACTTAGGTTTACTATTTTTTTAAACTTTTAGTATTTAATTTACTATTATTTAAATTTATTTATTTATTTGAGCACACTATTATATACAATAGAACAAGGTATTTAACAAGAGAGAATACTAGGCAAGAATATTTAACAATAGGTGTAACAATAATAGTTCAAAGCACCTAAGAGTGTACACTTGTGGCGTGCTATAAGAAAGTCTCTTAGGAGCTCTATGGCTGAATATGTTTAAGTGATTTAGTTTATGTAGACATTATCAAAAAAAAAAAAATAGATACATGAGTTAGGTATTTTATTCTAATATATTTGAGAATTAATGACTGTGAAATACGTTTAAAAACTCTATAGATATACTCACTTATATCCTGTTTAGCAATTCGTAAGTAACAATTAATCTCAACAAACAGTGGGCCATTAGTGTAACTCTCAATTTTGACCACGTACTCGGCACTGTCGTCGACTTCCTGGTTCACATTGTCCGAAGCAAGGAATATCTCGCCGAACGCCCCAATACCAACCGCTTTCCCGATCCGCCACTCTTTACCGGTGATGTCGGTCAGTATCTCCCCATCCCTGATGTCCAGAGTCGAACTAACGCTCGACCGTTTCGCGGGCGGTTCCTCTTCTTCTGTCACATTCCCGAACCGCTTACGCATGATAGATTTAACAATATCAGATAAAATCACTGTAAAAGAAAACACATTAGAAACTGGTACAGATGTAAAAGAGACAGGACAGCTGAAATGTGCAAAAACAAAAATAAAAACAGTCGAATGAGCCGCAGGAGTAAGAGGTGATGATGTTTCGGCGTTAATAAATAAAGAGATGTTTCGTTCTAGTTCCGTTTATTAAACTCATGATCATACATACGGGTATAAAACAACAAATACAAACATATATAATAAGTAATCGTTACAAGTGTTCCTAGTATTATACTTTCTGCGCTTTCTAAACACTGCAGATAAGGTTTAAATGTCTTGTATGGTACGACCACAACCCGGTTTCCCACCCAAGTGGTTTCCCACGGCAAGGCGGAAACATTAAAATTGTCATAAAGCATACTTACAGTTGTAATCGGTAATGCGTGTGTGTCTTTTCTACATGTATGAAGAATGTTGTGAGACTGTTAAATTTCACTCGAGCACTCGGCCATCTTAGCAATAAAAAACAGTTGATTCCCGGCGCAGGCGTTGTGAGTTTGCGCGCGCAATCTCGCTATTCGCGATTTTCTTAAATATCCTTATGATTTCGTCACATTTTTAAATAAATCAAACATTACCTCAACAGAATTACTAAGGCATACATTATTTATTTACTATTTCGTGTCGGTTTAAGAATTGCGTTTTAGGTAAATTTGTTATTATGCAATTGCAACGTTGCCATATTTACCAGTAAAATAGGTTTTTAAATTTTTTTTTAAATTTATTCGTTAAATTTCCAATTTTAATATATTGAATACATTAATTGATACAATTCTTTGTTATTTATGCATTTATTAAATTATAAAATACTTATTTTACGCTGTGCACTAAAAACATACTTTTAGATTATTATACGTAGTATAATAGTTTTTCCTATTATTAAAAGTATTATTTATACTATATTACATTTATCAGTTTAAGCTGATAGAAATAAAATATATAACATTGGGTTAAAGGTTGAAATATAAGTTTTTAATTTCTTCTAATTAGTAGGTTGAATGCCTCGTAGTTCTTATGCTTAAATGGGTTAATTATTAACTTCATTTCCATCTATGATTAATTAAAAAGAATTAATAATATTTCATAATTCCATATTTAAGTCCCAATAAACATTAATTGAGATAAATGTCGATTAATTTTTTTGTATATCTTCTGCGATATTATTTAAGGTTATATAAATGTCACTTTGGTAATACAATGAACTACTCGGACACGTTTTTACAGTTAATTTTAAAAACGTCTCCATGACAACCGCGCATGCGAACTCCAATAAAGATTTACACACTATGAATAATAATAATTATATATTTATTATAAAATGAAATATCTTTTTTTGCTTAAAGTTAATATTGCCAATGTTTACTACAATAAAAAAATATTTAGGGATGAGAAAAGCAACTCGTATAGATCTCAGCAATGTAGGAGTTAATTTCCAATCGCCGTTGCCTAGCAACGCGACTGTTTGTAAACAAACAGAAAAATGGACCGATAATTGCCGTTATTGCCCAAAGTGAAAATTATTAATTCCATGGCAGAGGTGCACATAATCGGGCAGATCGTCAGCGCCAAGGATTTCCCCTTGCAAAATTTATTCTGCAAGTGGACACTGCACTGTGGTGAGATATTAATAGTTTAACGCGACCGTCGAATGTGATTAATTGTTCTTCATTGTTTCCAGGGAATAATTGGAAAATCGTCGCCGGCAAGAAGGAAGGACAGACGCAAGTATCTACGTCAGTCTTCGAAAATACATCCAAATGGTATTTTCCCGTTGATATTCACCTTGCGACAACCGGAATTCAAGGTAAACTGACTTGAAACGTATACACCGTCACGGTATGATTTTTATACACTCAATGGAGTCAGTAATGAAATCTCTTCTTTAAAAAAAAAATCATAATATTTATTTTATAATGGCGGATTTTTTAGGAATTAAAATGCGCACAGTAAAAACACTTATTTTCTTACTTAAAAAAGGAATTGGTACTATAAATAATAAATACTCTAAATCTAAAATGTATTTATTATTACAAGTTAGTCATAAATATTTTACAGATTGGCGAATATATTATTAAAATAATGGAGACACGATGACTTTGTTTTATCACTTTATTTGTTAAAACAAAGTCATCATGTCTCCTTCATTACATACAAGATTTATCACAAAAATTAAAGGCATTCATTTTGTGGTACACTTCTGAATAAACAAATTTGTTTACGTAATCATTTAAGGTTGGCCGAAAATATATATACAAGTATTTCACCTGGACTGGCTGGGTCGTTGTCATTTATTCGGCTATGGTTTCGTGACGATACCAACAACCCCGGGTTTCCACACGCTTCACTGTTACACCTGGAGGCCTTTCGGGAGCGTGAAAGAGCGTTTCGTGCAGTATTTCCTAGGCGGAGGACCGCAACTGAAGTACCCGGATTTAATATTCACCACCAACGATAGATACAAGCTGAACACCGAGGCCATGGGTGTAGTGACGTTCGAAATCAACGTGATATTAAGGAACTTTTTTAAATTCGGAGTGGAATACAAGTAGGACATGGCGCTCGTCGGTGGTTTATTTATGTGCTTAGGACTACTGCACGGTGTTAGGCTCGATAACACCACAGGGGCAACGACAGAAGTGCCCACTACTTACTTCACGACAGATGAATCTATTGCGAGCACAACGTGTTTAGCAAACGGTACTTCTTGTAATGGTGATAATGTTACAGTTACGACAGTTGCACCCACTACGGTTACGTCTAGAACATATAATGATATTGGGGTAGCTATTAGAAAGTATAAGCCAACTACTAAAACATCATGTTCCTGTAATTTGCAGGTATGTTATAATTAATATATTTTTAATACAAATTGAAATCATAAATATAATTATTATGATCCAAATAATTCACACTTTCTGTATTAATATATCACAAATGTAAAAAAAAAAACTCTTTCATATCTATAAACTTTTCATATATTCGAATTGCTGTTGAGATGGAAAAAGGGTTTCTTTTCATTCTTCTTGTATTTATCTATTTACTCCATGAGTAAACATAAAGTCATAAAGTAGTTTATTCAACTCTTCTCCAATTGCAAGTGATGGGGAATTAATATCACATGATAATTACTATTACAAAGTACTATAAACCTTATCTATTCTTCTTCGAACCCTTTCTTCACTGTATTTATATATTTTAGAAGCTAAATTTACATTAGTTTTTACAATATATAAATTCAGTGAAGAAAGAGATATCTAACTTATAATATTAAGTTTCTCTTTAAGTAACTCAAACATAATAACAGAAATTGTTTAATGTTAACAAAGAAAGTGCTTTATTTATAAATTCAAAATTGATTTTGGAATAAACACCTCTATTGTTAATCAATTAAATCATTTACTTTATAAATCTTGATTGATTAAAATAAATGATAAAAATTAATATAGGTAATTAAGTTTTTATAAAATATTTATTACCTTACAATAATCTTAATCTTTCTTTCACTTAACTTATAGTGAAACAAAAAATTTGATGAAATTATCATTATTTTATTCAAAATTATTTTGTACACATTAAAAATAAGTTTATTTCTTTTTCATACTCTTTTGTTTATTAGCTTCTAAAACATCACCAGGAGAAGGGTATGGTCTTTGTTGAAATAATGCACCCGATGCAGTCGAATCCGCTTTTGATTTATTATTTTCCAATCCGTCACTCCAACCTCCTCTAGGAATATCTGAATACGCTGCAGGATCCATTGGGTCCAGATCATCCCTCTTCTTTCTGTTCCTATCCCTTTCATATTTGTATTTCCTATCGTCATCCCTGTCCCTATCACGATCCCTGCGGTCCTTGTGTTTATCCTTCCTCTTCTCCACGTCCCTGTAGTGCTGCTCTTCGTATCGGGCTTCGCTCTCGTTCATTTTCTGCCTCAACTTGGCTGCCGGTTCGGACTGCACCGCTTTGGGATGGTTCGGTGGTAACCATGACACCAAGTTTTTCTCCAAGTCCCAGTAGTAAAATCTCCCTACACCGTTATCAAATAATTCCGTGCAGTTCTTTGGGAGTGGGTACTTTTCTAATAGTTTTTTCATGTTTTTATTATATTTCGGGTCGGGGGCGTTGTGCACCTTCCAATGAAACTGGCACCAGGAGGTGCACTCGTGGTAAATGTTGTATTTGTTGGGGCAACAAGCGGCTACCTTGAATTCTTGCTTGTTCTCCTTTTCGACCGTCTTCACCGCACTGGCTATACCGCGTTTCGCTAATTTTGCTACTAACGCTGCTGGAAGTGGCATCTTTTTAATTTAATAAGTTAGATATTTTCTGTTTATAATCAAGTTTGAGGTTATGGCAATTGCTATGAAATTAAATACAAACATTGCCTTGCAGCGACATCTATGGGATGATTTGTTTGTATACAGTGTGATCAATAATATTTGTTTTAAATTTAATTACTGTAATAAAAACAATTTGATTTTTTTTTAGCACCGATTTTGTGATATAAATTGCTGTTGCGACAAAGACTGTACCTACGAGGATAAATTAGTATTCAAGACGTGCGACGACGAGGAGGATTTCATTCCGGATACGAAATTCTGTAAATATTTGCAATACATTTACGAAAATCGCACCCTTTACGAATGGGAAATGACACAAAACAGCCTATTCTGCATCGTGAAGAGTAATTTGCCTCAGAAATTTATTGCTCAAGATAAACAGGTTTGCATATTTATAATAATACTAAACTGTCAAATATAATTCTTGCTTTTTTACTAAATACTTTTCATTTACACATACACACACATACAATGCGGAAGGACCACGTAATCGATAGCCAAACACTACTACTACTACTTTTCATCTTATTAACTTTATGTATGATTTTTTTTCAGATTATTAAGACTAAAGAAGATGTTAAGAAACATAAAGAACGTGATTATAATTGGCCTAATAATATAAATAATAATATACAGGAGATTGACACTGATCTTAACTTTAATTATAGTTATGGTGATCCAATATGGACTTTTAAGGATAATCAATTATTAAAAAGATTAGGTATATATATAATTAGCTCAAAATTAATAATTAAACTATAAAATGTTAATTTTCAGAATTACCAAATAACTTTGTGACGCATTTTTGCAATATTAGAGCAGAAATTAAATTTCTAATAGATAGTCGGACGGAATGTACCCAGAATATTAAAAATAATTTCGATTTGAATGTTTTAAATTATGTTGGTAATATTACGATTGTTTCTGAACCACATTTATTCTCGCCGAATTTTACAAGAATGCAGGTAGGAAATCATTAATCATTTAGTTTTTTTGTGTATAATTTTTATATTTCGCAGGAATGTCCGAAAAATATTTGCATCCCATTAGAAGTAAGAATTTGTGATCCGGTTTCAAAAGCGTGCAGCAATGATTCTTCAAAGCTACCCCAATTACAACCGATGTGTAAAGACAACTCGAGAAACGGACAGAAATCGTGTATAAATTTCGTCCAATCAATTAGTTACACGTTTTACCACAACGGAACGTACGGTATTAAGAAAGTGATTGTGGATGTAATTTTGAAAAACTTTATAATTGATTTGAGCAGTAATAACGGGGAGTTTAAGCAGGAATTCAAAGTAAAGTTCATGTGGACTAATTACACAATGAATTATTCAGATTACACCAGTGGTAATCCCGGCTATATCTATGGTAAACCCGTACTGATTGCTGATCTTATCTCCAGCAAAAATACATCTGTGAATGCAACGACGAATGTAACAGTTGTTCACACTGAGGAGAAACTCGTGCGAAAACCAGATGATTACGCTAAGAATTTTTTCGTTTTACCCGTAAGCAAAAAAGGAAAATGTGTTTTAACAAATGATTCTAATTTACCCATAGAATTTGGTTATAATCTAATAACAAAATGTGTTATAGATAAGGTAATACAGATTTCGAAAATATCCGAAAATATGTGCCGACTTGTTCAAAACACCATACTGTCTTATTGGTCGATGCAGTACGAATATTTAACGAATAAAACCGTTAATAAAACGGTTGGTAAGTACGGTAATTCCGATGGTAATGAATTAGGCGATTGGTCGACGGTAATGTTTGAAAAATCACCAGAAGAAATACTAAACGCAACTTTTGGAAAGTTATCCGATGGAAACACTACGTTATCGTGTATTAATATAAGTACGGTGATTAAAATTGATTTTTTCCACGCTAGAGAGGAACACAACGGCGTTTACAATCAAGAAAAAATCATCGCCACTTTTGTTGAGTTCGCAAGTCCTCAACGTTTCAAGTTTGAATTGTTTAAAAATTCTCTACGCGTAGATGTTCCCATTCGGAGTGAGGTCATGTTCCACGATATAACGGCAAAGCAAGTCCAAAAATTTGTAGAACCCCCATCCCTCGACATAAAACTTCCCTTTGATTTTTTCTACCCTTTTGTAAAAGTCAACAATTCCTCTACCACATTGGATATTAGTTATATCCTTATTGTATTATGCGCGATTGTACAAGGTATTATTGAGTAAGTGAACATGATTTGAATACTAATATTATTTGAGTGCAAGTAGGAGCAAAGAGTAACTTTCATTTTCCTTCATTACTCATGTACGTGCACACCTAGTGATTAAATACAAGTATGAACAAGTTTGTTATTATATTAATTTTGACACTACTCTTCCCCGCGGATTCCCAGAATAACATCCAGGAGTTATGTAATGGTTGTGGTGATATAATTAACGACTACTGTTGTCGGTACTATAATAACTGCTGTGATCGTAAGTAGATTTTGTTTGTAATGTGTAATGTATGGAATTTTTACCAAGGTGTTTAGTTGTAGTTACGAATAACTGTCCTCCGCCTTTGAGTCCTGAAGCGAGGAGGTCGTGCCGGTCTTCGTTTCGTTGTTCCACGAATCTAGATTGTCCCGGTCGCAGGAGGTGCTGCAGGAATTCGCATTGCGGTGATACTTGTATGCATTCTAATAATAATAGTGTTGGAAAGTATAGGTAGATGTAATATTATTATTTAATAAACAATATTTATGGATTATTTTGATTGATTAAAACACGGTTTTGTTTCACTATTAAATAAAATATGGATTTGTTGAAGACAGATTATTAAAAATATTTTTGATGCGATCCTCAACAAATGCTAAATGGTTACAAAATGACCCTACATGATTGTTCCATTAAAAAATTAATAACTTTTATAATTATCCTTTTTAGAGACACCCTGTATAACACATTGTTTTGTTGTGTGTAAATTAAAAACTATATTATTACATTAAAATTATTACTCTGATATTGTTCTCTTCTTTATGAGACATACTGTGTAATTTATAATATATTTTTAGGTGCTTCATACTGAATATATTTATCAACTTTTTGCTCTGGCTTGTTATGAATTGATAGTTACTTTCTATTTTGAGATTTTGCTGTTTTTTTTCTTAATAAATAAAAATAAGTTTTATTTTTTTAGTGCAAAAAATTGTTTGGATGTTTCATTAGTTTAAAATGTTTGATGTTAATTTTAATTTGGCAATACGTTTATTATGTAACTGTCAACTGTCTTAATATAGTTTATTGTCATCTGTCACTTTTATAGCTTGTCAATAGTGTCATTTAATAGTTGTCAAATACCCTCTCCTATTCGTTATCTAACAATTGTCATTTATGATTATTTATTTGTTATTTTGAGTTTCTGAATTTTGTATCATGTGTCATGTGATCATTTGTTTTTTTTTTTCATCTGTCATCGGTCATTAATCACTTGTGATCTCTTTTTTGACATTGGTCATTTTCAATGGAATGATATTTGGTTTTCAAAAATTTTATTACTTTTGAACTTTGGGAGTTTTGATTTTGTAGATTTTTATTAATTTTTGAATTTCTGAATTTTTAATTTATTCAGGTTTTGAATTTTTGATCATTTGTTTTTTATTATTTGCTATTTGTCATGCATTATCATCAGTAATTTGTCATTGTTTAATTTACTATATATGTATGTATATTTATCATATGGTCATCCCTAATCATCTGTTTTTTATCTTTTGAATTTCTGAATTCTATATTAAGTGTCATATGTATGTATATAAGTATGGAGCAAGGGTGTGTATGGTTATGTATGTATGCCTGTGTGAGTGTGTGTGTGTATGGTTTTAAAATATTATATCATTTTAATAAGATTTTTTATATTATTATACTGCATTTATTAGATTTACTCGCATCTCATATATGTATAATTATAAGAAAACAGTAGAAAATATCTCTTATGTGCTGGATTATCAAATTATTATGACGTATATAAGCCCCGTGTAATAACATAAATAAATAATAATTATTATTATTATGTTTTTTGTATACAATTATTTATTACCTGCATCGACAATCAATCATTTCTAATTCTTTATTTGTAATTAACATTTGTTTACTTTCATTTGTCATTGCTAATTTGCAATAAATATAACTTTGTTTTGATCTATGTATTGTTTAGAAATTTAATTTCTGAGTTTTATATTATGTTAATACGCTTAATTGACATTTGTCATCGGTCATCAGTTATTTATCAACTCTCATTTGTCACTCTCATTTGTAATCTTACATCTGTCATCTATCACTTATCAACTGTCATCTGTCATTTGTCATGTGACTTTTGTCGTCTGTTGTTTGTAATTTATATGAGAATGACAAATTGTCAATATCTGAATTTTATATTAAGTCTTTTATATACATTCCTTATTTGTCATCCATAAATTGCCATCTATTATTTGTCATTGGTCATGTCATTTGTTTCAATCCAAAGATTTTACATACTTTTGAATTCTTGAACTTACACTTCTCATCTGTAATGAAAATGATGGTAGCGACCTTTACTATGTGGTAGTTCATTTTAAAAAAGGTTAAATGAAAATATTTTTTTTCTCATCTTTAATTTGTCATTTGTGATCTATTATTTGTCATCTGTCATTTGACATATTTCATTTGTTATCTATGTTTTGTCACCAGTCATCTGTTATATACCATATGTAGTTTGTAATTTGTAAAGGCACATTGTTTGAAATAATCGATTTTCTAGGTTTTTTGGAAATTTCAAATTTCTAAATTTTATGTTACATGTCATACAATTAATTGTTATTTGTCATTTATTGGTTATCTGTTCTTTGTAATTGAATGACATTTTGTATCATTCTAAAGATTTTTTAGGTTTTTAAAATAAAACTATTTGAAATATTGATTTTTAAATTTTCAATTTTTTTGAGTATATATTTTTATATGTCACATGAACATTTGTTACTTATTATTTGCCATTCTGCAATTACTTCATAATCTATCGTTTGACATCAGTCTTTGTCATCTACATCTCTCATCTAATCTTTGTCAACTGTCATCTGTCATTTATCATCTACATTTGATATCTATTTTTTTGCCATCGGTCATTGTCATTTGTCATATTACATTTTTTGAATTTTTAAACTTTTGATATTTTAAATTTCGAAATATTTGAATTTTTTAATTTTTTGCCTTGAATTTTATATACTACTATGTCACAAGATCATACCTTAGTAATCTATTATTAGATATCCGTCTTTTGTCATTTGTCATTTTTTTATTTGTAATCTACTAATCTTTGCCAACTGTAATCTATCATTTATCATCTGTCATTTGTCATCTTTCATTTGTTATCTGTCATTTGTCATATTACATTTGTCGTTTGTAGTTTGTAACTTATAAAGGAATGATACTTTGTTTGAATCAATGGATTTCCTAGGTTTGTTGGAAATTTTAAATTTCTAAATTTTATGTTTAATGTCATACAATTAATTGTTATCTGATGTTATTTACCATTTTCCAATTCGTCATCTGTTATTTGTAATAGAATGATATTTTATTTCAATCTAAAGAGATTCTATCTATATATCTAATGTTTGTTGTTAATTTTTGAATCTTTGAATTTTCAAATTTTTTAATATTTGAATTTTCGTATTTTCGAATTTTTCTATGGATCTATGGATTTTCTAGGATATTTGAAAATTTCTAAGTTTTAGGATATATGTCATTCAATTAATTGTTATTTGTTAGTTTTCATTTGTCAAATGTATCATCTGTCATTTGTAATGGAATGACTTTTTGTTTTAATATACAGTTTTTCTATATTTTTATTGCATTAGAATTTTTGATTTTCTATATTTTTATTACTTTTGAATTTTCGAAATTTTGAATTTGTTAATTTTGGAAATTTTAGGTTATATGTCATACAATTAATTGTTATCTGTTATTTATCGTGTGTCAATTAGTCTGTCATTTGTAATGGAATGACATTTTATCGTACAAGTATTCTAGGTTTTTAATCCATTTAAATTTGTGAATTTTTGATTTTCTAGATTTTTATTACATCTGATTTTTATATATGTCACATGATGATTTATTTGACATCGGTATTCTGTCATTTGTCATCTTTCAGTTTTCATTTACATTTCCAATCTTTAACTTGTCAACTGTCATCTATCATTTGTCATCTGTCATTTGTCATATTACTTTTGCCAACTGTAGTTTGTAATTTATAAAAAAAATGACACTTTGTTTTAGTTTGAGTCTATGGATTTTCTAGATTTTTTTTTTTAATTTTAAATGTTGTGTTACAGTTATTATCTTCCAATTGGTCATCTGTTATTTGTAATGGAATTACAGTTTGTTTTATTCGAAGAATTTTCTGTTTTTATTTGAATTTTCGAATTTTTGAGTTTTTGTAGTTTTGAATTTTTGAGTTTCTATATGTTTTAACGATTCAATATTTCTTTGAATCTATGGATTTTCTAGAATATTTGGAACTTTCAAATTTTAGGATATATGTCATACAATTAATTGTTATCTGTTATTTATCATCTGTCATTTGTAATAGAATGGCATTTTGTTTTAATATACTGATATTCTGATTTTTATTCAATTTGAAATTTTGATTTTCTAGATTTTTATTGCATTTGAATTTATGAATTTTCGAAATTTTAAATTTTTGACTTAACATTTTTGATTTTTATTTATTACCATTTTGCAATTACTTAGTAATCTATTATTTGACATCGGTCTTCTGTCATTTTTCATTTACATTTCTTATCTTCAACTTGTTATCTAATCTTTGTCAACTGTCATCTATCATTTGCCATCTGTCATTTGTTATTTATCTTTTGTCGTCGGTCATCTGTCATTTGTCATATTACTTTTGTCAACTGTAGTTTGTAATTTGTAAAGGAATGACTCTTTATTGAATCTATGTTTTTTTGGAAACTTTAAATGTTTAAATTGTGTGTTATATGTCATACAATTCATTGTTATCTGTAATTTAACATCTGTCAATTGGTCATCTGTCATTTTTAATGGAATGACATTTTGTTTTATTACAAAGATTTTCTAGTTTTTTATAATTTTTGAATTTGTGTGTTTTCGAGTTTTCAAATCTTAGTATTTTTTAATTTTTGATTTTTTTTTAAACTTTTAATTTTGGTGTATTCGTCGTTTTTAAATTTTCAAATTTTAGAATTTTAGAATTTTTGAAATTTTGAATATTTGAATTTTTAAAAATTATAAGTTTTTAAGTTATTGATTTTAAATTTTTACTTAGCAATCTATCATTTTGCATCAATCTTCTGTAATTTGTTACTCTTCATTCCTCATCTTTAAGTTGTCATCTATCATTTGTCATCTACATTTGATATCTTGCATTTGTTATCTATCTTTAATCATCTGTCATTTGTCATATTACATTTGTCAACTGTAGTTTGTAGTTTATAAAGGAATGAAACTTCGTTGAATCTACTGCTTTTCTAGGTTTTTTTTTGAAATTTTAAATTTCTGAATTTCATGTTAAGTTACACAATTAATTGTTATCTGTTTTTTTATCATCTGCCAATTGGTCATCTGTCATTTGTAATGGAATGACACTTTGTTTTATTACAAAGATTTTGAATTTTTGTGTTTTCGAGTTTTCAAATCTTAGAATTATTAAATTTTGAATTTTTCATTTTTTGCCTTTGTTTCTTTGAATTTTTAAAATTTTGAAGTTTTTAAGTTTTTGACTTAGCATTTTGAATTTTTTCACTTAGCAATCTATCATTTTACATCAATCTTCTGTCATTTGTTATGCTTCATTCCTCATCTTTAACTTGTCATCTACACTTGACATCTTTCATTTGTTATCTATCTTTAGTCACCTATCATTTGTCATTTGTCAATTGTAGTTTGTAATTTGTATAGGAATGAAGAAACTTCATTGAATTTATGGATTTTCTAGGTTATTTTTTTGGAAATTTTAATTTTTATATGTCATACAATTAATTGTTATCTGTTATTTATCATCTGTCATTTGTAATGAAATTACATTTTGTTTTATTCTAAGAATTTTTGGGTTTTTTTACCTTTTGATTTTTTTAAATTTTGAGTGTTTGAATTTTTTAGTTTTTGAATTTTGAATTAAATTTTTAATGTTTCAAAATTAGAAAATTCAAAAATTTGAAAATTTAAATTTTCTTATATTTGAATATTTTTTAACTTTAAACATGTCACATGATCAATTGTTATTTATTATTTGCCTTTTGTCATGTGCCATCGATCATTCTTCATTTGCCATCTACATTTCTCATCTTTCACTTGTCACTTATCCTTTGTCAACTGCTGCCTATCATTTATCATGTGATATTTGTCTTTGTGTCAAATGATCGTTTCTCATTTGTCGTCTGACATTTGTCATCTAAATTTGACATTTTTCATTTGTTATCTACCATTTGTCAACCTGTTAGTTTAGTTTAGCTTAGTTATTGGTCATATCACATTTATCATCCGTAGTTTATTATTTATAAAGAATGAATCTATGGTTTTTCTAGATTGTAGATTATATATTTATTTTATTTTATTATTTGTTATTTGTTATTTATCATATGTCAATTGACATCTGTCAAGTCATTAGTCATCGCCATTTTTCATTTGACATATGAAATTTGTCATCCATATCGTATGTCCTTTTTACTTTATTATATTTATTTACTACCCATTTTTTTCATTTTATTAATGTTATCAATTATGAACTTTAAAGTATATATCAGCTGATGTTTTATATCTGTTACTTGTCATTTATCATCTGTCATTCATTATTTATTATTTGATATTAATCAACAGCCTTTTTCAATATACTTCTACTATATCTAACGGGTGTCCAACAATTATTGCAGTCCCGGGTGGCGTTGGAATAAAAAAACGTAGGTCGATTCTTACATGTTGCAAATAAATGAACTGACATTTTTAATGCACATTTAGGTTATGTTTGACAATTAACATGTCAGTTCATTTATTTGGCACATGAAAGAATTGACCTACGTTTTTGATTCCAACGCCACCCGGGACTGCAATAATTGTTGGACACCCGTTACATGTGAAATTTCTCATTTGACATGTATTAGTTGTCATGTGGCATTTTTCATCAGTCATCTGCCATTTTTCATTTAGATGTCAAATATTAGATGATAGATTATAGAAAATAGATAAATTATAGATAATAGAACACGAACAGCAAGAGATAGATGAGAATTTAGAGGTAATAGTTGACAGATGACAATTGAAAGTTGATGTTGACAGACACAAAAAGTTTTTTTCCAGAAATTAGTGTTTTGGGTTCAGGGGACCCCAAAACGGATATTTCTGCAAAAAAAAATTTTGAAAAAAAAATCACGAAAACAATACTCCCCCTATATACTACGTGTATAGGGAAAGTAAAAATAAACAACAAAGTCTGTAATGATGTTATTGGACATAGAAAAGTGTATTTTTATTTATATTTAATACGCCAGTATTCCACCCTTTAATTATATGAATTTAAATGAGGATTTAAAAAAACATATGAAATGAAATGCCATAAAAAGTATATACATTTTTGGTTAGTTAGATTTTTATTACGTTTAATAAAATATTTCATTAATCAAACGAAGACAATTTAATTAAATATTGAATTATCATCAAATTTTTATACAATTTTTGAATTTATTAAAAATCGTATAGATTTATATTTGTGAGTTGGCGAATAACAAATACAAAATGATACTTCATAAAAAACAGAAGACAAATGACAGATTACAGTTGGCAGAAGATTACTGCCTTATAGTCATTTTTTATTGTTTATTATCAATTCTAATGTAAGTACTCATTTGTTTTTCTTATTAATTAACCGAATTATTTTCGACATAAAAAGAAGTTATTGAAAATCATGTATATTTATATTATTTTCATTTTTATTGTTTATTATAAATTCTGATGCAATTTCTCATTTGTTTTTCTTAATTATTAACCGAATTATTTTCGATGTAAAATAATTAAACCAATTACAGATTTCTAATCGCGTAAAAATAGAATCGTTTGACTGTGAGGTTGATGGGAGGTCGCTAGTGTCGCGTCGTCGACCCGACGATCGCCGAGTAATATCAATATGGCTGACACTTGTTGGTCGAGTGTTCCGTGAGCGAGAGAATCCGGAGCGATAGAAGTGCCTTTAAACGCGGTGACTTTATAAATTCGGTGCCGCGGTACCCGTGTAATGTGCCTAAGTGAACCCGCCGCGTCGACCGTACCGAAAAAGTTATGCTAGTGCCTGCGATACACCAAAATGTGTACTGTGTTCAAAAGTTCTTATTTATTATTGTACAGTGTAGTGATTTAAATCTAATTGGATACCATGGATAACGCGAACCTTTCGGGAAGCGATAGGTGAGTGTCTCGCCCCGAATCGACGCTCTGTTCGCCCCCTAATTAGCGATGACCATTGGCTAACACACTTACGTCATTCATTTGTTCTTTTTCTCGCCGTACTCAGATGCATAAACAAAACCGGTTTGTCTGAGATTAGTCCAGATCGGATCGTGGGTTATTGTTTAGAGTTTTTTTTTATTATTATAAGAGTCTCCGCACGGTTTTCCACGGTGTGTTCTCTCTTTGGGAGCGTGTTTTGAAGGGCTATTTATGGGAGCGCGCGCGTTTGTCCAATTCGCAAATATAGGTTAATCAATTTTAAACTTGACGCGTTGAAAAACGGCCCGCTAGTGTTTATATGTGTGTGCTGCGTGTGTGGGTATGTGGCATTTGACTCATTGAATTTTTAGCAGTTTTATTTGTGTATCAATTGCGTCTTCCTCTCTCGTAATTTTCTCGTGTCGCAGACACTCACTTCTCGGATAACACGGAATTGCATTGATTCAGTGCATCATCGTTTATTTGTTTCTTTAGTGTTTTGTTTATCTAAGCGACCATGTAATTCCTTATCGCGCTTATTATCGCATTTGCTAGGAATTGTTGGAATTGCCCAATGAGATGATAAATCAGTGACGACCGATTTTTTCTAGAATTATTATGAAATTATTAAGATACATCCTTATTGGACTGTTAATTATCAGCTGTTATTTAGAGAGGATGGGGTGTTTTTAAAATAAAATAAATGAATAATTCAATTAATTAATTATTCATTTATATAAATTTCATTTACAATAAAAAATGTGAAGAAAATGATATTTTTAACTACTAGTAATTATTAATCAATGGTTTGTTAAATTCAAGAGTATATTTTACTTACCATCATGCGACTGGATAAATTATTATCATTCTAGTGGAGTTAGTGTGGATGTATTAAGGATAAAGCATTAACTTTGTTAACATAACCTATAAACAAAAACTATCTAGAAACCATAAGGGTGACATCTATTGTATTAATTTGACGGGAAAAACAATCATTTGACCTATAAACAATTGATTTGTTGCTTCTATATAATCTATAATCGTTTTCCGTGTAAATTTTGTGTGTGTGCAATCCGTTGTAGGAAGTTGTCGAGTACAATATAATCCAGTGTTTGATTATCTGTCCGTTGTATCTCGGCGATTTTTTTTAACGGTCTGCGATTACAGACAGACGTGTGCGGAGAGGAAACGAGGCCAATCGCTACCTTCCCCTTTAGCAGAGCGTTATCGCCGCCGCCGGAAAATTTCCAAATCCAATGTTATTGTTAATTTCTTGCGGCTACACGCAACAACGGTCCGAACGATTGTTATTCTTTTTTTTTCCTTTTCGCTTTGCGAAACGCAGAGTCCTCCGCGCAGGAAACGCGGCGCGGGCTTAAATAACTCCAGACAAATGTAAATTTCCGGTCCGTTGTTTCGGTTTCCCCTCGCCCTCGTTCTTGAGATATCGCACGTATGCACGCCTGGGTCTGCAATTTATTAAAATCATTAAAATTTATATTAGTGATTAATTGTAATTTCAATAAACTATTCATTCGATTCGATAATATATAGGGTGATTCAATTAATTGGTTGTGTAGACATGTTTAGGTTATGTTAGGTTAGATGTCTAAACAGAGTAACAATGTATTTGTTTTTTTTACCAAAAAACATTTAAAAAACTTTCAAGCTTGAATAAAAACATAGACAATTTGGTAAACAAGCAATGAGAATATAACAATAATTGAATTAGTAAAGTAATCGATTAAAAATAATGAATCGTTTAAAATTGATTGATAGTATTTTTTAAATGGCAAAAAACGGTTGGAAATTGTTTAAAGAGTGTTGTAAATCATACAAATCCTGGCAAAAAATATAGTTTTCTTCCTCTTGTTAAAATAAATAAACAAATAATTCTCTTTAATTATTTTTTAAAATTAAAATTGACAATTGTGATTTTTTTCAAAGCGAAAACATCTGTTATGTGTCATTTACATTAAAGTTAAAATTGATAATGGAAAAACAAAACAATGCAAATTAATGGAAATATTTAATTGTGAAGGCGTTCACTTTGTGGTACAACTTGAATAAAGTGGTAAAACAGTCATCGTGTCTCCTTTCCTTCTTCAATTAATAAATATATATTTTTTTAAGGGAGAAAAATATAATTAAAAAAAAATAAGTTGAATGTTTCCCATAACAAATAAACATAAAACAATAACGGTTGAAACAATTGAACCTTGTTATAACAAAATGGCGGAAGATTGGGAAATCGCATATTAGTGATAATAAATAAAAATATGTCTAGCGTACTCTTGACCTACCTCAATAGATTGTGCATTAGCGCAGGTCAGGAGGACGCTAGGTCAAGCTATAGTTTGTTGTGGTAGGTCAAGAATACGCTAGATTAACGCTTTATGGTAAGATATTGAAGAAAATTGGAAAATTATAATGGCGATAGAGGAAATAAACGCAGATGATTTCCCTAATGAAGTTAGAGAAAATTTTGTGAGGTGCGAAAAACATTTATTCAATCGGCTGCGAAATGATTAGGCAGAATAAATGTTTAAAACTTATAATTAGTGCCAAGGATAGAAATGTATTCAATGACTAAATCGTTTACATTTCAAGTTCGTTTATTAAATAGTAAATAGATATTAAAAATTTACGCTCATATCCGCTGTAAATATATTTATAAATGTATTTGTCAAATGGTCGCAAACATGAATAAAGTTTATTATTATTATTATCAATAACAATTGAAAATTCTTAAAATAATATTTATCAAAAATAGTAAATTGCAAATTTCAGATAAGAAAAAAAATTATAAAAAAACAATTGTCAAATTGCCAAAATAGTTGAGACTTGTGTAAATTATCGATGAAACAAAAAATCTCAATAAAATGTAAAACATGACAATAGTCAAAAACAAACAAAAACAATTGTAAAGAAATAATTAGCAATAGCGATTTTTAGAAAAACAATTGAAAGTTCCTTAAAAAATGTGCAATTATTAAAAATTGTAGAGGTGTACGAATTACTAATTGCCAATACAAAATGAAAATTTCTAATGAAAACAATTGGTAATTACTAAAATATTGTCAAAAGTAGTACAGAACGTTTGTTATAAAGCAATTGACAATTGCCAAGAACAGAAATTTATTCAAAAATAATTGACAGTTATCAAAAATAGTAAATTGTAAATTTCCAATAAAAGAAAAATTCAAAAAAATTATTAGGAATTTCCAAAATTGAAATCTGTGAATAGTGAATTATCAAAAAACTCTCAAAAATACAATTGGCAATTGTCAATCGATATTTGTGAATTACAAATTTCCATGAAATATTTTTTTAAATTCAAAAACAGACAAATATTGGTTTATGAAAGAAACAATTTATAATTGTTAAAAACGTTGATTTGAAAAAAAAATAAGGTTCTAAAAAACAATTCGCAATATAAAATAGTGACTTTTTTAGAGCCATTAAATGTTTTATATTTTTTCAATTGCTTCTCGAAAATTTGTACTAAAAATCATTTCTAATTCTTTTAAAAAAATATGTAATTTTGATGATCATTTAATATCATGTAATTGTCAAAAACATACATTTGAAAAAAAAACATTTAAAGCTTCTAAAAAGCAATTCGAAATAAAAAATAGTGACTTGTTTATCAATTGTTTTTTTTTAACCTTCAAATATTTTTTGTTTTTTCAATTGCTTCTCGAAAATTTGTACTAAAAATAATTTCGAATTCTTTAAAAATATAATCTAAATTTTTTGATGATCATTTAAAATTGATTTTTGAGAGTAATTATTCTTAGGGGAAAGAAATTCAAATTCAGTCACGAATATTTTGGATCTCATCGGCGTTCTGAGATTATTCTTAGATTAATTAAGTTGTCAGAAAAATAAATTTGCTCTAATTAGCTTCTAATTTTTTTAGAGCAAATTTAATTTAAAAAAATTGCGGATAATTTAGGGACCTCCGAAGAAATTTTGAAGATAAATTCGAAGAAAGAAGAAACATTGATGGAAAATCCGATAAGATGAAGCAAGAAATGTATAAACAATTGAAGGAGGAATATTCTAGAAATCTGAAAAAGAAATTTCCGAAAATTTTTAACAATGAAAGTTACTAATGAAAACAATTAGTAATTACTAAAATATTGTCAAAAGTAGTATAAAACATTTGTTATGAAGCAATTGATAATTGAGAAATTTAGGAACCTCCGTAGAAATTGGAAGAAAAGTTGCAAGAAAGAAGAAAAATTCATGGAAAATGCGCGAAGATGAAGCAAGAAATGGAGAAAAATTTATAAACAATTGAAGGAAAATTCTAGAAATATGAAACAGTAATTTCCTAAATTAAGTAAAAAAGTAATAAAAGTCTGGAGTCAAAACTAGGCGAAGTTAAAGACCATAAGGGAGAGAAGGATACCAATACGAATATGGAAGATATGATAAAGGAAATACTCAGAGAAGTGAAGAGTACAAACAACGAATTACAGACATTAAGGGCCGCAATGGATGAAAACAAGCAAAAGTGAGAGGAGAAAGAGAAGAAAAAACTAATCGAAAGAATAAAAGCTAGAGAAAACAGCAGAATATCAGAAGAAAGAAAAACGAAAAAATGACGTAATAGTCAAAGGTTTCGACACCGGTGATGAAATTCCTGCAATAGAAAAAATTATCAGGAAAATTGGATGCAAACATCAAATATAAGACAATAAAAGATATCAGCAAGAACAGAATAATATTAATAGAGATGGAATTCTGGGAAGGTACACAGGAAACAATGAAGAACAAAATTAAGCTAAGGGGAACCGAAATGTAGCGATCTAACAAAAGAATACAAGCCGAAATAACAATCGAAAATAAATGGAAAAGCATGCTTCTAGATGTCAGAGGAGACTGCAACTCGGACCAGATGCTTATAACAAATCCAAAAGAGTATGGAGGGAGACCCAGAAAACTCAAACAGAAAATACTATCTTGTAATAACGAAGGAAATACAAGAAAACTGGAATAGCAATATAAGATACTAGACAAGGGAATTAAAAGAGCATCTAGACGAGAAAAACAAAAGAGACTTGAAGAACAACTAAACATAGCAGAAGAATCTGCAAGCAAAAATGATATGAGAACATTGCACGACGTAGTAAAAAGCATAACCAACAGGGGAAATAACAAAGCAAATATAACAACGGTACAGAGTAGAACAGGAAAGATACTCACCTCAAAAAAGAAAATTAGGTAACGATAGATAGAATTTTTCGAAGAAACTTACCAACAGAAGGCGATACCAAGAATTTACGCAAGACATGTACAGTGGTGAAATAACAAAAAACGAAGTAGCAGAAGTTGTTAAAACACTAAAGAGAGGGAAAACACCAGGTATAGATGGAATCGCGAATGAAATGTTGAATGTAGAGAAAGAACATACAATAAGCATGATGCACAATCTACTAAACAAAATTTGGATTGAAGAAAATATACCAAAGAACTGGAAGAAGGGAGTTATAGTCAGAATACCGAAGAAGGGCGATAAAACGAAATGTGAAAATTGGAGGGGCATCACAATACTGAAATACTGAATACTAAATAAAGGAATGTAGAAAATTCCAAGAAGCAAGAAATGGTGAAAATTCTCCAAAAGTAGGGGTAAAATTTTTGGAAAGTTATAGAAATTTTACTCCTTATTGAATTATGAACATGTTTTTTCTTTAAGTTTTTCACTTGGAAAATATCAATTGTTTATTGGTAGAATTTCAGCTTATCAAAAACAGATTTTCAATTGTTTCTGCTACAAAATTTCCACTATTTTAAAGCAGATTTATTTTGGGTTGCTTTTTTGCAAATATCTAAGTGTCTTTTATTTTTAACAATAGCATTAATTTTTTCTACGGACAAGTTTTTGACCGCAATTTGTTAACGGTGGACGCGGAAGACGTCCTCGTGGTGGACTGGCAAGGAAGTAGCACCGACGGTACTTTCTGGAACCAACACGCACTGGAGGCGGCCCAGGGGTCCCTGGCGAGGCTCACCATCGATTAGCAGCCGCAGGCTTCGATTAAACAGTTTCCCTTCGGTGATACTTGCTTGAGCTTCCACACCACGTCAACGTATGGGCACCGGCTAGCTGTGAAAACAGAGTAAAAGAACAAGAGAGACATGTGTAAATTAAAACATGGGGCCGGAGAAGAAGAAAATATATTACAAAAGATAGACAGACAGAAAATAGACATAGAAAAATATACAATATATACAAGTAAGGCAAGAGGCTTGAATCGGCGGAGCCGACCAGGCTGACCACCGCTGCTGATGGCAGACGACTGGTAAAGAGCGATGGTCGGGCCTGGTTTTATATGGTGATCTCAGGTATCGCGGCTTTGTTCTTGTCACGTAGGCACGGTAATTCTTGGAACAGGTAATTATCCTCGTTCGCCGAAAAAGGGTCCGATTTATTGTTCGGCACTGGCAGCTGCACATTTTGGAAAATTATCTCGTTTGGATTATTTCAATAATGCGGAATTTATGCAAATTATTATTAGGAGCAATGGGTAGCTCGTAAAATGGATTAAAATATAATTACGCATTTGTTACCACGTTCAGGTAAACTGAACGCCGGTAACAAATTTTTGCAAATATTTCAACAGTATTTTTTTAACCATATTATTAACTATTTTCAACCGGCCTTTTTATTATTGTTCTTTTTTTTGGAAATTTCCCATCATTCATTTTTAAGACATTAGAAAATAGAATGATTATTTAGTTGTGATTAAATTGTTTCGAGTGATTTTGTTTTTTATAGATTTTATAACAGTTTGATAATTTTGGAATTTTTAATTATTTTTGTAATTTTTAGTTCAAAGATCAAACTGTTATAAAATCCATAAAAAACAAAATCACTCAAAACAATTTAATCACAACATTAGAAAATAATTTTTGCAAACGTTCAATTGTTTGTTGATATATTTTCAACTGTTTTTAAAAATCGAGTTTCAATTGTTTTTATTAAAATATCAACTATTTTTAAGCGAATTTATTGTATAGCAGGTTTTTAAATTTCAACTCGTTTTTATTTTTTGTTGATTTAAATTGTTTAACGGTAAAATTTTAGCTATTTTAAATATCTACATAAAACTATTTTTAATTGAAGTTTGGAGATTAGTTAGTATCTTTCTGATCTGTCACAATAAATTATTTATTCATTTAATAAATAGTAAATTAGAAATTTTCTTAGCGTACTCTTGACCTACCTCAATGTACAACACATTAACGTAGGTCAGGCGTACGCTAGGTCAACGTACAGTTTGTTGCGGTAGGTCAAGAGTACGCTAGGCTAATGCATTGGAGTACGTTGAGCCTAACAATCGTTTTGTCATGTAGGGATCAAGAATACGTTGAAATGATGGAAGTAAATGTGGAAAAACGAGAAGGAGAAAATCAGTTGTAATTGACATCTGTAAATCGGTTTATATAATTAAAAAACAATTGCAATTGGCGTCTGTCAATTGGTATATGAAAAAACAATTGAAACTTAGCACTAAAAATAGTTACAATATTTAAAAATTATGTGAAAAAATATAAAATATTAGGAAAATCACAATTTACCACCCCCAACCCCCAAAAAAACAAAGTTTTTAAAGTGTTTTCTCAAATTCTTAAATATTTCTTTATTTAACTATTTGGTGCAAATCATCAATTGTCATTTAGTAAATTTTTAACTGTTTCTTTAAATTAATGGTTTCTCTTTTTGAATCATTTTTCATTGTTTTTATTGAAGTCTTTTTTTATATTAATTTTCAACTTTTTTATTTATCAATTTTAAACTTTTTTATCTGTTTGTTTCTTCTTTTAAGTCAATTTACATATTCTTTTTAACAGAAATTTATTTTGTCTTTTGTCTTATAAATTAGCTCTCTGCTCACGTTTCAATTGAAGGTTTTAACAAAATGCAAAATACTCTAACCTTACTCGAAGAAAATTGACGTAATTTGAAAGAGAAAAGGTTGGAAAATTCTCGAAAAAGAGCATTCACATATTCTGAAAGAAAAACTCGTAGAACATTTTAGAAGTTTGGAAAGAAAAGTTGCTGGGGAAAAGAAAAGCTTTCCTCGTAGTTTTGAGTATTTGAGGATTTGGAAAAACATTCTAAAACACTCAAAAATTTTAGAACTTCGTAAGAAAAGTTTCTAGTAAGATCTAAACTTTAAATTTACGTTAACGCGAAGAGAAAATGCTATTACATTTTTGTACAAGAATTAGTGGAAAATTTCAGAACTCTTTAAGAAACATTTTTGGAAAATTCTAGACGAAGAAAATTCTAAATGCTAAAAAAATGATGAAAAATAAACAAATATTTTAGAAATCTGAAATATTGAACAATCACGTAATTTTGAATTAAAATTGATACTTCTAAACCTTGAAGAGAAAAAGCTGCAAAATTCTTGAAGATTGAAAAAAATTCTAGAACAATAACTTAATTTGGACAAAAATTCGTGGAAAATTTTAGAAGATTATTAGAAAATTCTAGACTCAGGGAAAAGTTTAATAATATTCTAGAAATTTCATGGAACATTCATATAAGATGAAATAAAGCTTATAAATTATATAATATTTAAAAACATCTAAGAAAAATTATTTGACATTTATCAAATGTCAATATAATTGTCAACTATCAACAACAGCCACGAGTCATCATCTGTCAAATATTAACTTTCAAGTAACAAGTATTATCTAGCATCTGCCAACTGTCAATATGTAACTGACAATTGACAACAACTGCTGCGGAAATAGAATTTTTAATAAAATTAGGAAATATCAAAGACAATCTGGAAAAATAAATTGGGAAGAACTCTAAAATTTCCCCGAAGAAACTTTTTACATTTTACGTACCTTTGCTGTTAGCAATGTATTTTTTGTGACGAGTGGCTTACGTGGAAATAAAAAATTGAATTGGAATTGAATTGAAAGAGATTTGACTTTAGAAAACTACTTCGAGACTACTCGAAAAAAGAAAAAAAATCATAATTGAGAAGAGAAATTGATGAAAGAATTTTATTTAGTTTTAGTTTGAATAAAAAGTAGCATTATTTAGTGTTTTTAACTTGGTGATTTTAATATGTTTTGAACCATTAAAAAAAAAAAAACAGTTGTTGTGGTTTATTGACTTAATTAGAGAAACCTGTGAATGTTTCTACAGTGGTAGAAGTAACAGTAGAGTAGTGACAACCTATTTTTGCCAGATAAAAGTGACAGCTGTAGTTTGTAATTGCAGATATCAGTTGACATATGACACATTTTTTTAAAATCTATGACAGATAAGAATTGCTGGTTGAAGAATCATAGATGATAGTTAGATAGATGTGGGTAGATTTGTAACGTGCAAAAGTTTATAGATTACTCATGAGAGATGACAATTGATGCTATATGGTAGATAACAGATAGTAGTTGATAGATGACAGGTAAAAGTTGACAATTCATATTTGACAGATAAAACTAGACATTTGCAATTGTATCGTAATAGATATCAGTTAACAATTTACCTATGACAGATGGCAATTCACAGTTCAGAAAAGACAGATTATAAATCACAGATTTATTTGACAGATGATAGGTGCCAAAGAAAAATTGACAATTGCATTTAACAGATAAGTAATGTCAGTTGATATATAACAGATAACAGTTAAATAAATGAGAAATGACAGATAACAGTTAACAGTTACCAGATAACACATAACAGTTGATAGATGACATATGTCTGTTGACATCTGATACATAACAGTTGATAAATTGTCAATGATAGATTTTAATTGATACAACAATTAACGAATTACAGTTAACACATCAAAATTGACAATTTTAATTGAGACATTATAGATGTTTATTAATGTATGACAATTAACCATTAACAGATGTTAGTTCATAGATGGCAGATAACAATTAAAAATGATAGCGGATATATGACAGATATCAGTTGATATTTGACAGATAACAGATGGCAATTGACAGTCCACATATGGAAGATAACCAAAAATATCAGTAGAAGACAGAAATAAATAAAAATTTATATTAGTCAGATAAAATTGATAATTAAAGTAAATGATGACAGACGTCAGCTGATTTATGAGAAAAAAACAGTTTTTAAATTACGCACAATAGATAACTGGCATATAAATGTTGACAAATAGCAGTTGACAGATACTAGAAAATAATTAGCAGTTGATAGATAATAGATATCAGTTGACATATAACATAACCGATATGAGATTGCAATTAATAGTTGACAGATGGCAGAAAATAGATGACAAAACACAAGTAAAAACCGACAATTTATTGTTTAACAGATAAAATTTGATAATTGAATAAGTTGATGTGTGAAAAAAGCATTTGACAGATGATGACAATAAATATCAGTTGAGATGACAGTTAACAAATTATTCAATATAAACGACAATTACCAGTTGACAGGTGACAGATAGTAGATACAAAAAAAGCAAGTGACAGTTAACATAAAAATTAACAAGTGCAGTTGATTATATGAACATCAGTAGCTATTAAGAGTTGTAGAGATGGCACATGTCAGTTGATATAGGATTGATAACAACTAACATATTATAATTGGCAGTTGGTAAATGACAAAAGGCAGGTAACAGTTAATTATCGTTAACAATTGCAAATTAACATTTGCAGTTGATATGTGACAGTTAACAGATGACAGATGTTGACAACTGTCACATACCATCTGTTATCTGTCACATATCAACTGCAAATGTTAATTTTCTGCCAGATGATAACTGTTGACAATTAGTGGTCGATAGATGACAAATAGTTATCAGATGATAGGTGATTTTTGAAAATTTGTAGTTGACTGATAAAAATTAACAATTGGAGCTGATTAATAAAGATGTAAGCTAATCTGTGACAAATAATAAGTGACATATTCCTCACCACAAATGATAGATAGTAGATTCAAATGAAAATTTTTGGTTGATATATGACAGATGTCTGTTGATAGACAGATAACAGATGACAATTGATAGTTGACAAATTTTAGTTGACAGTTGGC
The DNA here is from genome assembly GCA_963969525.1 of Ontholestes murinus. Taxonomy (NCBI): domain Eukaryota; kingdom Metazoa; phylum Arthropoda; class Insecta; order Coleoptera; family Staphylinidae; genus Ontholestes; species Ontholestes murinus. The sequence goes on along the minus strand of OZ018388.1, from coordinate 8,842,467 downwards.
AGATAGATGTTGGTTAAAATATAACAACAGATTACCCTTGACAGAAGATTATTAACAATTGTTCGAAAGCAGACAGTTGACAACTTATAATTGACAGATAAAAATTATTAACAACTTTAGTTAATAAAAATTAATGTCAGTGACAAACATTGATAGATTATCCATGAGAGATGACAATTGACAGTCGACAGATGATAGGTGATATATAAAAAATGATATTTGACAGATGGTAGATGATAGAGGCATTTAATAGTTGGCAATTGATATATTTGACAATTATGATTAATAATAATTATTGTCAGTTGATGTGACAACCATTTATAAATTATCCCTAAAAGATGACAATTGTCAATTGACAGATGATATTTGACAGATGGCAAATGATGGAAACATGTAATAGTTGGCAATTGTTGATAAAATTGACAATTACAATTAATAATAATTAATGTCAGTTGATGTGACAACCATTTATAGATTATCCCTGATAGTTAACAATTGACAATTTTGACAGATGATTTTGTCTAAACAATAGATGTCACCATAATGGAAAACTGGAAGATTATATTCTCCATAATAATATTGCGTTTCCCTGGTTTGAACTGCAATTCGTTGACCTAAAATAGACCGAAACCGGTTTATAGCTGTTGCTAAAACAATAATTTTAAATTAAAATTTAGATTTTGTAATTATCGACGTGTGTGAAGTTAGCAATAGATTTCGTTTGGCGAAATTTTACCATAAATTTTTCATGATTATAATCATTAAATACTGAAAAAATATTTCATCCCCTATTTTCACCCCTCTAGGTCCTACTCCCACAGCCCCAAAATTTAAGTTCTGCCTTTTTGAAAGAAGACATGCAAAAAACTAAAATTACACACATATTTTACACACCCTCTAGAACGATATTCAAGAAAAATCCACGGACACACCCCCCGATTTTTTCGAGAAAAAAATCATTTATCTAATACTGCGCGCTCGGCTCGTATGTTTCATCCCTAAATGCATTTTTTTCAATAAGGACATGCACCCTTAAAAATTCTTAAATTACCATCACATTCTGCACACCCTCTAGAATCATAATCAAGAAAAAACGCGGACACACCCCCCATTATTTCTAGAAAAAAAATTATTTGTCTATCACTGCGCGACGCCCGTATGCTTCATCCCTAAATGCATTTTTTTCAATAAAGACATGCACCCTTAAAAATTCTAAAATTACCATCACATTCTACACACCCTCTAGAATCATAATCAAGAAAAAACCGTGGACACACCCCCACATTTTTTCGAGAAAAAAAATCATTTGCCTAACACTGTGCTAAATGCATTTTTATTATGTGTTACGTTATCAAACAATCGAAAACGTGTAATGATTGGTTTGTTTTTGTTTAATTTTTAATGATTTGACATTCAACGGTTTACATCTAGAATGAGCCGTCGCTAATGGGATAAAACGCTGCTCGGCCGACGATAATTATGAATAAGCGTAATTAGAATAATGAAAAGAGGCGTAAAAGTAGCGTTAGTCATAACAGTTTTCTTCGGCGGCCTGTTCAGAAGGACGTCTACTTTGCGGGCGTGTTCGGCTCGAACGAGAAACTCGGCGAATAATGAAAACGCGCACTTTTCTACCTATTCATTTACAAACGAACGCACGTGTAATCGTCCGGGATAATTGCCCGACCACCCATTCGGTAATAAATAATATTAATTATATTTGAAAATCGTATAATAACTTTTGCGTCGACATCATTTACATTTTAGCCGTTACTGTGTGCTCATAACATTAACGTTAATTTGCACACAAACGCTGAAACGCATTCGCAGTGGTGATTTAGCGATACGTCCGGGGAATTTATGGACAGCCAGCGATAGTAATAAGCTGTCCGATTTGTAGAATCGAGATAATGCATTCAAAGGTTGGCAAGGGCCCCAATATGGCCTTAACGCGTTCTATGATGCCATTTTTAGAATACGTTTATTGTGGGAAAACTGTTAATTCCTCGCACGCAACGGGCAGCAGCCTTTCGTTTCATCGGCATTCACGTTACTGTTTGGAAAGTACGTAGCGTCACACGAATCTCTAATTGTTTCATTAAAAACAAAAATTTTATAATTGAGGTTATGTCGCTTTATATTATCATAATAGTAAGTATATATAAGTTATAACTCGTAAATTTAACAGTATTAACGTAGTGTTGTTTGTACGTACGTAAGCCTTTCGTATTAGGCAAACACCCAAAACAAACAAACCGCCACCGAGCGACTCGTTCCTCCGCGGCGGTTCAGTAACCCCTCGCAACAACGGACGGCCAAGACCAGATAAAGTTCTATTTTTCCTCTATATACGATCGCCTCTCCGGCTTCTGCTCCACTCGACTCCTCGGATCGATACTAGGATTCGGCTGGCATCTGGCCAAGGCGTAATAGTGCCGTTCTCGAAATAAATTATTTCGGCTTGGTGCACTGCGGTCGTTTCTCATTTATTTACTCCATGAAAAATGTCACGGCATTCTTGATAGTCTTTATAGCGGAATCGCCAGCAAAATAAATGCTTATTATTTAATATGTTTATTAAACACGCAGCAACGTGCAGCAACGTTAATTCGTTTCAGTAGTTGGATGGGTGACCGGTACCATTCACCATTGGGATACAATTAATGATGATTTAGAGTGAAAAGCTCATTTACACACGCAAATAAACAAATAACACGGCGGAGGACCACGTGGCCAATAGCCAAACAATGCTACTGTGTTTATTACACATGTAATGTAATATTTATTTCACGATGCGTAGACGTAATCCAGTTGCACTTATGTAGGTTTTGATAATTTATTCATTCTCTACATTAGTAAAGATTTTAAAGCAACGATCCAGTCATCTCATCCAACTCGAGGAGGTCACCCACGTTGAAAATTCCAGAATTTTTAAGTTCCAATCAAATATTATTTGGCCTCCAGCCCTTCTAATTATTTTTTGTAACATCATCTGATTTTTGCTTGTTGAAAAGAAAACAAATATTTTTGTTACTGTCAAAGTGGAACGGGTTAAAACAAAAGACACGTTTCACTTTTGTAATTTTTGGTAATTTAAATGTGTGAACGTGTTTGTGTGTCGGTTTTTTTTTTTGGTGGGCGGCGGCGGCGGCGACGTTACACATGCAAAAGTGGAGAAATTTGTTGGTAATGAATAATGAATAGTTTCACTTGCCGAACACACATATACACACAGACATAATGGTGTCTTGAAGTGGAAAGTATCGAAATGAATTCTAATTAGGAATTCCGAATTTAATTTATTTCTTTCGATTAACGCCAAAAGTGACTACGACGTAATATTGTTTAAAACATACAGTGAGACTAATAAGTTCTCAGATCATTAATCATTATGAGAAAATTTTTAATTTTTTACATTATATTTGTATACTATAGTCTGTTTTTTAAGAAGAGAGATAAAATTCAAAACGTCCCGCTAAAATAAATGACTGTAATTGGTTGTTTGCCAGCCGTGTTCACACAGTGCAATATTAGTAATTATAACGCCGACGGCTGTTTTTGAGTTTATCGATATACATATTTAATTTCAGAATATTCTACTGATATATGTGTTCTTCCATTGTATTTTTTTTTTCAAAACAAGGCTATAACTTACATAAAAGTAATTTATTTACGTATAATAATCATCGTGGACATCAAATTTAAAATTGCCGCTAAATTGATTGTTAAGAAAATGTGGCCATTGTAATTGAGACTTACGCCATTTGTCTCTTTTATTAAAACACAGACTCTAGTTTTAAATCAAAAAAGGTAATCGCTCACTCTTAAAAAGAATTAAATTAAATTAATCAATTTAAAATAACAAAACCAAATTGTTTTGTTCAAATTTACGAGGAATAATTAAAATAAAAACAATGAAAACAATTCGAAATTAATAAAGTACTCTTCGTCAACTGTTGTTTTTAAAATGTCTAATTTATTTTTACTTGATATATCTTTTTTATTCTTTAGCAATTGTTTCTTTAAGTTTTCAAATTGTTTTTTTTAACAAATCTTCATATTGTTGATTTTTTTTAAATTTACATTTATAATTTTTTAAAAGTTTTTTTTTTTCTATTGTCTCTATTTGTATTGCCAATTCTATTGTTTTTAATCATGGTAAATTAATTTTCGGTTCGTAGATATTTTTTTGTAAATCTTTCCTGTTCTTTTGAAATTTTTCGATTGTTACCAGCTACGTTTTATGTTTTTTTTCAGATATTTTTAAATGTTTTTTTTTTATAACAAAATCTACACTACTTTTTTTTGTGAAAATTATCAATTGTCATATTTTTTTCAGAATTTTTTTGCAAAATCTATTTCAGCAATAGTTTTTTTAAAAGTGTATTTTCCATAAATCTCTATTGTTTTCAAGAACATTCAATTTTGGCTTTTTTAGCTCCTCTTTTTCTGTAGTAAATTTTACAGCTTTTTCACAATTGTTAATTATTTATTTGCTAACTTTTTTTCAAAATTGTCAATTGCGTCTTTAGCGCAAAGTTTTAAATGTTTATTGATTATCTTCAATTGTTTACTCGTAAATCTCTATTTGTTAATTGTTACTTGATTTTTTAAGGAATCTTCTTGTTGTATCAGAAATTTCTAATTTACAAATTTCTCCATTTTTTGACGTATTTTTAAAGGAATTTTCAATATAAAATTTTCTATAAATAAATATTTTTACATTCCCTATAAAGAATATAATTAAAGTTAATATATATGTAGTGGGTGCATTAAAAATGCAATTATTTTGTGTTTGTTTACATTTGACAACTTTTAATTAAAACCCTCGCTTATGTTTTACTGATTGGAGGGTAGGATAGAGGCCACCCACCCACCCTACATACACATGATAACTTTGATTGCTAATAGTTGATTAGGCTGCTAAAAACAAACAAACCTATTGAGTAATAAAAAATAAAACAAAATGAAAATTTAAGCTTAAATATAAATGACTTTCAATAGTTAATCTTATCTAATTTAGATTTAAAGTCTGCCCACCCATTAGGCATAAAAATTTTATTAATTTACTCACTCGAAAATTTTATCTTTTGAGTTTCTTTTTATTCAAAAGGTTTTGTAATTAATTTTATTGGAAACCACGAGACGATAAGGAATTAAAGTTTATATGTATATGTAGGGTGGGTGGGTGGTCTCTATCCCACCCTCCAATCAGTATAACATCATCAAAAATTATTTAAAAAAATTGTATGAATAAATATCTAAAAATTGCAATTATTTTGTGTTTATTTATATTTTACAACTTTTAATTAAAACCCTCGCTCATGTTTTACTGATTGGAGGGTGGGATAGAGACCACCCACCCACCCTACATATACATGATAACTTTAAATACTAATCGTTGATGATGTTGCTGCTTACAAAACAATAAAACCTTGTATGTGATAAAAAAATAAAGCATTATCCAAATTTAAGTTTAAATATAAATGAACTTTATAGTTAATCTTATCTAAGCTTGATTTAAAGCCTTTCCACGTATCTTGTATATAATATTTATTAATTTACATTTTACAAATAACAGTTTACAGATGACTGTTAACAGATAGTTGACAGACGAGAGTTGACCGATGACAGTTAAAGGACATTTGACAGATGACAGTTAACATACATTTGGCAGATGACAGTTAACAGACAGATGGTAGACGAGAGTTGACTGATGACAGTTAATAGACATTTGACAGATGATAGTTGACAAATGTTAGTTGACAGATAATAGTTTACAGATGAGATTTGACAGACGACAGTCAACAGATATTTGACAGATGACACTTGATAAATGGTAGTTGACAATAGATAGTTAAAAGATGACATTTGACAGATGATAGTTAACAGACAGTTGACATATGGCAGTTCAAAGATGTCAGTTGAGAGATGAATGTTGAATAAATAGAATATTACAGTTAATAATTGACAGACAACAATTAACAGATAATTAATAGACCAGAGTTAAGATATTATAGTTAATAGACATTTGACCGATGGCAAATAACAGAGACTTGACAGACGAGTTGACAATTAACAAATGATAGATAACAAATGACAGTTAATAGACATTTGGCAAATGATAGATGACAGATTGCAGTTAATAGGCATTTGACAAATGACATTTAACAGATAGTAGATTACAGTAGATAAAAGATAGTTAACAGATGATAGTTAACAGACAGTTTACAGATGACAGTTCAAAGATAACAGTTAAATAAATATAACAGTTAGTTGGCAGACAAGAGTTAACAAATGACATTTCACAAATAACACTTGACAAAAAATTGTCAGACGAGAGTTGAAAGGTAACATTTAACAGACATTTTACAGATAGACGAAAATTGACAGATGACATTTGTTAGATGTTTAGATTAGTTTGTAAATAATAGTTGACAGCTATTATCTGTAAAAGACAGTTGACAGTCCCGAGTTGAAAATAACAGTTAACAGAGAATTGATAGACGAGAGTTGAGAGATGATAGTTAACAGACAGTTAATAGATGGCTTTTAACAGTTAACAAACGTTTTACATGTGTTGTCAAATAACTATAATTACACACAGACGACAGTTAACAGTTGAATAATTAGAATGTGGCAGTTATCAGCTGACAATTAACAAACATTCAGAAGACTGTTCACAAATAAAAAAATAAAATCGTCTAAATGTTTGAATTAATTAATTTAAAATATCGAAAAAAAAAATTTTTTGTCCAAATTTACGAGGAACAATTAAAATAAAAACGATAAAAACAATTCGACAATTGTTCTTTTTAAAATTTTTAATTTATTTTTACTTGGTATATCTTTTTTTATTCTTTTTCAATTGTTTCTTTAAGTTTTCAAATGGTTTTTTGTTAATTAATTGTTGATTAATTTTTTTTTATTGAAATTTAAAACGTTTTAAAGTTACTTTCAATTGTCCCTATTTGTTTTGCAAATTCTATTGTTCTTTTGAAGATTTTCCATTTGTTACTAGTTGGGTTTTATGTTTTTTCAGACAATTGTCACCAGCTGTATTTACATATTTTTTTTTTTCAAAATATATTCCAGCAATAGTTTTTCAAGGTGTTTTCAATTATTTTCCATAAGTCTCTATTGCTTTTAACAACATTCAATTTTGGTTTTTTCAGTTCCTCTTTTTCTGTAGTAAATTCTACAGTTTTTTCACAGTTGTGAATTATTTATTTGGTAACAATTTGAAAATTGCCAGCAAAATTTTAAATGTTTTTTGAATATCTTCATTTTTTTACCCGTTTTGCGAATTATTAATTGTTTTTTTTTTAGGAATCTTACCGTTGTATCAACAATTTGCAATTTATAAATCTCTCATTTTTTGGCGTATTTTTAAATTTTCAATTGTTTTGTTAATTTTATCCATTTCTCTTAATTGTAATTTGCTGTAAAAATTTATTTTCTGTATAAAAGAAAAAATTTTTTTTTACTAATTTTACTAATTTCAATTCTCTTTTCCTGTTAAAACGCTGTTGATTTTATTTCGTTAAATTTCAATTGTTTTTTTTACCAATTTCACATATTTTTGATAATTCTAAAATATACCACTTATGTCTATAATAACGTCGATTTGTTTAGTTTCTTTTGTTTTCTGCAAATTTATTTATACTTTCGATATTCATAATTTCCTTCCATAGTTTTAATTATTTTCGCTGCTTATAATTTTTTTCAGTTATGTATTTTCTATTAATCGATTTTTTTTTTAATGTTTATACTTTTTAACAGCGTTTAAATGTTTCAATTGTTTTTATCTTAAATATTTTGTTAGACAATTGTTTTTTTTTTCATATTGTTGACAGACATTTGACAGATGACAGTTAAACAACAGATGATAGGCGAGAGTTGACAGATGACAGTTAATAGACATTTGACATATGATAGTTGACATGACATTTGACAGATGATAATTGACAGACAACAATTAACAAACAAAAAATGATAGACCAGAGTTAAGAGATGACAGTTAGTAGACATTTGACCGATGACAATTAACAGACACTTGACAGACGAGTTTAGAATTGACAAATGATAGATGACAGATGCCAGTTAATAGACATTTGACAACTGATTAATAGCAACTGATATTTAACAGACGACATTTAATAGATATTTGACAGACGACACTTTATAAATGGTAGTTGACAAATGATAGTTAACAGATGACATTTGACAGATGATAGTTAACAGACAGTTGACATATGACAGTTTAGAGATGTCAGTTGAGAGAATACATAGAATATAACAGTTGACAGATGATAATTGACAGAGAACAATTAACAAAAAAATGATAGACCAGAGTTAAGAGATGACAGTTAATAGGCATTTCACCGATGACTATTAACAAAGACTTGACAGACCAGTTGACAATTGACAAATGATAGATGACAGTTAATAGACATTTGACAAATGATATTTAAAGGACGACATTTAACAGATGTTTGACAAATGAATTATTTTTTTGTTTGCAGACATTTTTTATTATAACATAAATATCTACATTTTCTGAAAATTTTAAATTGTTACTAACTGCATTTATATATTTTTTCTCAAAATATATACTTTTTCTAGCAAACGTCAAGCTTTCTTAGTTTCTTTCTTTTATTTTTTTAGTAAATCTTACAGATTTTTCACAATTGTGAATTATTTAGTTGTTAACATTTTGAAAATTGTCAATTGCGTCTTTAGCCTAAAATTTTACATGTTTATTGATTATCCTCAATTGTTTACTCCTAAATCTCTGTTTACCAATTGTTACTTTGTTTTTTTTTAAGGAATCTTCTTGCTGTATCAGAAATTTGTAATTTCAATATTTTTTAACGTTATATTTTTAAAGGAATTTTCAATTTCAAATTTTCTATAAATAAATAAGTTTACTTTCCCTATATAACATATAATTAAAGTTAAAATGTGTATGTAGGGTGGGTGGGTGACCTCTATCCCACCCTCCAGTCAATAAAACATCATCAAAAATTATATAAATTAGTTGCATGAATACATTAACTAAAAAATGCAATTATTTTGTGTTTGTTTACATTTTACAACTTTTAATTAAAACCCTCGCTTATGTTTTACTGATTGGAGGGAGGGATAGAGGCCACCCACCCACCCTACATATACATGATAACTTTAATTGTTAATCGTTGATGATTTTGCTGCTAAAAACAATCAAACCCTTCATGTAATAAAAAATAAAACAAAATCAAAATTTAAGTTTAAATATAAATGGCTTTCTAATCTAATCTAATTTATATTTAAAGTCTGCCCACCCATCATACATAAAATTTTTATTAATTTACTCACTCAAAATTTTACCTTTTGAATTTCTTTTATTCAACAAGTTTTGTAAATCATTTTATTCGAAACCGCGAGACGATAAGGAATTAAAGTTTATATGTATATGTAGGGTGGGTGGGTGGCCTCTATCCCACCCTCCAACCAGTAAAACACTCGCGCAAATTGCGGAAATAAATTTTTAATTATTCACAGGAATTAAATTCATCAGATAAATATTTTTTTCTCTTCCATAAATGTAGCATCGAATACTTCGGCATGATATTCAGACTTGGCGGGTTAGGAGAAATGACTTATCCTTCCTCAGATAAAAACAACTGTTGTTTACTTATATTTTGGAATTTGTTTAAGGATATTTGTCAAATCACATAATTAAAATTTAAAATTACGTGCTAACTTATCCAGAACTTTTTTCCGACAATTAACATTAAATCTATTCTTGTGTTTTTTTTTTCTCTCAAGCACCACCACAAACTTTCATTCAGCGGCGAACGCTCTAAATTTCACACCGAACGAAATTGCGAAAGCATATAAAAATCCAGTCGCTAATATAGCGTTTAATAGCGAATAATAAATGGCGACCGAATGAAAGTTTCTCAATTAATTAACTAGTCTTCGAGTAGAAACAAATACGAAAAATCTCTCAAACAAGCAGAAAAAAAACTTAAAATTAAAATTAAGTGAATTGTTTTCGTTTTAGTTTGTAAAGATTAAAGTTAAATAAATGATTTACAACTACAATTCCAAAACATGTGAAAGTTAAATTGAATCGATTAGATTAAATTTGCTAAATTTGTATTTGATTATATAAGAAAGGAAAAAACAATGATGTCGTGATCGATGTTACTAATTACTAACATCGTTTGAGTCATTTCCCATTGTGGTTCGCGCATTTCATACCGCATATTAAACAGCACACCAAGACGGCGAACATTTTTCCATGGACACTTGATCATTCTCACGATTAATACGTCGATTTTTAAAACGGTTTCAATTGTTTCCGCTAAAGACAATAATCACTTAGTCATAATGTTCCAATAAGGTAATGCACGATCTTTATAAATAAAATTTAATGTAACCCCATAAGAAAGAAATCAAGAAGAGTCAAATCTGATGATCATGCAGACCACCTAATTGTTCAATTAGAACCTAACAACCTATCTTCAAAATTATTGTTAAGGTTCATCAATTTATTTGCACGTTGTGAGAGTCAACTCAAATTGGTCTATTAGTGCTTAGTGCTTATTCAAAATAATTGTTGAGGTAATCGACAACTTGCCTTGCATTATGTGGAGAGAAGGCTCCATCTTGTTAGAAATGTAGCCGCTTCTTGACATAAGTGGTATTTTTTAAATAAATCATTCTATTCGTAATTTTAATATTTTACGTCTTTAATAATTACATTTTGATAAATAAATACACCACGATTCAATTTTGAGTGTTTTCTATTAAATTAAAACTTCAATGATTTCATTTAATAAATGGATTAAGGAATAAACTTTGTTTTAATTTGATACAGTATTAGACTATTCTGTTGTTAGTTTTTGGATGGTTTGTGATTATTTCTTTCGACCCAGTGTATTTATTTCTTATCCACAAAGATAAAATCATTAACAAATAAAACCCACTAGATTACCATGGACTTTTAACCTGTAATAAACATCAATTGTTATTAATATATGTATATTGTGTTTCTTGTTTATTTACATTTTGATCTACTGTTGTGTCCAATAATATTAACAAAGGCGATTGCTCTTATCAAGAAAGCGCGCAGCGCTGCTCGCGCGGAAATATTGTGTATTCACCAGTCGAGACTTCTCGAAATCAATCATTTCATTCACAATAGATCACTGTGTGTATTCAATTAGCGCCAACGACACGGAACGAATAATAATAATAATCGATAACGGTTTTAAATGCCTCCGCTCCGAAATAAGTACATAAATACCACACGGACACAAAAGCTTTGCATAATTTATCGTTTTCACACCGCCTATCCTTCCTAATTTTTCTTTTCCTAAACGGTACTTATATTTAAATTCAGTTTACATAAACAATACAAAGAAAATATAATACTTATCCATAAAGTTTATAAAAGTTATGTAAAATTATAGACTATTATAATACTTATCTTACAAATTGTACCTTGAATTTGCACCTTGAAAATTATCGATTTTTATTGTGGACAATTCTTTGCATCGAAAATCCTCTGGATCGAAAATTCGATGAATAGAAAGTTTAACTAAGGTGTTGGAGTTTCTGTTATATCAAAAACATGAAGTGTTGAATTTGTACTTTATCGAATCTTTCATATTTATAAAAATCGTTAAATCTAAAATTCTCTGCCTGAAAAATTGACACATAATGATGCTTTATTATAAACAATTCTTTACCTCGAAAGTTTCACTGAATCGAAAAATCAATAAAAAGAAAGTTTTGATCATCAAGTGATGAATTTTTATTTTGGGCAATTTTTAGCATCGAAAATTCTCTCGATCGAAACTTCGATGAATGGGAAGTTTGATAGGTGATAAAATTTCTATTATATCAAAAATATTTATATAGTTAAAAGAAATTATTAAATTAAAAAACGATTCGGTAATCAAATTTTTATTTTTAGTAATTCTTTATATTGAAAATTCATTAAATGGAAAATCAATTGATTGTTAAATGTTCTTATTAAATTCTCCATGTCGAAAACACTATATTTCAAAAATGAATTCCAATTATTTTATATCGAATATTTATTTAATTTAAATTTAAAATCTAAGGTTCTAATTTTTCGGATCAAAAGTTTGGTGAATAAAAAAATTATCTAATGATCAATTTATATTATCTGTAATTCGTTATATTGAAAAAGCTAAATTCAATATATCGAAAACTGTTTACTTCGAAAGTTCAGTGGTTTGAAAATGTGGTGACTGGAATGAAGAATTTATAATTTTTAAATTTGTTTTATTGAAAATTTTATATACACAATGTTTATTGTTTAAAAATTTCGATGAATGAAGAGTTTAGTTTAACAAGTGATGAATTTTTACCAAAAATTCTCTCGATCGAAAAATTGACAAGTGGTTTGGTTAAGTGATGGAATTATATTTGGTGCAATTCCTTGTTTCAAAAATTGTTTATTTGAAAATAAATTTAAATGAAAAAACGATCAAGTGATAAGTTTTTTATTCTGAGTAGTTCATCACATCGAAAATTCACCAGATAAAAATTCGACGAATAGAAAATAAATAGTTTCATTAATCAATGGTTATTTTTGAAATTCTAATCATCGAAAACTCTTTAATTATAAAGAAAAGTTAATCATTCGATTGATTTATATGTTATGAAATTCTTAAACATCGAAAAATTTACGTTAAATGATTACAAAATTAAATCGATCACCAATTGTTTTTCGTTTTTCGGCCATAACTTTTGAGCTGATGATTAAATTTCAAAAATTCCATAGCCACCGATTTACAAACCTCGCATACTAGCAGAAAATGGTAAAAACAAAATTTCAATTGTCAATTGTTTTTTGTTTTATTGCCATAACTTTTAAGCGAATGATTCAAATTAAAAAATTCTTTCACAAATGAATATGAATTGGAAATCTAACTAACTAGCAAATAATGTTAAAAACTAGAATTCGATCGTCAATTGTTTTTGGCAAGTTAAACGATTACAAAATTAAATCGATCGCCAATTGTTCTTTCGTTTTAGGGCCATAACTTTTGAGCTGATGATTAAATTTCAAAAATTCCATCGCTGCCGTTTTAGAAATCTCGCATACTAGCAGAAAATGTTAAAAACAAAATTTCAATTGTCAATTGTTTTTTGTTTTACGGTCATAACTTTTTAAGCGAATGATTAAAATTCAAAAATTCGTTCACAAATGAATTGGAAATCTAACATGCTAGCAAAAAAAACTAGAATTCGATAGTCAGTTGTTTTTGGCAAGTTTCACGATTACAAAATTAAATCGATCGCCAATTGTTTTTCGTTTTTCGGCCATAACTTTTGGGCTGATGATTAAATTTCAAAAATTCTCCATCGATTTAAAAATTTCGCATACTAGTACAAAATGTTAAGAACAAAATTTCAATTGTCAATTGTTTTTGGTTTTATGGTCATAACTTTTAAGCGAATGATTAAAATTCAAAAATTCTTTCACAAATGAATTGGAAATCTAATATACTAGCAAAAAAATGTTGAAAACTAGAATTCGATTGTCAATTGTTTTTTTTTGTTTTTTGGCCATATCTTTAAAGCGAATGATTAAAATAAAAATATTCTTTCACAAACGAATTGGAAATCTAACTAACTAGCAAAAAATGTTGAAAACTAGAATTCGATCGTCAATTTTTTTTGCCAAAACTTTTAAGCGAATGATTAAATTTCAAAAATTCATAAGTTAATGCAATAATAATGTAATAAAATAATCAGTAATCAGTTAAATAAAATGCAGGGTGGGTTCATTTACATCCGCCCACCCTGTATATTTATTTTTATTATATTAGAAGTTATTTTCTGGAATTAAATTATTTACAATAATCAAAAATTGTGTTTGTTATTTTAAAATATTAAAACGAGAGTTTGTAGTTTAAATTTTTATGTATATGTAGGGTGGGTGGGTGGCCTCTATCCTACCCTCCAACCATTTCAACATCAGCAAGAGATTGTCTTAAAATTAATTAATCTAAACAAAGAATTTAACTAAAAATTCAAACACATATTTTTACTTTATACGTTATGATTTAATAAAATTTTCGTTAATGTTAAATGAAATAAGGGTGTTATAATCGTTACCCACCCACTCTACATATTTTTTATGAACTGTTGACTTAAATTATATAATTGAATTTTACATCAAAATCAATATTTTATGTTTGCGTTTTCCTGAAATACAAACCTTGTTTGTAGTTTAAATTTTCAATGTATATGTAGGGTGGGTGGGTGGCCACTATCCCCCGATTCAATTCTTGTAAGATTAACAAGGGTTTTAATTAATTGTTTATTTATTAACAAAAAGAAAATTAATTTTCTAATTAATTTATTTCATTCACTTATCTTAGTCAAAGTTTGTCTTGTTATTTAATAAATTGGAGGGTGGGATAGTGGACACCCACCCACCCTACATTTACATTTTAATTTAAGCTACAATCAGTATTTTTGTGTTCTTAAAATTGCAAACAAAACTGTGAATTTTTGTATAATAATAAAACAAAATTCAAATTTCTTTCTCGCCATCCTATTTTAATGATTGCAAATGATTATCTTACAATAAATTAATCTCTACAAACTAATCAAAAAAATAAATAAACTAATCACCAGTTTAAGCAATCATAATAAAGAAATTTAATTGTTAATGTTAATTTTTAGAGTGACTTAAATTTACATTCGTACATTCTAAATATTTATTTTTGTTTTTCAGTTGTATATTGGTATTGAATTCTTTACCACAATCAACAATTATGTTTGTAATTTTGAAAACTAAAACGACGGTTTGTGGTTTAAGTTTTATTGTATATGTAGGGTGGTTGGGTGGCCTCTATCCTACCCTCCAACTTTTTCAACGTCATCAAAAATTGCCTTAGAATAAATTAATCTAAACTAACGATTTAACTAAAGAATTAAACCCATATTCACCTAATTCGACATAATTTTAAAATTTTTGATGAAGTTAATTGAAATTAAGGATTTTATAATCGTCGCCCACCCTTCTACATTATTTTTTTTATTATAAATTATTGGATTAAATCCTGTTATTGTATTATACATCAAAATCACCTTATGTGTGTGAATTTTCTAGAAATCTAAACCTTATTTGTAGTTTACATTTTAATGTATATGTAGGATGGGTGGGTGGCCACTATCCCACCCTTCAAGTCTCTGAAGAATAACAAGGGTTTTACTTGATTGATTATTTATTTACAACATTATAAAGTAATTTCTTAATTGATTTATTATGTTTATTATTTTAGTCAGATTTTGTTTTGTTATTTAATAAATTGAAGGGTGGGATAGTGGCCACCCACCCACCCTACATATACATTTAAATTTAAGCTATAATCAGTCTTTTAAAGTGCTGGTAATTAGAAACAACTGTGAAGATGATTACGTCGGCTTTTACCAGCAGAAAACGGCTTGTAATGTAGCCTACATATGTGGGTTAGAGGACACCCACCCACCCAACATATACACATTAATTTTAGCAGTTGTTACTAGTTGGTTGCCTTTAAACTGTAACACTGATTTGATTAATGTTTTCTTGAAATTAAAAACAGAGTGTTAGTGAGAAATTCAATAAATATGTAGGGTGGGTGGGTGGCCACTATCCCACCCTCGATTTACTATAACATAATCAACGGTTTTGTGATTATATATTATGTCATAAAGAATAATTATTCAATAGTTAAAAAATAACCCTTCATGTAATTTATTTATTTTTTTGTAAAATCCGCGCATAGGTTTTGTGGATTGGAGGGTGGGTTAGAGGCCACCCACCCACCCTACATATACACATTAATTTTAGCGGTTGTTACTAGTTGGTTTCCATTAAACTGTAACACAGATTTGATTAATATTTTCTTGAAACTAAAAACAGAGTTTTAGTGAGAAGTTCATTAAATGTGTAGGGTGGGTGGGTGGCCACTATCCCACCCTCGATTTACTACAACATAATCGACGGTTTTGTGATTATAAATAATGTCATAAAGAATGATTAATCAATAGTTAAAATATAAATCTTTTTGTAATTTATAATTTTTTTTGTAAAATCTACGCACATGTTTTATGGATTGGAGGGTGGGTTAGAGGCTTCCCACCCACCCTACATATAGACATTAATTTTAGCCGTTGTTACTAGTTGGTTTCCATTAAACTTTAACACTGATTTGATTAATATTTTCTTGTAATTAAAAACAGGGTTTTAGTGAGAAGTTCAATAAATATGTAGGGTGGGTGGGTGGCCACTATCCCACCCTCAATTTACTATAACATAATCGACGGTTTTGTGATTATAAATTCTGTCATAAAGAATAATTAATTAATAGTTTAAATATAAATCTTGTAATTTATATATTTTTTTGGAAAATCCGCGCATATAATTTATGGATTGGAGGGTTGGTCAGATGCCACCCACCCAGCCTACGTTTGCACATTAATTCTAGCCGTTGTTACTAGTTGGTTTAAATTAAACTTTAACACTGAATTGATTAATATTTTCTTGGAATTAAAAACAGAGTTTCAGTGAGAAGTTCAATAAATATGTAGGGTGGGTGGGTGGCCACTATCCCACCCTCGATTTACTATAACATAATCGACGGTTTTGTAATTATAAATTATGCCATAAAGAATAATTTCTTAATGGCTCAAATATAAATCTGTTTCTTGTAATTTAATTTTAAAATTCTTGCGTTATGTTTTATGGAATGGAATGCGGGCAAGAGACTCTCTACCCATCCTATATTTACACATTGATTTTACCTATTGTTATTATTTGTTTTTTTTTTTGAAAACACTGATAAAATATTTTTTGTTTGAAATTAAAAAAAAAAAACAGTGTCTTAGTGAGAAATTCAATTGGTGTGTAGGGTGGGTGGGTGTCTACTATTTAAGGTAAAAACCAAGTAAATATATTTGAAGGATAGTCGAGTGTTATACAGGATGACTGACGAAAAACCTTTGGTGCTGTATCTCGCTTATTTTTGATCCGATTTGAATAAATAAAACATCAATTTAAATGATTTTTAAAAGACTTTAATATGAACTGTACTGATATTTTTTCTTGCATCCAGTTTTTGACAAAAGATGATCAACTTTTTTTTTTCAAATTGCACTGTATATATATTTTGTATTGATCCGCAAGGAGATTTTTTTCTGAATCTAAATTTGTAAACGATTTTATCCATTCATCAAACCAAAGTCGAGAAATTGAGGATTAAAAAAAAATTAAAAATCAAATACCCATAGTAAACAATATACAGAGCCTATTCCAAATGTCAAAAGTGACAGTGTCAGTCATTGGTACAATACTGCAATGATTTTTAATAATTTCATAATAAAAATGTTGCAAGATTTCAAAAACTGAAAAACGATTTCTATAGAAGCATAAAATTCTAGTACAGTGTTTGAAATATTGCAGCATTTTAATTATGAAATAATTAAAAATCGTTGCAGTATTGTATCAATGGCTGTCACTGTCACTTTTGACATTTAAAATAGGGTCTGTATATTGTTTACAATGGATACTTGACTTTTTATTTATTTTTTTAATCCTCAATTTCTCGACTTAAGTTTGATGTATGGATAAATTTGTCTACAATTTTATATTCAGAAGACAAATCTCCTTGCAAATCAATAAAAATATATATACAGTGCAATTAAAAAAAAAATGTTGATCGTATTTTGTCAAAAACTGGGTGCGAGAAAAAAATAACAGTTCAGATCCTATTAAAGTCTTTTAAAAATGGTTTAATTTGATGTTTTATTTATTAAAATCGGATAAAAAATAAGCGAGACACAGCACCAAAGGTTTTTCGTCAGTCACCCTGTATATTGGACGTTATTTCAGATCACACCCACCCATCCTATTTATTTATTTATTTGTAATTTACTCACTTTTGGTCGTTGATTAATAGAAATTTTGAAGGATGGGAAGAATTGGTCGTCAGTTTAGATCACACCCACCCACCCTACCTATTTATTTGATTATAATTCACTTCCCTTTGGTTGTTGAATAATAGAAATTTACAGGAGTGTTAAGATGAAAGTTTTCAATTAATTAAACAATGTTGTAGTTATAAATTGTATGTTTATGTAGGGTGGGTGGGTGGCCACTATCCCAACCTCCTATTTTAATTACACAAACGACGATTTGTTCAGAGAAGTTTTGTGCAAACGAAAATAATCAGATATTTATTACTGTTCACTGTCAACAAAAACCTGTTTCGATATATTTTGGATCTCATTATATTTATTTAGTGAAATTCACGTGTATTCTATGGATATGAGGGTGAAATACATGGCCACCCACCCTATATATACATATTATTCATTTTTCCTTTTCAAAAATTGTGACGATATTAGTATTATAATTTTCCTATAATTAAAATTAAATTTTTACTTTTATAATTAAATCTATATTTTTCTACCCTCGTGTTATTACTATTTATTTGATGTTTTCATGTTTATAAATAAATATATTATAATTTAAAGTATTAAAATAACGACAATATCTGATTTTCAAATTTGGTTTATTTTAATCACTAATTTAAAATTCGTTTCCGTGACTTTAACTACTCTAGTCTGGTGATATCCAAAATAGATTAAAACCGGTCTGCAGCTATTGTTGATGGGGAAGTAATAAATCAATTGTTTTGATACCCTTTTCGAAATTAATTCAAAGCCTTCTAGATTATTAAACCTGCTGTGCCATATTTATTTATAATGCACTTACTTTTGGTCGTTGATTAATAAAAATCTAAAGCACTGATAAGTTAATTACATCATTGGTGGTGGTGGTTTAATCATTAGGAATTTCGTTGATAACACAATCGAACATTTTTGAATTAATGAATAATATAAGTCGGTATTTCACGTGATTCACATCACCGTTTTAATTTTAGAGTTTCTTGCATTCATTTACATCATTATGCTGTTGATAATTGTGTATTCATAAATATAAAGTCCTGTATTGTGATTTTTCTCTTTCTTTTACAGAAATAAGAGGTAGGCGTGTTTGGTTTTTGGCTTTTGACGTAATTGCCTCGATTACTACTCAACTCCTATAATCTAGTAAGTATTTAAAAGATTAGTCAGTTTGTAGACGTCATCAACAAAAAATAAAAATGAAAACTAAGGTGATTGGAATTTTTTTTTTGGTCATCATTCAATTAATAAAAGATTGATCATAATATACAATAATCAAATGGAATGCTATAATTTTATAACGAATTTTGTTTATATACTTTTAATTTCTAAAAAACTACACTACAATTTTGAATTAGTATAGTTTTTTTTTTTTTAGAAATTAAAAGTATATAAATGCTACGTTATAAAATTACAGCATTTCATTAATCATCATTGTGTTTGAGGTATAAAAATAACGTTTAACTTCTATAAAAAGCCACGGCAAATTACGTAATTCACGCTTTGGGCAAATGAGTCGATTAACACGATGTTAATGCACGTGTTACGGTGCAGTAGATTGATTACTCCATTGTTGCTCTCGGCTGCTGTTATAATTCAACAATTTACAACGATCATTAACAACAATATCCGTTTGATCTGGACCTAAACGAGTTACGTAGACGCCTACGTGTGCAGCGTTATTTCATCATCGCCATTAGTTAAAATTGCACCACCACCATCATCATAATTACAATCCGCATTTTCTTTTTTCCACCCTCTCGACGACCTATATTTAATCAATCGAATTAGTGAATGGATTCGGTAAGGTCATTCCGAGCGATTCGGGTGGGTGTATCTATTGCATAAACCGAAACCGAGAAAGTTTCTCTCTGTTTCTTCGGCACACTCGAAAACTTCTACACAGGTGATTAGGATGATTTTATTCGTAAATTGGGCAACGTGTTTACGTAACGACGCGTGGAATTCCCCGCCTGTGACATAATCCTCTATCTCTCTCTCTCTCTCTCTGTTTGTAATTATTTTCCTCGTGCATATATTTTCAAAACGTATTTTTTTTTTTAAACTTTTCACGTTTCGCAATTCGACATTGCCTTGGCACCGACCGTAAATATTTACCGGAGTGTCACAACCGATTTTGATATTTCGTTTTAAAAAATCGACGGGCGCGTTTACTTTCACGCTAAAAATACGTTCTATTTACATCAAAGCCTCTTCCCTTGTCTTTCAAATCACTTCGGCGTTTCGTTTTTGTTTTATTTTACACTTCGCTCAATAAATATTATTGTTATTTAAATTAGATTGATGTAGATGATTCTTACTTTTTTATTATAAACGTTATAAAAAATTTTCGTGCGTAAACTTCTCGGTAGGCAATTAAGTAAATTAAATTCTACGGCAAATTACGCCATTAAGAATTTGTTTAATGTTTAATTATTACCTCAAGGATACGTCTGGTCCATGTTGTCGCTCCCCGCGCTCGTCCCGTTCAATGGCATTAGAAAATTGTGCAGTCATCGCGCAAATTAATTCGTCTGATTCACCATTTGCTCTTTCGCCGGTAATAACAAATTATTTATTCAATTGTTTTTGCAGGCGTAATTTACAGCAGGGAATAAAAACGTCACCTTGACGTAGGACATGGTCCGACTTGTTGTTTTTTTTGTTCTTCGCCATTTGATGATATTAGGGATCATTCTAACACGGCCACTTCGTGGCGCCACAGAGAAGCGCTTCATGAGTGAATGCATCCATTTGATTCTTTTCCAGCAGCCGCGCCATTTGAAGCGTGCGTGGCGCGACTTTTTCTGTGGCGTAAATGCCATCATTTACTTACAGCTTTCGTCACTTGCAGCGCTTCTCCGTGGCGCCAAGAAGTGGCTGTGTCAGAATGGACCCTTAGATTAGGTCATGTTGACATTTACAAATTATTAAAACATTGTGAATTTTCCAATTCAGTGTAATTAATTAACGAATTGTTAATTAATATCATATTTAATTGACAATGTAGAAACAGGACTAATGAATGATGACAAATTACTTATGGGCGATGACAAATGATGTCATCTATTGACAAATGCCAACAATTAACAGATGATAAATGACAATTGTAGGTGACAAATAATAAACAAACGACATTTGTTAAATATTGCTTTCAAGTTCTATAAGTCATCTATTAATCTGTCATCTTCAAATGTTTACCCAAACTTTACAGAAAATTAGGTTATTTGGTTATAAAATTATATAAAATGTTATTACTATTTCCTATAATTGCAATCTATCATATCTCAGTTGTCATTATATATTGTATTTTGTGAAATGTCATTTGTGAAATATCTCCTGTCATTTGTCATCTGCTGAGTCATCTTTCATGTACCATTTGTCTTCTGTAGCTTATCGTTTGTATGTGACCAATCTGCTGTCTGTTTCTTGTCACTTGTTAATCTGTAAGCATTTGATTGATTAACAGATCAGATCTTTAAATTTTACTAAATCTGCAAACTTTGTGAATTTATTAATAACATTAAATAAAAATGTTTCGTTTTCATTTGTTTTTTTTTTATATCAATAGATTCTCATTTGTCAATCCATTTTGTTATTTTACAATTGTTTATTAAATCTGTTAAATACTCCAAACAGAAAACTTTTTTTTAAAATAAATTTTAATATATTTTGCATAAGCAATAATTTGACAGTTGTCGAATGTATTTGTCTTTTGTGTACTATTTTCTGTCAACTGATATCTGTATACTATCATCTGTAATCTGTTGATCTGTCATCTGTGTCACGTATCAGTTGTGTATGCCAAATCTATCGACTATCATCAGTTTTTTGTTAATTGACATCTGCTGTCTTTGTTATTCGATATTTGGCATTTGGTATTTGTTATTTTCTATCTGACGTTACTCATTTGTCATTTATCTGGCTGATTAGTGGATCAGATTTTCAAATGTTTGTCAAATCTGTAAAATGTTGCCAAATATTCCTTTTTGCAAACGTGTTAATTTATTTAAAAAATTTATAAAAAGTATAATTGTTATTAATTAACTTTCTGACATTTGTCATTTCTCATTTGTTAATCTTATCTAGTCATCTGATAAATATTGTAAAGTTTGCAAATTCTATTATAAACTTGATATTGTTTATTAATAATGTGCTAGAATTACCGGTTAAATATTTTCTGTCATATGCCATCTATGTTATATTCTATGACATGCAATGAATCACCAATCTGTCGTCTCTTATTAATTATCGACCAGTCTGTCTTGTCATTTTTCAATTGTGTCTCTCAAATGTTAAAATATTATTTTCGGATGTTTTATTGCTGTCAAATTAGTTCATGTATTTTTAAATTTCGCATCTATCTTTCGACTATTTTGTGTAATGGCTCATTTATGACTAATTTGTTGTATATTGCAAATCTATTGTCTACTATCTGTCATAAGTTAATCTGTCATTTGTCATTTGTTATCTATCAACTGACTAACATTTGGCATCTATAGTTAATCTATTTTGTTATTTGTCAATTATTAGTAAATCTGTTAAATATTTAAATCTATATATTTTTTAAAATAATTTTTAATACATTTTGTATAAGCAATGATTTACCATTTTTTCTCAGTCCTATGCTATCTGCATCTGTAATGTGTGACTTGACATCTGTCACCTCACTGTTGTATATGACAAATCTGTCGTCTGTCACTTGTCAATCTAGCATCTGCCATATATCATCTGTTATCTGTCAATTGCCATCTGCTATCTGTTATTTGACATATGTTATTTATTATTTGACATTACTCATCTGGTATTTATCAAATTTGTCTGTCATTTGACCGATTAGCAGATCTGATGTTCAGTTACTTGTCAAATCTGTCAAACGTTGCTAAATTTGTAATAGGCCAAAATGACTTAATTTATGAATAAACATATACAGGGTGAGTTTCTTTCGATGTTCTCTATGGGGATCTTGGAAACTATAAGAGATAGAGCAACGGTAAAATGGGGAAAGAAGTGTAGATTTACGAGACGAATAAAATTCCACTTTCAAAGTTTTCAAAAAAGTCAAGGGTAACTAGATATTTTGAAAAAAGATGAAAGTAAAACAATTGCAGTTGTTTCTGATTATTTTTTTATTAATCTGCATAAAATTATCTAAAACTTTGTCCTTTACAGTTTTTTTCTATCTGTTATAATAACCGACATATATTGATTTGAAAAAATTGACATTTTTTACTTTTTTCAAAATATCTAGTTACCCTTGACTTTTTTGAAAACTTTGAAAGTGGAATTCTACACTTCTTTTCTTATTTAACCGTTTCCCTATCTCTTATAGTTTCCGAGATCCCCATAGAGAACATCTAAAAAAACTCACGCTGTATAGTATAAGAAACTTAATTGTCATTAATTACCTTTCTGTCACTTGTCATTTCTTATATGTTAATCTATCTTATCATCTGCCAAATATTTATAAAATCTGAAATATTGTAAAAATTTAAAAATTTCATTATAAACTTGATTTTGTTTATTCTAATAACATACGAAAATATAATCTATCACTTGTTAACTAGCTTCTGTCACATGTCATCTATATTCTGTGATATTCAATACATACCATCTGCCATCAGTCATCAATATGCTTATCTCTTATTTGTCATCTGTCACTTGTGAATTTTCAATTGTGTGCGTCATATCTTAATCAGTTATTTTCGAACATTCTTTTACTCTCATTTCCACAACTGATTTGTCATTTCTCATGTCAAATTTCGCTTCTTTTATCTGTGGAATATTTTCTGTCATCTGCAGGCTATTATCTGTATTGATTCATTTGTTGCATACTACAAATCTATTGTTTTCTATTTGACATCAGTTAATCTAGTATCTGTCAATTTCCCTCTATAATCTGTTATTGTCAACTGTCATCTGTTATTTGGCATTTATTGTTAATCAATTTTGTAATATACAGGGAGTTCAATTTACGCGAAGACATTGAAATATCTCGAAAACTCCGAGAGAAAATAAGAAAGTTTTATCTGAATTTTTTTTGTATTCGTGTATTATATAATATGTTTACTATGTATTATTCAAGAAAGGAGACCAAAGATAAATAAATAAATAAATCGTTTATTAAATCTGTTAAATATTCAAATCGGTAAACATTTTTGAATAAATTGTAATACATTTTCCAAAAGCAATAATTTCCCATCCTTCCTCTGTCATATACAATATGTCCAACTATTTTGTTATTTGTCATCTGTGGATTATTTTCTATACTATAATATCTAATCTGTTGATCTGTCATCTGTTGTGTCTGACAAATCTGTTGCCTGTCAACTGTCATTCTGGAATCTACCATTGTTTCCTCTCAATTGCCATCTGTTAACTGTTATTTGGTATTTGACGTCTGTTATTTATCATTTGACATTACTCATTTGGCATTTATATTCATTGGTCTGTCATCTGACCGTTTAGCAGATCATCTGTTATTTGTCAAATCTGTTAAATTTTGCTAAATCCGCAATTTAATATTAAATATGTGTACAAAATTTTAATATATTTTGCATTAGCAATAATTTACTATTTGTTCCTCTATTTTTTCGAATGTTTGTCAAATATCTCATTAGTCGTCTGTAGACTATTTATCTGTAATTCGCCATCTGTAATCTCTTGATCTGTCACATATGTGTTGTTTTGCCAAGTCTGCCGACTATCACATGTTAGTCTGACATCTCTCATTTACCATCTGTTTTCTGTTAATTGTCATCTATTATCTCTGTTATTCGACATTTGACATTATTCATTTGTCATTTATCTGACTGATTAACAGATCAGAATTTCATATATGTTATGTTTGTCATATCTGTATCTGTAATGACTCATTTGTGATTAATTTGGTGTATATGACAAATTTATTGTCTACTATTATCAATTTATCTGGAATAATTTGCCACCTTTCCTCTGTCATATGCCATTTCACCGTCTATTTTGTTGTTTGTCAAATACATGATTTGTCATCTGTCCTATGATATCTGCATCTGTAATATGACATCTGTCAGCTGTTGGCCTGTCAATCTAGCATTGGACATTTATCAGCTGTTATCTGTCATATCTGTTATCTGTTATTTGACATTACTCATTTGGCATTTATTAAATGTGTCTGTCATCTTACCGATTAGAAAATCTGATGTTCATTTATTTGTCAAATGTCATTTATTAACTTTCTGTCACTTCTCATTTCTAATTTGTAAATATATCTTGTCATTTGTCAAATGTTCATAAAATCTGGTAAATATTGTAAAATTTACATACAACTTTTATTATAAACTTGATTTTGTTTATATGTTTTGTTAATATGTTGTCACCTGTTAACTATTTTCTGTCAAATGTCATCTGTATTCTGTGACATTCATTACATGCCATCTGTCATTAGCCACTAATCTGTCGCCTCTTATTTACCATCTGTCACTTGTTAATTTTCAATTATGTCCGCCATATGTTAATATGTTATTTTCGAATGTTTTTTTTTTTGCAGTAAAATTATATAAAATATTAATGTATAATCTGTCATTGGTCACATCTTATTTGTCATGTATTTATCAAATTTTGCATCCTTAATCTGTGCACTATTTTCTGTAATCTGTATTCTATTATCTGCATTGACTAATTTGTGACTAGTTTGTTGTTTTCAACAAATCTATTGTCTACTATTTTTCATCAGTTAATCTGGTATCTGTCATTTGTCATCTGTAATCTGTCAACTGTCATCTGTAATCTGTCAACTGTCATCTGTTATTTGTCATCTATTGTTTGCAATCTTTCCTCTGTCACATGCCATTTTACCATCTATTTTGTTATTCGTCAAATATTTATTTTGTCATATATCTAAAGTTATCTGCATTTGTAACATGCCAACTGTCATCTGTTGACCTGTAAACTATTACCTCTCTGTTGTATATGCCAAATCTGTCGTCTATCACCTGTCAATCTAGCACCTGCCATTTTCTTCTGGTATCTGTTAATTGCTATATGTTATCTGTTATTTGACATTTGGCATCTGCTATTTGATTTCCTATAAATATTTTCATACCATATTAATGTAAATTCAGTATAAAGCAGTTTCCGTAAATAAATAAATAAATTAATAAATTTGTTTTTGACATTACTCATATGACAAATCTATTGTCTACTGTTTATCATCAGTTATTATGGCATCATGATTTGTTATCTGTTAACTGCCATTTGTTATTTAACATTTGTCAATTATTGTTAATATATTTTGTTATTTATCAATTGTTTATTAAATCTGTTAAATATTCAAATCGGTTGACATTTTTTAAAATAAATTTTAATACATTTTGCATATGCAATAATTTGCCATCTTTCCTCTGTCATATGCCATTTCTCCATCTATTTTGTTATATGTAACTGATCTGTCATCTGTGGACTGTCATATGATATCTGCATTCTATCAACTGTAATGTGCCACCTGTCATCTGTCACTTTTCTATCGTATATGACAAATCGGCCGTCTATACCATCTACCACTTTAATTTGTTAATTGCCATATGTTATCTGTTATTTGACATTTGGCATCTGTTACTTGTTATTTGACATTACTCATCTGACCGATTAGCAGATTAGATGTTAGTTATTTGTCAAATCTGTTAAATGTTGCAAAATCTGCAATTTATTAATAGATATATGTAAAAAAGTTAATTGTCATTAATCAATCTATAAATTTCAATCTGATACCTGTCACCTATCATTTCTCATTTGTTAATATATTTTGTCATCTGTTAAATGTTTATAAAATCTGATAAACATTGTAAATTCTACACATGTTGTTATATACTTGATATTCTTCTTTATTAATAGTATACAAAAATATAAACTATTTCCTGTCATATGTCATCTATATTCTATGACGTATAATAAGTCATCTGTCACCACAATGTTGTATGTAACAAATCTTTCGTCTTTTACTTATCATCTGTCAATCTGACACATGACATGACACATCTGTCATTTATCATTTCTCAAATGTGGCTGTCGTATTCGAATCTGTCATATCTTAAAACGTCATATTCGAATGTTTTTTTGGCAATCAAGTTACATAAAATATTATTTGTTAAATATTGCATTTTTTTCTTCTGTGGACTATTTTCTTTCATGTCTATTTTATAATTTATATTGACTGAATCATTTGACGAATTTGTTGTATGTGATAAATCTATTGTCTACTATTTATTATCAGTTATTCTGGTATATGCCATTTGTCGTCTGTAATATGTGAACTGTCAACTGTCATCTGTTATTTGACATCTACTATTTGGAATCTATAGTTAATCTATTTCGTTATTTGTCAATTGTTTATTAAATCAGTTAAATGTTCAAATAGGTAAACATTTTTTTTTTAATTTCAATACATTTTGCATCATCAATACCTATTTTCCTCTCTCATATGCCATTTGTCTTATTTTTCAAAAACCTGATTTGTCCTATTATATCTGCATCTTTAATGTGTCACCTGTCATCTGTTGGTCTGCCATCTGTTACCTTTCTGTTGTATATGACAAATCTGTCAAACTGGCACCTGCCATTTATCATCTTTTATCGGTCAATTGCCATTTGTTATCTGTTATGTATTTGACATTATATATAAACGCTTTTTTTTGTAAAATTGTTTCAAGGCTATTTTTGCCATATGTCCGCATTCTGTCATCTGAAATTTATGATTCTATATTATGTCATCCATCTGTTAATCTGCCAATTATCACCTCTAATCTTTTATTTGTTATTTGTTATTTATCTGTCTTTTATCTGCCAATTCTCTGTAGTTACACTATCAAACGTTTATCAAATCTGCTAATTATTTTAAACTCTATAAATTTTGTTCTAAATTTGACACATCTACATTCTATTATCTTTAATCTATCAACCTGTCATTTGTTATATGTATGCCATCTGTTGGCTTTTCATCTGTCACCTCTCTGTTGTATATGACAAATATGTCGTCTGTCGCGTTTTAATCTGGCATCTGCCATTTATAATTATTTATAGTTATCTGTAATTTGACATTTGGCTACTGTTATTTGTGATTTTGCATTATTTATTTGGCATTTATCACATGTATCTGTCAAGTTAATTGACATTAATCAATCTATTACTTTCAATCTGACACCTGTCACCTGTCATTTCTCATTTGTTAATATATCTTGTCATCGGCAAATATTTATATCTAATCTAATCTAATAAATATTCTAAAATCTACAAATTTTTATTATAAACTTGATATTGTTTATTAAATAATATGCAAAAATATGATATAAACTATTTTAGGTTATATGTCATCTATATTCTGAGATGTATAAGGAGCAATCTGTCACCACAATGTTGTATGTAACAAATCTGTCGTCTTTTACTTATCATCTGTCAATCTGACACATACCATCTGTCATGTGTCATTTCTCAAATGTGGCTCTCTTATTCCAGTCAATACGTTATATTCGAATGTTTTTTTTGGCAGTCTGTCATCTTCTGTCACATCTTATTCGTCATTATATCCCTTCAGTTGTCATATATTTGTTAAATGTTGCATTTTTATATGCGTACTATTTTCTGTCATGTCTATTTTATAATCTATATTGACTGACTCATTTGTGAATAATCTGTTGTATATGACGAATCTATTGTCTACTATTTGTCATCAGTTAATCTGGTATCTGTCATCTGTAATATGTTATCTGTCAACTGTTATGTTTTATTTGACATCTACTATTTGGAATCTATTGTTAATCTATTTTGTCTGTTGTCAATTGTTTATTAAATCTGTTAAATATTCAAATAGGTAACCATTTTTTATAACTTTTAATATATTTTAAATAATCAATAATTTGCCATTTTTCTTCTGCCATATATCATTTTTGGCCTGTCAACTCTCATCTCTCTGTTGTATTTGACAAATATGTTGTTTGTTATCTGTTAATCTGTCATCTGCCATTCATCATCTGTTATGTGTCAATTGCTATCTGTTATCTGTTACTTGACATTTGACATTTGTTATTTATTATTTGACATTACTCATTTGGCATTTATATTCATTGGTCTGTCATTAATAGTTATTTGTCAAATTTGTCTGTCATCTGACCGTTTAGCAGATCATATGTTGCTAACTCTGCAATTTAATAATGAATATATGTAAACACCTGTCACCTGTCATTTCTAATTTGTTAATATATCTTGTCATCTGTCAAATGATTATAAAATCTGACAATTTTTGTAAAGTCTACAATTCTTATTATTATAAACTTCATATATTGTTTGTTAATAATGTGCAAAAATATAAACTATTTTATGTCATATGTCATCTATATTCTATGGCGTACAATGAGGTATCTGTCACCAATCTCTTGTTGTATCAAATCTGTCGTCTTTTACTTATCATCTGTCAACCTGACATCTTGCATCTGTCATTTCTCAATTGTGGCTGTCATATTCTAATCTGTCAATATGTTATTTTCGTATGCTTTTCGGTAATCAAATTACATAAAATATTAATATATAATCTGACACTTTGTTACATATTTGTTAAATATGTGAGTTTTTTCATCTGTATTTGTTGTATATGATAAATCTATTGTCTATTATTTATCACAAGATAATCTGGTATCTATCATTTGTTATCTATCAGCTGTTAACTGTTATTTGACATTTAACATTTTTTAACTGTTACTATTTGCCATTTCTTATGTCACGTGACTGATTAATGATAATTTGTTTGATTACCAGATCAGATCTTCAAAGTTTTGTCAAATCTGTTAATTTTTGCTAAATTTGAAAACTTCTTTTTTGTAAATCTATCATTTATCATTTGTTAATCTACCGTGTCGTATGTTTGGTAAATTTGATAAATGTAAGATTTATAAATTTTGTTCTTAACTTGAAATCGTCTACATTCTATAATGTGTAATGTGTCATCTGTCAATCTGTCATCATGTCATCTCTCATTGTTATTTGGCAGTCGTCATTTGTTAATTGTGTCTGTTACATTGTGCTAAATCGCCGTCCTTTTTTATAAACCCCTTAATTTAGTATTAGAAATATATATGTCATTTGTGGTATGCATTTTTTCATCTGTATTTTTTCACTTGTAATATACCATCTGCCATTGTTAGTCTGTCATCTATCACTTATCTATTGCATTTGACAAATCTAAGTTCTGTTAGATGTCACCTGTCATTCTGACATTTGCCATTTTTCATCTACCATCGTTTTTATTGTTATTTGATGATTATTAAGTAAAAACCAAAGGTATGTTTTACTGATTGGAGGATGGGATAGAATTTTACATTTCGTACTGCTATTTGTTGGTTTCCCGAAATAAATAGTACTGATAGTGTTAATGTTAAAAAATATAAACGTAGTATTATGTTTAATATATCAACTGGACATTCATTTCATAATTCTGCATTATATTAATAATGCATCGTCCCGTTCGATTTGCCAAGTACTTACGATAATTCAGTAATACGTCGGACATCGATGAATACGAATGACACAAGTAATAACATTCTGTATCTCACATAACACATGTTCTCCATGTACGGCGATCCATAATTTGCTTAGAGAATATATCGGGCGCGCGTTCCAATTCACCGACTTCATCTCATATTTATGAAACATGTACTTATGTCGTGTCGAGTATTCCATTGAGAAATGATACGTTGGAAATTAGAAAATGCTAAAAGTTTTATCGCATTAATAAACGTATATGAGGTGAAGCAGTAAAACGTCGTTAAAGTGTGCGCAATATCGGTGAGCTGTTTACACCATTAAACATGTTATTTTAATGCATGATATCACTTCAGTTCATTGGCAAGAAGTGCTAAGGAAATTTTATGTTACATTTTAACTCTTTTTTTTTTGTTGAAACAATCTGTTTCTGGCTGTCATAAATAAATGAACACGTAGTAAATGTTGATCAGTTTTAATGTTATTTTGTGATAATTCAAAAACTATAATTAACACCAATATTCAGTTAGGGACATATTTAAACCAAACCAATTTATGCTAGCTTGAGGTATAATTGAGAAAATCTTTTGTTGATAGGCATCTAAATTGATTGAAAGGGGGTGTAGATCATTCCCTCCTTTATCTATTAGTTCAACCTGTTAGTCTCTAGCCTTCTAACCTTCCAAAATCCCTTGATGATAGGCATCAAAATTGATTGAGACCAGCTGTAGATCTTAACTTATTCCACACATATTAGGTTGGTGATAAGTCTGATGAAATAGAATAGCTATGGAAGAAGAATGGAGACCAAGCGTAAAATTAACTGTAACAGTATTAACAACCCTTGTGGTACAACTGAACTGATTAAAGCATCATTCGATCGAATTGGACAATTTTTTCTTCTTTCTCTCTTCTAGATAAAAAAATTCAACACGTACGCTCGTAATGAATGTCATCGGCCAGGAATGATTCAGAGTGTATGAAAGCGATCCGTGCCTTGCTTACCAATTGTGAGGCCTTTTGTACATTGAACTGATGCGTTTATTTACGATTCCGGTTTGGTATTATCTGAAATCCTCCGGTGAATCATCGCCGCCGCAAACACGACGACGGCACGGCCGCCAGTTTCTCGGATGTATTTACTTTATTTCGCTATCTAGAATTAAGTGTTACTATTTAATATAAAGCGTATTGAGATAAGTGTTTAGATAAATGTACGCAGAATCTCTTAATCTAAAAATAGTTGACTAATTTTTTGTCCTACACTAAAATTAAAAGTTTTATGAATCTTAAAGATTATTTATTCAAGTGTAACAATTACAACAAATCTATTTAAAGAAGAAACAAAGGAATTACAAACAGTTATGATTCATAATATTAAATTATATTTAATTATATAAATGGACTATTATAAACAATAGGACTTTTGCTCTGAAACTTATACAATAATTCAGGCTTTTATTTATTACTTGAAGAACACTATTACCAAATGCACAAGTAAATAGTAAATAAAATATTCTTCAATCTTGGAGGCGTTCACTTCGTGGTACATATATTTATATTATTATTTATATTATTGTTCCAACAAGACGGAGCATCTCTACTCTTAACAAGCGTTACATACTCATTGTATTGTCGTCACCTTTATTATACTACATACTTAAATGCACGGCTGGCTGTCTACTAGCCATAACAATTTGTCCGTCCTGTTATTCCCAGACCAATTAAATTTTGATCGCGGATTATTTCCAACTAACTGATTTTAATGACTCGTGCCACCCCCGGAAAAGCGAATCAGTGAGCGAGCGCACGTCCGTCATCTATCTAAGCCCCGTCGCCTGACATCGAAACCCGTCAGGCGTCTCATTAAAAATTGAGTAAATAAACTGTTGCGTTCAATGACATCGTCATGCGGCCGCTGTTCCGAAACGGCTGGCGTCCCTTCAATCAATTTTGAAAAATTTATATGATCGTAATAAATTTAATCTGTTTAATGACGGTTGCAACATATAAATAATAAAACATATTGGTGATTAATTTTTCTATTTATTATTTATAATCTTCTTATAATTAAAAGTAATACGGTTTCTTCTCAACATTATTATTATTATTATATTATAACCATATGTGGGAATAACGGTTTCAAGATTAAATCAATTCCATTGTGACCACTGTTCTAGAATATAGGATTAAGAGACTATTCCTGTACTTTAAACAAACACTAAAGTTACTACCACCTGTTACAGGAAAAAACACTTGATAATGACCTGCAAAGGTCGAAACTATAGTTGTGTCAAAATTGATAATATATTGTAAACATTGTTTGTGTATATTATACAATAAATAGTGGTATAAAAACTTAAAAATTATTTTCATTTAACCTTTTTTAGGAAAAAAATCGTTTGTTTCTTCAAACCCACTCTAAAATTTGCATATCAACTATCAATAGTTATCCTCTGTCATGGATTGTCATGCCTCAACTGACATTTGTCAACTATCAACCACTAATTATCAATTGTTATCTATTATCTGTCAACTGCTATCTGTCACATATCAACTGCAAATGTTAATTTGTAATTACTAACTATAATTGCCATCTACTATCTATTTTGTGTCATCTACCAACTGTCGATTATACTATATCAGTTGTTTTCTATCATATATCTATCATCAAAAATCTGTCAATCATCAATTAATGTTTTATTGTTAATATAACAAAATTTTGTTTATGACATATCAGCTGATGTTGACATTATCAAGTGTAATTGTCAATTTTTATGTTAGCTATGATTTGTAAACTGTCACTTCCCGTCTCTCATCTACTAACTGTCATCTGTCAACTGGTAATTGTCGTCTCTATTGAATAATTAATTAATTATTATCTGTTTTATATCAATTGATATTTATTGATTATTTATAACCAATTGTTGTTGGTATTTTGTCACCCATCAATTTATATTAACAACATCAATTAACAATTTTTTTCTCTCATCAATGAATTGTCGATTTTTTTACTTCTGTTTGTCACGTATTTTCTGTCATCAGTCAACTATTAATTGATGATCTCTTATTATCTATTAACTGCTATTTATTTGCTGCTTACTATTTGTTATCTGTCAACTGCCAATTGTTATCTGTCAAATTTTTAGTGTTCTCTATCGTGGATAATTTTGTACATAACTGTTATTTGTCGTACATCAACTGACATCTCTCATCAATAAGCAATTTTTATCTGTATTATTTAACTCGTCACTTTTTACCTGTCTTCCACAGACATTTTCGGTCATCTATCATATGTCAACTGTCAATTGTTGTCTGGTATAAGTTTTCTGATAATTGTTATCTATCAATTAACATCTGACAACTGTCAATTGTCAACTATTAACGGCCATACACTAACCGGCAGCGAGCTTAACAAAGAGTATTATAAATAAATGACAGATAACAATTGATTGAATTAGATATTTGAAAGATGGCAGTTGATATTTGACAGATGACAGACGACAGATGATATGTCTTGAAACAAGTTAAAGTTTCATTTGATGTGAATCTCAGTCAGATAAATGAGATTTGGCAAATAACAGTTGATAAATATATGTCAAATAACAGAAAATCGATGACAGATGAAAAATGGCGAATATCAGATTGACAGATGACATCTAACAGGCCTTAGATTTGTCAAATACAATAGATAAGTGACAGATGGTACATTATAAGTGCTAGAATGCAAATGAAAATGTGATAAAATATCCCTCAAATGACAGATGATATTTGACAAACATTCATCAAATGAAAAGCTTCGCGGGCGACCGAATTGAGCTGAGTAAACATAAAATGATATATATTTGACAAACATTCGTTAAATCACAAGCTTTATTGACAAATGGGATACGCCAGTTGGCAAATGGAAAATTAAAGATTATAGGACATAGGTACAGGGTCCATTATAAAAGTAAATAACGATTGACAGATGACAGATGGCACATTACAGACGTTATAGTGTAAATGATGTCAAATTTGTAAATTTTACTATATTTAACAAATACATATGTTAAAGATAGATTAACATATGAGAAATGATGGCACATGTTAGATGAAAAACATTTAACAATTACAAAAAATAATTTTACAATTAAAAAAAATAATCTGATTTCATAATCATCTCTAAACATCAATATTATCAGTGATTATATTTTCTGGAAAACAACAAGTAGGTTACGAAATGTAAAATTGTATATGTAGGGTGGGTGGGTGGCCTCTATCCCATCCATCAATCCGTAAAACATATCCTCGGATTTTAGTTAATTAATATCTAATTATGAAAAGCAGTAGACTGGCTTAATTATTATAACTAACACAACTTTCTTATGCAAAACCATTATATATAAACCCTCGATTTTATTGCAAGGATTTGAAGGTGAAATAGTGGCCACCCACCCACCCTACATATACATTCAAACTTAATCTACAATACTACGTTTATATTTTTTAACAGTAACACTATTAGTGCTATTATTTTCGGAAAACCATGAAGGGGCAGTACAAAATGTAAAATTGTATATGTAGGGTGGGTGGGTGGCCTCTATCCCACCCTCCAATCAGTAAAACATACCCTCAGTTTTACTTAATAATCATTAAATTACAAGAGGTTGTAACTGAATTTATAATGATAATTTATTACATCTTGATATATAAAAACATTATGTACACATTCTCGTTTGTATTGCAAGTATTGGAGAGTGGAATAGTGGCCACCCACCCACCCTACATATACATTAAAACTTAAACTACAATCCTACATTAATATTTCTTAACATTAACACTATCAATGCTATTGTTTTCGGGAAACCAACAAATAGCAGTACGTAATGAAATATTGTATATGTAGGGTGGGTGGGTGGCCCCTATTACACCATCCAATCAGTAAAACATACCCTCGGGTTTTGATTAAAAATTGTTAAATTACAAGAAGTTGTAGACTGTATTCAAACCAATAATTTAGAAAAAATTTCGTATATAACATTGCAAGAATTGGAGGGTAGAATAGTGAAAACCCACCCACCCCAACCAGGCACACTCCAACTTAATCTACAACACTAAGTTTAGATTATTTAACATTAACACCGTCAGTGCTATTATCCCCAAAAAACAGACAAGCGGCAGAACGAAATCTAAAACTATATATATAGGGTGGGTGGGTGGTCTCTATTCCAAACTCTAATCAGTATAACATACCCGCTGTTTTTATTTAATAATCATTAAATTAAAAGAAGTTGTAACTGTATTTATAATGATAATTTACAACATCTTGATATATAACGGGTGTCCAACAATTATTGCAGTCCCGGTTGGCGTTGGAATCAAAAACGTAGGTCAATTCTTTCATGTGCCAAATAAATGAACTGACATTTTAATTGTCAAACACAACTTAAATGTGCATTAAAAATGTCAGTTCATTTATTTGCAACATGTAAGAATCGACCTACGTTTTATTTCCAACGCCACCCGGGACTGCAATAATTGTTGGACACCCGTTAGAACCAGCAGTATTACATTTGTTAGATAACATTTTAGAAGCCTGTGAAAATCGAGAGCATTTTTTAACGAAAGTTTTTGAGTGTGTCAATCATGAGATACTACTAACCAAAGTATTGCATTACGTTTTTGATAAACCCAGTACGAAACTACTTAGCTCATACTTATCGAACAGAAACCAAGTTGTCAAAATAAAGAATGAAATTTCATCTACACTTAAAATTAAGCATGCTTTATATAATAGATTTCAGAAATTACCAAAATATCTGTAAAACAATTTATATGCTGATGACACATCTTTGCTAAAAACAGATACTAATATAGAAGAATTAGGAGAAGTAAAACTTTAAAGAAATGGAACATAACAAGAGTTTTACTTCTCCTAATTTGAAAATTTGGTTCCATCAAGAGAGTAGCAGAACAAGTATCGATTAATATAGAAGAGCTTGTTATACCAAATCTTATTCAAAACAAATCTCGTGCGATTGGTTCATCAGTAATAAACTCATTTGAAATGAAAACAAAACTACTAATATAGTTTTTACATTAAGATCAACTGTACACAACTTTTTTGTACTTCTGCCATATTTTTAGGAATTAGGTTAGACTCCACGTTAACTTGCATGGTGATTTGTTAGCTAAAAAAACTGTGTTCAAATATTTTTCTTCTACGAAATCTTTCTAACTCGCTGTCTCCTGCAGCTTTTAAAACAGCTTACTTCTGTACATACCATAGTTTGATGACGTACTGCATACTTGCCTGAGGTCACTAATCTGTGAGACACGGAATTTTTGGACTGCAGAGACGTGCAATTAGAATCATGGCCTGTTTACAATATCTGAAAGAATGTAGACATCACTTTCAAGTTTTGAAAATTATGGCACTCTTTACATCAAACGGCATATTGATTATTACTGGTGTGCTGCTTCTGTACACACACATTACACCAGATAAAAAAATAATATCTATGTTCTATCTATGTTTGTTGACTTGTGTAAAACTTTTTTGTAATTTCTAACACTAATAAATTATTATTATTATTACGTACACATTTTGTACATTTCTGTGATAGTGGACACCCATCTACCCTACACATTCTAATCAGTAAACATAGCTTTACATATTTTATATTATAAATATATATGAGCTGAATTGGCGTATTGTTGACCTATCTCAATAAATAAAAGTTTTGAGTTGACTAATATTACTAATAATCATCTAAATTTAGCGTACTCCTGACTTATGTATCTCGATATTTTGTAACTGTAGCGTAATTTTGACCTATTTATCTGCCTAATTGATAGCTTTGAGTTGACTATTATAAATTATGAATCTCTGAGCTGACTTATTTCAGTTCGTTGAAATTTTATCTTGACACGACTTATATCTTAAACAAAGCCATCTCAATACAGCGTATTGTAAACTGCCTCGATTAAACATGCACGTTGATAATATATCAATAAATTGTGGCGTACCTCAAACTATCCGTACAATTAACGTGCGTTTTGTTTAACCTCATTAAATCATCATAGCGTTCATAGACTATTTATATTATTTATTTAAGTTAAGCATACTGCTGACCTATTTCAAAATGTTGCAACTGTTGTTGGTGATTTATTCTAGTAAATCACTTAAGAATGACTTTTCTTAATAACAAATTCCTAGCATATTGCACACTAATAAAAGAATTTACACTTGACTCATATTAATAAACAATTTTTATGCCGAGCGTACGTAATAAATAACTGAGTGTGTTGACAATATGTCTTGTCGTAGTCTACTCTTGTAATAATCTACTCCAAAGTTACCCAATAAAACATACGTTGAATTAGCGTATTGTTGACCTATCCCATTAAATAATTATAGCATTCTACTAGTTTTTTATTCATTTCATTTGAGTTGTTCCATTACTGACCTATCTCAAAATATTGTTGGCGATCTATTACAAATTACACAAAAAAACATACATACACTTTTGGGCGAAAGAAGCATGGGCGGAGTTCATATTTAAATACATTCTTCCATTCAAACCCTTGATTGCAGTACCATGAATTTCTTTTAAGTTGAGCGTACTGCTAACTCCTTATTTTTTTGTATAATACATTGATTGGCATATTGATAGCTTATTTTAATAAATAATAACATTTAATTAAGAGGTGCCTAGGTAAAGCTTACTTCTGACGTGTCTCAATTTTTTTTTTTAATGTTTTAATTGTTGTTCAATGTCTATTACAATAAAGCTCAGCTTTAAGCTATTCTTAATTAGGAATTCCTATGTTGTTTATAATTTTGACTTATTTCAGTATGTCGAAATTGAATCTAACCTATGTCTTTAAGGGAGCGAGTTATTTACCCATTTTAATAAATTGTTGAATGTTGAGCTGACTTTTCTTAATAAAGAATTCTTTTATTAAGCGTACTGCTGACTTACCTCAATATATTGGCTATTAATTATATCAATTAATTTTTTGTTTAATTAAATTTCGATATATCTTTACGCTGTATTAAAATTGTTAAGTCTTATATTTAAATGACTAATGTTTTATTTAATAAATAACACAGTACATATACGATGTCTAATGTTGTGCATCTTTGGTTGCCTAACTTTACTAATAATAATTTATTTCCCAACAGATATACAATTATCCTATTATAGGGAAAAATTATAAATAAACAATAGTTTCTTATACTAATGTTACTTTTATATTTTTGCTCACATTTACTAGATATAGGGCAGACTTGACATTTAAGTATTTCGACTAAATTATTTTTTTAACTTATCCTAATCTTTACGTAACAGTTTAATACTTCTAACATACGTCACTCAATTATTGAGTGTTAGAATTGAATGACTTCAGTGTTTTCTTTGCACAGTACATAACTTAGGTATGTATGATATAAACGCAAGTTAAAATACTTTTTTTTTCACCAGAAATAATTTTTATAGTAACAATAAAGTTTTTGATTTGCATTAATACCTGTTAACGGTCGCGACAACTATGATGATTATGCATGATTTAATGGATAATTGGTTGTCTAACTTTACTGATGTGTAAATGTAAACTATTAATTATTGGAGCGTTTGTAAAGTCGGGCAACCCATTATACACCATTGTTTCATTGAATGCTGCTTGTTTATTTATTCTTTGAACATCTTTCTTTAAAAAAATACATTTCAAACAAATAGATTACAAAAATAATACATAAAATTTTGGACGAAAGAAGTACGGGCGGAGTTCATATTAAAATACGTTCTTCCACTTAAACCCTCCTTGCTTTTGTATGGCTACTCATATTTAGTAGATATAGAGTTGATCTATTTTAATATTTGACTATTAATTGATTGTTAAGGCATTTAAGTGTTGAAAATCCATTTGAAAATCAAACACTTTTGTTACCTAAATAATGTTGACTATTAGGTATGTAAATTGAATAAATAATTTATTATATTTCGATTGATAACGAATTCCAATTTATACGTTTTTTTTAAGAGTACTTCTAATTATTAAGTCTCATAATTAAATCACGTTAGTTATTTGTCTTGTGATTTACACAGTACATAAATTATGAATGATGTTGTGCATGGTTGATTGCCTTACTTCGCTAATTTATAAATTTAAAAAGGAATAACTGTTAGAGCATTTGTGAAAATAGGCAACTTATTATACGCCACTGTCTTTTATTTAATTGGTGCATACATCTAAATTTTAAATGGCAGTTAGAACTCGTTAAATCAAACAACTTTTCTTAGTTTCAATTTGTGATTTGGTGCTCCGGTTCGGAGTTATTGGAGTTCTTTTGTTTTTCCAAAAATCGCTACAACTCCCTTACCTTAAGGACTATTTAAAAAAATCCAAAAGTTTCTAAAGTATCTTTCGACTCTCTAAAACATTTGTAATTATAATTATTTTTTATTGTTTCAAATAACAAAATGGCGACCGATAAAAATTTTGAAAACAAAATATTTTGATAACTACTCCAACGATTTTTGAAAGTAAAACATTTATAAAATCCTTAATTTGTTACTTTCCAACTCGATGGAGTGATTATGAAAATAGGTTGTTTTGAAATTTTTAATCGGTCGCCATTTTGTTATTTAAAACTATAAAAAAATAATTGTAAATACAAAGCTACTTTTGACACTTTTAGGTTTTTTAAAATAGTCTTTCAAATAAGGAAGTTGAAGCAATTTTTAGAAAAACAAAAGACCTCCAATAACTCCGAACCGGAGCACCAAATCACAAATTGGAACTAAGAAAAGTTGTTTGTTTTAACGAATTCTAAGTGCCATTTTCGGGTGTAACAACTTAGTATTAACACCCTGTATAAAGTTGACTTATTTCAATATGTTGACTGTTAGGTATTTCGAGTAGATTAAGTTTCAATTATATCTGTTTTATACATGTACTTCTGACATGAATCAGTGAATTATTAATATTAAGGCTTATATTTGATGATTACACTATTTTATTTTTGGTGATATACACAGTAGAAAAGTATTGGTGGTGAATCATTGTTTGTCAAACATTGCTGTAAGTGTAAATAATTGTGGACGAATTTGTGAAGTTAGGCCACCTATCATACACAATTGTCGCATATTTTCTAATTTACTAACTTATTTACTAAGTATTAAGTATTTAATGTTTTTTTTAATTTAATTAACAACTGACCTCAATATTTACATTACAGTATAACACTTCTGACATACGTCGATTAATTTTTAAGCCTTATATGTTGATGACGTCATTGATTCCTTTTATAGGTTATGTGATGTGTATAATTGGTTGCCTAATTTTACTGGTTTGGAAGTATTAGAGCATTTATTAAAATTATGCAACCTGTTATACACCACTGTTATTTTATTGATTGCTGCATACTTTTATATTTTTGCTCGTATTTACTGTATATAATGTTGACTTATTTCAATATGTTGATATGTTAAAGATTTCGAATTATAATACTTACTTTATTCCTCCAATAGAGTACTTCTGGCATGAATCAATGGATTATAAAGGCTTATATTTGATGACTACACTATTTTATTTTTCGTGATATACACAGTA
Source organism: Ontholestes murinus (assembly GCA_963969525.1). Lineage (NCBI taxonomy): Eukaryota > Metazoa > Arthropoda > Insecta > Coleoptera > Staphylinidae > Ontholestes > Ontholestes murinus. The sequence continues at coordinate 8,801,373 of OZ018388.1, read as the reverse complement.
GAAAAATATAGGTGGTGAATGATTGTTTGTCAAACTTTGCTGTAAATGTAAACATTTTAACGAATAATTGCTAGTGAGTTTGTGAAGTTAGGCCACCTATTATACACCAATGTTGCCCATTTTCTGTTATTTGCATAACTTACCTCAAAAGCTACGTTGCAACAGGTCTTTTTGATTACTTCAATGAATTTTTAAAAGTCTAGCACTTAGATGACTTCAGTGCTTTCTTATATGAGATACACAGTACATACGTTATATGTATTGAGTATTATTGATCTTCGCTAAGGTGTAATTTTAAATAACAATAGGTAGAGTATTGATGAAATCAGGCAACCCATTTTACACCACTGTAATTAAATTTAAAATTATTGTTGGTTTACTAGATATAGAAAATTCCACGTTATACTAATGAATTTGAATTACAGAATCTCCTTTTACAAAAAAATACATTCCATTATACATAAGTTAGGCCACCTATTACACACAAGTGTCGACTGTTTTATTTTACTTGCATAACTTACCCAAACTGCTACGTTGCAATAGGTCTTTCTGATTACATCAATGAGTTTTTAAGTCTGGCATTTAGATGACTTCAGTGCTTTCTTTCTTGAGATATACAGTGCATACAATATATGTATTGAGTATTATTGGTCTTCACTAAGGTGTAATTTTGAAATAATAATAATACATAGTTAAAAGTATTGATGAAATTATGCAACCCATTTTACACCACTGTAATTTAATTTAAAAATTTTGTTGATTCACTAGAAATAGAAAATCACAAAACCATTCCACTAATGAATTTGAATTTATTTACAGAATCTCCTTCTACAAAAAAATTCATTAATTATACATAATTAAATTAATAATTACTACAAATGCTGGCTTATTTTCTTTTAATCGATTTGTTGCTTTGGAAAAAAGTTCAATGTAAGTCATAATAAATTTTATTTTAAAGTTAAACGTAAATAAAATGTAATGCGTATAAATGCATAAGGTTGATATATGAATGAATGTTTCAATTCCATGTTTATATATTAATTTAAAAAGCACCCTATATATACATTCATATATTTATGTATTTACTGGTTACTTTTTTGTATTATAATTTATATACCCTGTGTGTTTATAAATGTATACACGTACACGTGCACGTATTAGTAATATTTGCACATGTTCCACTACTTGTTTTATGCTCGAACCAGTATTGTGTTTGTTTAAAAAGGGGTCGTTTTACGCCCTTTTGTACCAGCGGCTGTATGATTCGATTGTAATTTTAAACATAATAGGCTTAATGGTGGTGGTGGTGGTGTAGTGTGTACGCGTTAATCCCGTAGGATAGATACAATTTTTGTTATTTTCTTTTTCGTGGTTGCAGACGATCGGGGACCAATGTGAACGGGTCAGTGCGGAGGAGGGGCACGTCACCCACGACGACGCAGACGAACGCAGGAATGGGGGCCGCGGGGCGGCCGATTTCCCTGCTGGACAGCCCCACACCCACGGGACCTTACCAGATACACACGGTACTCGTTAACAGGGATGAGAACGGGTACGGGATGAAGGTCTCCGGAGATAATCCTGTATTCGTACAGAGTGTCAAACCAGGTGATTTATTTTATTATAAATAATAACGTAAACATTAAATACTCTACATGACTTAATAAAATAAAATACATAATATATATACTGTGTTAGTATTTTATTAAGTAAACAGTAAAGGTTATATACTAAACTAACGCACTTACTGTTTTTATCACTAAAATCCTTATGATTAAAGGTTATGTTTCGAACGCAACCGAACGTACATATTGTCAAAACCATATTGTCAAAACCAGATTCGGCTATTAATCAATTATAATAAATTGATTAACGAATTTTAAGTTGATCTATTTATAATTTTCTATGAAAACAAACGAATTGTTTATTAAATAACAACGCTTGTAAATTGTCTACGATGGGTTTGTTAATCAACATAAATTATTTAAGGTGTGAAATTATAACGCAACGTGAGTATCAACTAATATTTAGTAATCATTTTTTAAAAGGTGAGCTTTAAATTTTTTTTTTTTACTTCGGTTTAATGGGACAAGATATTTCATGTGATTCTCTCATGCGACATTGGAACCGCAATAAAATGTCAAGTGGTATTTAATTGTTTAATCGCCTTCTTCGTCTCTCTCTCGTTCCCTCTACACACACATTGATTAATGCGTTCATTTTGCAGGTGGAGCCGCTGAAAAGGCGGGTTTATTCGCGGGCGACCGAATTATTGAGGTGAGTAAAACTAATATAAATGTTTTCGTCTATGATCGAAACTATACGTACGTGATTTAAATTTCCCGTTTGTTTTTAGGTCAACGGCGAGAATGTTAAAACATCGACGCACACGCAAGTTGTCGCCTTAATAAGATGTAAGTCATTAATTTCGTTTATTGCATTTTGTAATTTATATCACGTACCGTGTTGTAATTGCTTAGTAATCAATTACTATTATAAACAAAAAAGCACGCTTGTATGTGTTTCTTTTATATATATATATATATATAATAATGATGATGGAATTTCATAGTTCATTTCGGTAATATCGGAAGTAAATTAAGAGTGGAAAAGCGGAAACGTTGCGAAACGATGATGATGATGCGCCGCGCCCGTTTTTCCTTTTTTTCGGTCGCTATTTTTATTATCAATCGTTTCGCTGGTCGGAACCGGCTGCACCTTTGCCAACTGCGATCAATTCACGTTTTTTTTCCGTATTGGTCGTTTTTTTCGCCGGTTGCATCCCCTTTTCGTAAATAAGAAGAAGAGACCGACGCGAACGGAACCACCCGAATCTCGTGGATGCTGGCGCGCGTTCCGAACTTCGGGAGCAGTTGTTTGATGCGTGTGGTTGTTGGTCCTTGGTCCTGCTCGTACCGTGTACACCGAATTGTCCTCGCATGTGGTGGTAAATAATAACATAACTGACGGCGACGAGTGTGTGCAGTGTGTGGCAATTGTGATATTTTGATTTGTCGTGGTTGGTTTTTTAATTGCGCTGAGGAATTCGGTGCGGAGGCGATCAAAAACTGGCACCGTGAATTCGGTGTTGGCGTAATTTAGAGCTGGTAGGACCGGTGAGTTTACCTACCTCTCGAGCCCGCCGTACCACCTGCGGTATTTCTACCTCCTCCTCTACGTCCCGCCGTCCTCACTTTCGTTCCCTCGCATCCGTAAAACAACAATAACAACACACAAACGGTAGTGATTCGATTGTTTCGAAAGAATCGTAATTGTTTTTAATTAGGCCCGTGGCCGCGCGTGCATGTTTCGATAAAGTTTTAATGGTCCATACAAGCCGATGTAAATGCTGCGCGTTCGTTCAGCCGGATTCTATTTTAAATATCTAACCTTGTGCGGTTCAACATCGGAAGAATTTCGAATGTACCGTATTTATAGGCCTTAAAAGGACCAAAATTCGACTGTGTTGTGTATTTTTAACAATGGCCTTTGCCAGGTGCGTTTCGTATATATTTATGTCGAAAACGTGGAATGGTTTTAATTTTACTCTTTTATATTTCTTACACCAGATGTTGATATAAACTAATGGTTTTTAGTTATACTCAACAATAAATCTTTTGAATCAACCACATTTTGCATTAAATACAAGTCTATTTATTCACCCTCAAATTGGTATAATAGTATTTAAGAAAAAACAAATATATTAAAGAATGAATTTCCTCATTCTTATAAGTATTAGTCCAATAAAAAAAACACTCGTTTTTTTAAATGGATATTGGCCATGTTGCCAAACATGGTCGATAGATTTGAGGGTGAGTTACAGGATATTCACCCACCCTACATATCTAATAGTTTGGATTGAAAAATTCACTATGTTTTAACCACAAATAATAATTATTTGTGGTTAAAACATAGTGAATTTTTCAATTCAGTGTAAGTATGAATTACCACGTAGTAACGGTCGCAACCATTCTCTACTAATAGTTTGGATTATTTTTTATTAAGGAAATTTTTAACTGTTTTTCTTTTGTTTTGTTTACATGTTTATAAAAACATATTTTCAATTACTTAAACGATTTTTTTTTAGAAAATGTTTAATTGTTTTTTAACACAATTGTTTTTTTTATTGGTAGCTTTTAAGTTTTTTTCAATTGTTATTTTTTCTAGTTTCGTTTGTTTTATTAATTTTAGACTTGTTTCTTAGCAAAATGTTTTCAACGAATAAAAAAATCTATCGCTTCTTCTTTAAAAAAATCCCACTGTTTTTTTATTGATCTTTTTTTCGGGTAAAATTATAATATTTTTAATTGAGCAGATTTATAACAGTTTCTTTTCAATTGTGTTTTTGGGTAAATTTCCATTGTTAATAAAATAAATTAAGAAGAAATTAATTATTTAGAGTAAATTTTCTCAATTGTTTTTTTTTTTATTCAACCGATTCTTTACTAATTTTTATGATTTTTCAATTGCATATTTAGAAAATTTTAAATTATTTTTGTCGAGTAAATTTCTAACAGTTCAAAAAATTCTTCGAAAATGGGTTAAAATTTTTCTATGGCTTTTTTATAAAGTTATTATTCATTTTTTTTAACATAAAATATCAACTGTTTATAAAATACATTTTAAATTATTTCAGGGAATTTTGAACTACTTCTTTAACAACATTTAAACTGTTTGTTTTAATTTATTTTTAATTTTTAACCATTTTTTATGCTGTTTCTTTGAAATTTTAGTTTTCTAAGGATTTTTCAATTGTTTTTTTTGTAATTAATAATTTCAAACAGTTTTTTTTTAGATTGTAGACTGTATTATTGTTCTTTTTTAGTTTTTTTTTTGTTTTACTTTTAATGGCCTTGTTAATTTTAAAAATTTTGTTCAACTATTTCTTAGAAGTATTTTTGGTTTCAAATATTTTTTAATTATAATTGTTTAACCAACTGTTTCTTCTTTCAACTATTTTATACACTTTTTTTTATTTTTTATTTTTGTATAATTTTGTTTGTTTTATAAGTCTTCTTTTATTTTCTTTGGAAAGTTTTAAACTGTTCTATATCTTAGGAGACTAAATCCTTTTTATGTACAATAATAGTATTTTACTTTATTTGTGAACGGGCAATCGACCATTGGTCTTTCGGCCTTTACAATTGAATTTTTCAGTTTTTTTTCTTTGAATTTCCAATTTTCGTTTATTTAAGTTTTACTTTATTTTTTAAAGTTTTAAATTATTCCATCTTGGAGAACTTAAGAAAAAAATCCATAAAATTTTAGTTATTTTGTATTGAGCAAATATTGAACTTTTTTTTTTTAAATAATTGCTTCTTACAAAATTTTCAATTTATCAATTTCCCTTTGACAAAATTTCAATAATTTTTGAATTACTTACAGTAAATTATTTTTTACAATTGAATTTTGTTTTTTTTTCAATTGTTTATTTGAAAAGATGTTCACTATTTTTTTCTCTTAGAAATTTTCGATTGTTTTCTTTTTTTTTTAATTTTGTCTGTATAAGAGTTTTTGTTTTTAGGTAGTTTTAAACTTGTCCATCTTAAAAAGCAAACTATTGCTTTTATAAAAATTTTTTAAAAAATATCTGACGGTTTCTTTTATTGCTTTCTTTTTCATTTTTTTTTGTAAAATGTCTATTGTTTTCAAGCAAATTTTATTTTATACATTTCTTATGTATACATAAAAAATGTCAGTTTTTTATTTTAATATTTTAATAAGATTTTAATAATTTTGTAAATTTGGAACCTTTTTTTATAACTTTTCAATTGTTTCTTAGAACATTATGTTTTTTTTCAAATATTTTGAATAAATATAAGATGTGAAACAATTTTTTAAGTGGTTTTTGATTTTTTTTAACAATTTTCGAAATTTTCAGTTGTTTTATTTTCCGTTTTTTAGTTTCATTTGTTTAAATTTTATTTTTTTTGAAAGTTTTAAATTTTTCCATGATAGAAAACTTTTAATACTGTTCTATAAAATTTTAGTTATTTTGAATTGAGCAAATATTGTTAAACTTTCTTAGAAAATTTTCAATATGTCAATTTCTTTTTGATAAAATTTCAATTATTTCAATAAGTTTAATTTTTCTTTTACAATTGAATTTTGTTGATTCAAAGTGTTTTTTTTTTCAATTGTTTCTTTGAATTGGCTTTGGGTTGATTAAAGGGTTACAAGGATTACGCAACTGGTTAAGGATTTCGAGGTTATGGGGATTTGTGGCAAATTTTTGGGATAGGTGTTTCAGACGCTCTTCAACTTGGGTTATTATTATACTATTATTTATTTTTGTGCTCTTTTCAATTTTCCGATTTTCAGTTGTTTTTATTGTTATTCCTTCTTTAAAAATTTTGTTTTATGTGTCTTCTTATTCAAAGTTTTTTTATTTATTGACAATAATACGACATAATAATTATTATGCTACTTCTCTTCTTCTTCATTGGCCATCGACCGATGGTCTTTCGTCCAGCAAATTATTTTTTATTGATTTCTTAATTTTTATATAAAATTTTGAATTGCGTATTTTTTTATAGAAAAATTGTTCAATTTCTAATTTTCAGTTGTTTTTTAGAATATTATCAATTGTTTTTAGGTAACCTTTCAACTGTTATGTTAATTTTCAAGTGTTTTTCTTCAATAGTTTCTTTGAAAAAATTGCATTTGTTGATTTTCTTTGCAATGTTTCATTTGTTTAATAAGAGGTTAAATTTAAAAAAAATTGAAATTTAATTTGATTGTATCCTTAAGAAAATTTTAAATTCAGCAAATTTTGGACTTTTTAGAAAAAAATCCTCGTTTTTTTTTTAATTTTTTCAATTGTTGCATAGAAATGTATCGAATTTTTAAAAGAAATTTAACCTTTTTTAGTATTGTTTCCAATTCAACTTTTTTTAAATAATTTTTCTCGAAATTTTAGATTGTTCTTTTTTCTGTTAAATTTCGTTTGTTTAAAAACAAATTTTAAACGTTTTTTTGTAATGAAGTTTTCTTCATTCTTCCTTCTTTTCTTACAAAAAAAAATTCAAAGTTTGTTTTGTTGGTTTTTTTTCGTTAAAATTTTAATTTTTATTTGAGCAAATTTGGAAAAGTTGTTATTTAAATCATTTTCGGCATATATAATTGTTTTTGGTTTTTTTTAACAACTTTTCAATTATCTAAGGAAATTTCTCTGCTAAGTGCACCAATAAACATTATTATTATTAAGCTCTTAAACAAATTCCTAATATGCTTTTTTCTTCTTTAATTTTTTTTTAAATGTAAAATTGAATTTAGCAGTTTTTTAACATTTTTTTAAGAAAATATTCAACTGATTTTATATAAAATTATCAAGTTTTGTAAAAATTGTTGAGAATTGAATTTATGCTAATTTTTAAGTGCTTTTTTTTCAATAGTCCTTTGTTCCTTTTAGAAAGTTTAGCGAACATTCAATTGTTTCTTCTTTAAGAATTTTTCTATTATTTTTAAGATTCTTTAATGTTGTTTGTAAAAAAAGGAAACTTTAAATAAATTTTAACAATTTCTTAGCAAAATATATCAATTGTTTATCAGAAACACATTTATGAACAAATTTTAAATTGGTGAAAAACTAGTTTTTTTTTTATAAGACAATATAAATAACACATATTAAAAAAAAAAATATCATAATGGTGCCATCTATTGTTTTTTTTTGGTAATAGGTATCTGGATTGACGGATTACTTGGAGAATTACATACTCCAAAGTAAATCGTGTTTTCCTGTCTCTAACTGCGCTACGCCGATGAGATCCAAAATAGTTTGAAACCGGTCCATGGCTGTTGTTGACAGGGAACAATAATTAATTCAGAAAACAGTTGAAATTTGTAATGAGCGTTCAACATAAATCGACGATTAAGTTGGCGTTGGATTTCTTGAGTCACTGAGATTAAACAAGCGGGAAATGATAGTTGCGGTAAAAGGGTGATATCTGACATGTTAATGTGACAACCAGTACAATACACTTGTTCATATGTTTTTTAGCTCAAGTTTGTTTATTTTTTTATTACTATTTAATGGCGATATCTAAATAAACAGTTAAACAATTAAAATTTTATGACAACTTTATAAAGATTATTTCAATTACTGTCATTTTTAATTATTAAAAAAATTCTGTTGATGTTTTCAAAGAAAACCATATTGTTAATGAAAGAATAAAACTATGCAATAAATAAACAATAAATGTTTAAATCATTCAGTAAAACTCACGTACGTCTTTTTTTAATTGGAGAGTCATCTTCTGGTGGAATTATAGGACTAAATTATTGCAATATTTATATATTCATATTTTAGCTTGAAATTTTTTAGTGTTTTTGTTTTGTTTCCTGTGTTAAAAGTGCATTTTGGAATTTTTTTGTCAATTTGATATTCAGAGAAAATTTGCTCAAACCAGTAAATTCCGCCCGTATAATTTAATAATAATAATATATAATTATTGTAGTGTGATAGTTATTTACAAAATACTTACTAAATTTAAATTTAGTTGATATATTATCCAGAATCAAAACTTCCCGTCATGCGAACGATTTACAACACAATTAAGGGTATTTTATGGAGTAATATTCGGAAAGAGCTACACATTTCCCGAGGTCTATAAACATTTCCCAAGGAAAATACACAAAAAATAAACTAGCTAAATTATGACCTGCACCTCGGTATGCTAGCTACATTAATACACCGAACCCCAATATTAAAGAAAAATTGTAAACACTCACGAGCTAAAATTAACCACACCACACTACTTCCTTCATAAAACGTGATAAACTCTAACACTAACGCTCGATGTTTCTGTTTGATTTAATTTCCCATGAAATAAATTGATTCCATTATAATTTACATTTATTTGTTACGAGATCGCGAATAAATTGCCGATTTACGCGAGAATTGCTGTCGTTTATTTCCTCAATTACCTTCTGCAGAAGAATTCGCCCTTTCTTATTGGTGATTTCCCCCAAGGCTTCCGCACAAAGCGTCTGAGTTTATCTCGAATCTTGCAGGGGCATTCACCCTCGAGATAGTAATTTGTGCTTTAATAAAAAAAGGAGATCTTATCTTCATGGAATGAAACATATTTTATTACATAAAAGCTTTTTTAAATTATATAAAATAAATAATATTTCCACTAACTTTTTTAGATTAATCAATAAAGTCGGTAATAATTGTTAACCAATTCAATCCATTTATTTTTAATACATAAAACGTGTTGATGTGCAATCGACAGCAGTGTAGATACGATAATTGCCGTATAATTGCGAATGTAAAGTGCGGAACTAATTGCAATAAATTTTACGGCCGGAGATGCGTTTTAGAGAAAAGAGAAACGCGAGTGAAGATTTTTAAATACAGATATTAGTAATTCGATTCCCACAAGAAGTGCTTTCTTTCCACGTTATTTGGCGATGAAATTTTGCACCAAAATTACTATGCTTATATTTTTCTCGTATCATAATTTTCGTCTGCGTGCACACCACACCGTTGGTTATGTAATGTAATATTTTATTTCACTGCTCGTTAAGCATTTTTAAGAGTTAAACAATAAGTTATAACGTCTAATTAATTATTGAATTGGCGAGACTGATACATATATCTGATTAATTAGTTTATTATTGCCCTTTTAACAAATCGTGTAATTCTAAGTGTTATATTTTCGTGTTAATTCATTTATGATTTTCAAGCGAGTTTGTAAAAATAAAAAGTGTAATTGCTTTAATTAGGAAACAAGGTTAATGTAACGCTTTCCATAAATTTTCACGCATTCCAAGCGTTTCGTGACTGAAGACGGAATTTTTCACGGTCGAAGATTTTTTTCACTCACTCACTCGCTCGTTTGTGCCCGTATAAAATAATCCGTAATACCAATAATGTTTTTCCCATCGCGTTCAAACACATTGTATTATTCAAAACCGTGAAAGTCCCATATGCAGCCCTGTATTTATGTAAATTTCCGTAATAACGCACTCTCCCCCTACAATTTCACCACATGGCCGGGGCTTGATTACAATGTTTGATCGAGTCCGTTCGTGCGGCGAAAATGAATTCCGCACGCCCCTTGAAAAAAAATAAATGAAAATAAATAAGGATAATCCCCCTCCTGCTGGAATCGAACTGGGCCAAACAATGGTTGTAACAGTTAACATCGCTCAACCCCCGAAGAGCACTTTAATATCGTTAACGGTTGACGATAAAATTGATTGATTTATTTATTGAAACGGTCGCTCCCGGGTTTATTTACACGCGCGCGATCCATTTATTTGTGTAATTAACTTAATGAAGATTTACATTACGCAACGGTGCACCGAAAATATATTTATTTTCATAATCCAGTCGGAATTTGTTTATTTATCAAAGTCATAACCGTGATTAACTTGATCATTGCGGTTAACAGCATAAATCGTTAGATTTCATTGAATTGAACCATATGTTTACTCACCTTTTCTATTATGGAATTCAAACGTAGGCACGCGTGACAATAAAGAGGACTCATTTTAATAATCCTTCTAAATTACGACAATGCACCGAATGTATGTAAATGCGGCCATTGTGTATAAACTAACCGAAACAACGCCGCTTTTCGTGTCCATCTCTAATTGCGGGCGTTAAGGCTTAATCGCCGGTTGTTGAAAATACCTGTGGGGGCACGGTAATAAGGTCAGTGTGGAAATCCCGTGGGTGGGCGCGTATTAGCGCCGGGACGAATGATTGGCAACACTGACAATATCAATCTTATCAGTGCGTGTTACGTAAAGGCAAATCAATAGCGCTCCATTGGTCGGGGGGGCTTGCGGGGGACTGCGTGATGACTCTCCGTTTAAATGCGGGTGTTACATCATTTCTAAACTTAGGCCGGATTCGCTTAATTGACGTACGATTTTTCTATTTGTAAAATTCGCGTTTTCACGAGTTGGAGAGAACGTGTACAGATCTTGGAGTCCATCCAATGCGTATTGTATTTGTTTTCGTACGTTTATTAAATGAACTTAAGTAAATAAAAACAAAGAAATTTGTATTGATGCAATTGATAACTCAAAAATTATTTTACAAAAAATATTACATTAATTTATTTCTCCCAACAACAACACTCATCGACTGGTTTCGATTAATTATGGACCTCATCACTATGGCGCAGTCGTTCATTCTATCGTCCTTTTATTCGCCCATTTCCTTCATTCGGGTAATAGTTTATTTGTTCATTCAGTCATTCATATGTTCATTCGTTTATACATTATTTATCTATTTATTTAATTTATTTATTAATTCATTTATTTGAAAGATTCGACCAAATCCCATAAAAATGAAGGAATAGTATTTTTTGAAAAATATTGAAATTAGCAAAACAAATTCCTGGAAAATTCCCATAAAATGAAGGCATTAATTGCACGTAAGAAAAATTTATTTATTTATTCATTTATTGATTCATTCATAAATTCGTTCAATAGTTTATTTGTTCATTCGAATATTCATTTAATCGTTTATTCGTTTATTTGAAAGTTACGACAAAATGAGTGATTTGAATTATTTTAATTATCTTACAAAAAAAAGACAAATTCCTGAAAAAATCCGATAAAATAAAGACAGAAATGGTGAAAATTTATCCAATCATTAGTTTATTCTTTTATTCGTTCATCTATTCATTTGTTTAATCATTCGTTTATTCATTCCTTTGTTTGTTTAATTGTTCATTCGCACCTTTGTTTATCTGTTCAATGTTTTAATTATTTCTTCATTCGTTTTTTGCTTATTCTATCATTCATTCAATTGTTGATTTGTTCATTCAATCATTTATTCGTTTTTTTAATATTTCACGTTTCCTAAATTGCAAAGAGAAGAAAACAGTTGAAAATATTCTAAAAATCAATTTAAAACTAAATAACAGTAAAAATTGGTCAAAAAAACAGTTATAAATTTCCACATAAACAATTGTATGTTTTAAGTCAGAAATTCAGTTCAAGAAGAACCACAATTTATCTTGTAATATTTAATAATAATAACTTTCTAAACATTAGTTTAAAATAGTTTTACAAAAAATGAAAATGTGATCAACAAAAATCTAAGTTTTTATATAAAAAAAAGTAAAAATTATTCAAAATCAAACACTTGACAATTTGAAATAAATCAACACAGTTGGGAGGGTTTCACATTTATTGTTGAACACTGCAACATGTTGCGCCACACAGTGGCTTCATCAGGCAGATGAATAATGATTTGTGGCGAAACATGCTGAATTGTGTTCAACAATAAATGTAAAACCCTCCCAACTGTGTTGTTTTATTTCAATTTGTTATGGAGTTTCATCATGTATCCGCCTCGTCAATTCAATAACTTGACAATTTGCTTATCTAAGAATCTGCTTAGAAGTGGAAATATGATAAAAACTTTTTTCATTTCATCAAAACTCAATTCAAAATTTAGTTTAAAATTTTTCTAAAAAAATATTCCTTTTAAATTGTTTAAAACAATTGAAATTTCAAAAAAAAAACGGTTGAAAATTTGCAGAAAAAAAATGAAATTTTATCAAAAAATAATTAAAAATTAATTTAAATAAATAATTGAAACGTTTATAAAACAATTGAAATCTCACAAAAAACAGTTAAAAATTTGTTTGCATTTTATCATAAACAATTAAAATTTTATTTTACAAACAGTTGAAAAGTTTCTAAAGCAAAATGTTGAAAAGTTTGTTAAAATGGTTTTCCTAAAATGTGTTTGAAGCAGTTAAAACTTTATCAAAAAAGAAACAATTGAATGTTCTTTAAAAATTGTTTTAAACATTTAAAATTTTAGAAAAAAAAACATTTGAAAGAAACAGTTAAAAACTTGTTTTAATTGAAATTTTATCAAAACAATTAATTATTTTTTTATTATACAGTTTAAAGAATATTTTTTTAAAATTGTTTAAAACAATTGAAATTTCACAAAAGAACAATTGAAAATTTAACAAAACAATTAAAATTTCATTAAAAAACAATTCAAAATTTATTTTAATAAACAGTTGAAAAGTTTGGTTTTTACAAACGATTTTTTATAATTTTCCTAAAATATATTCTAGTTATTAATTGTTTTATACAATTAACAATTAAAAATTGGTCTATTTTTGAATTTACACAAGAAATGCAATTAAAAACTTTCTAAAAACTTAAGATTTTGATTGAAATTTCATTAAAACACAAATAAAAAATTAATAAACAGTTTAAAGGTTTTTGAAACAATATTTAAAAAATAGTGTTAAATTTCTTTTGAATTTTTATTAAATAAATATTTTAAAATTTGCTAAAAACAGTTAAAAATTTGTTTAAAACAGTTGAATCTTAACCAAAAAACATTTGAAAATTTATTTTTATAATTAGTTTAATGAAAATCGAAAATCGGCCAAAAACAGTTAAAAATTGGTTTAAAATCGTTGAAATTTCATATAAAAACAATTGGAAATTTATTTTGATAAGTAGTTGAAAAATTTTTGAAACAACAAAAAGCAGTTCAAAATCTGCTAAAAACAGTTAGAAATTTATTAAAACAGTGGAAATTTCATTAAAAAGCAATTGGAAATTTAATTTAATAAACAGTATGAACAGCTATAAAGTATCTAAAGTAATAACACTCGAAAATTTACAAAAACTCAGTGAAAAAAATGTTTAAAAAAATTGAAATTTTAGCAAAAACGATTGAGAATTTATTTTAATAAATAGTTGCATTTCTTTCAAAACAAAATTCTTAAAACGTTCTTTAATACATTTAAGATTTAAAAAAAATAATTGAATATTTCCTTAAACAGTTGAAAGTTTTTTTTGAGCAAATTTGTAACTGTTTTTTTAAAGAAAATATTTCATTGTTTTGGTTTTTTTTTCGATTAAATATATTAAAATTTATCAAAATATCAAAATTAATTTTACTTTTTTCAACCGTTTCATTTTATCTGTTTATCTATTTTATTACTTTTATATATGTTATTTAGAGAGAATAACATCTTTATTCGAAAATGAATATAACAATTGAAATTTCACAAAAACAAAAACAGTTGAAATAATAATAATAATAATAAAATTTGCTAGAAGTTAAAAATTTTTCAAAAACAATTGTAATTTTATCAAAAAACAATTACATTTTTTTTTCAAATATACAATTGAAAAGTTTCTAAAAGATATTTAAAAAAAATGTTCAAAACAATTGAAATTTCACTAAAAAGAAACAGTATAAATTTTGCTAAAACAGTTAAAATAATACAGTTGCAGTTTATAAAAAACAATTAAAAATGAATTTTACAAATAGTTGTTTGTTTCTTAAACAATATTTTCTAAAATTGGTTAAAATAGTTTATTAAAACTGTTGAAACTATCAAAAAAAAACAATTGAAATGTTATTCTAATAAACGGTTGAAATATTTCTAAAAATTGTTTAAAACATTTAAAATTTCACAAAAAAAAATGTTTAAAACAGTTGAAAAGTTTCTAAAACAATATTCTTACAAAATTATTTATTACAATTAAAATTTACAAAAAAAAACAGTTGAAAATTTTCAAAAACAGTTAAAAAACAGTTTAAAACAGTTGAAATTTCATCAAAAGCAATTAAAGATTTATTTTAACAGACAATTAAAAAGTTACTAAAAATATATATTTTTAATTTTATAAAACAATTGAAATTTCACAAGAAGAGCAGTTGAAAATTTGTTAAAAAAGGTTAAAATTTTGATTAAAATTTCATTAAAAAGCAATTAAAAATTTATTTTAATAAACAGTTGAGAGGTTTCTGAAACAAATATTTTTTTGAAATTTCACTAAAAAGTTTAAAATTTGCTAAAAACAGTTAAAAAAATGTTTAAAACTGTTTAAACTTAATCAAAAAACATTTGAATATCTATTTTAATTAACATTTGAAGGATTTTTAAAATAATTATCTTTAATAATTGTTTAAAACAATTCAAATTCCACAAGAAAAACAATCGAAAATCTGTCAAGAACAGTTAAAAATTTATTTAAAAAAACAGTTGAAAGATATTTATTTGAAACAATAATAATAATAATTAATAATAATAATAATTCATTTATTAACGGGCATATTTGTTAACAATTGTTAATCGTTGAAATTTCACAAGAAAACAGTTGAAAATCTGCTAAAATCAGTTAAAATTTGTTAAAAACAATCGAAAATTTATTTTAATAAGCCGTTGAAATTTTACACGAAAAGCAGTTAAAATTTGCTAAAAACAGTTAATATTTTGATTGAAATTTCATTAAAAAGCAATTCAAAATTTATTTTAACAAACAGTTGAAAAGTTGAAAAGTTTCTGAAACAATTCTTTTTTAAATTGTTTTAAATATATTTTGAAATTTCATTTTAAAAAGGTTAAAAATTTGCTAAAAACAATTAAAAATTTGTTTTAAACAGTTGAAATTTTATCAAAAAGCAATTGAAAATTATTTTAACAATCAGTTAAAAAGTTCCTTAAAATATTTTTTCAAAATTGTTTAAAACAATTGAAATTTCACAAGAGCAGTTTAAAATTTGCTAAAAACAGTTAAAAATTTGTTTAAAACAGTTGAATCTTAATCAAAAAACATTTGAAAATTGATTTTTATAAACATTTTAATGATTTTTAAAACAATATCCTTTACCAATTAAAATTCCACAAGAAAAACAATTGAAAATCTGCCAAAAACAGTTAAAAGTTGTTAATTTCATCTAAAAAGAATTGGAAATTTATTTTAATAAGCAGTTGAAAATTTTTTGAAATAACATTTGTTAACAATTGTCTAAAACCGTTGAAACTTCACAAAAAAACAGTTGAAAATATGCTAAAATCAGTTAAAAATTATTTACAACTGTTTCACCAATTCACCCAAAAACAAATGACATTTTTTTTGACAATTGTTTATAAAATAATTCAAATTCCACAAAAAACAGTTAAAAAGTTCTTTAAAACAGTTGAAATTTCATCAAAAAACAATTAAAAATAGGAGTTGAAAATCTGCCAAAAACAGAAATTTGTTAAAAAGAGTAGAAATTTCAGTAATAAGTAATTGGAAATTTAATTTAATAAACAGTATAAACAGTTATCTAAAATAATATTCCTTAAAAATGGTTTAAAACAATTGAATAGAAATTCAGTTTAAGAGAACAACAATTTATTATTATTTTCAGTTAAAAAGTTTCCTAAATTAAAAAAATTAATCTGTTTAAAATCTTTCTAAACATTAGTTTAAAATAGTTGAAATTTTACAACAAAAAAATTAAAAACAGAAAAAGGAAAATGCTATTTTGTTGGAACAGGATTTTACGAGCAAAATATTAAGTAAAATTTTCTAAAAAATTATTCCTTGGAAATTGTTTAAAACAGTTGAAATTTCACAAAAAGAACGGTTCAAAATTTGCTAAAAACGGTTAAAAATTTACCGAAAACAATTTAAATTTTATAAAAAAATAATTGAAAATTTATCTAAATAAACAATTGAAAAGTTTCTAAAAGGTTTTTTTTAATGTTAAAAACAATTGAAAATTAATAAGAAAAAGTTTAAATTTTGCTAAAACAGTTAAAAAGAAATTTAAAATTTATTTTAATAAACAGTTGAATATCTTTTAAAAATTGTTTTAAATATTTTTTGAAATTTTATTTAAAAAAAAGTGATGTCCATTATAGCATTTTCCCTATATTTCTGCTCAAAAACTATGAGGTTTGCCTTTTTGCGTAAACTTCATAGTTTTCGAAAAAAATATATGGAAAGTATTATGATGGCCACATCACCATTTTTTTATAGTGATTTTAAAGAGTTTCCCTTAATATTTTCAACTGTTTTTTTATAAACTGTTCAAAATAGTTTTACCATATTAAAGCTCAATGAATGAATCGACATTTATTTCAGATAGGTTTACTACAATTATGTCATTTGTTTGGTGAATATCAAACAAAACAAATGACAGCTCTTAACACTCCTATTTTTAAATAGAAACATTTGCGTATTAAAATCAGCTGATTTCGATGATAACTATTACATTTTTAGGAATTCACGCCTCTTACTAATGACTAAGATCACAATTTGCATACGTGACATCACCGGCACCTCTGGGCACAAACAAAACGTCGGTAATTTGTTTAAAAACCATTGCCGCTCGCTCACGCTTGAAAAGCTGCCCCAGATATTCGAGAATCTGCGCTATTCCAGTCGAAACGATTAATTAAATAAAGGACGTTAAGAAAATTCACAACAACGTGGCACCACCGCTTAAAATTAGATTATTATAAAATATAATAATAAAACGTTTTATTGGGTCAAGTTAATCAACTGATTTTATTACCGTTCGAACGAGAAGGAATGCGACTGAGTCGATTTTTATGCGGTTACGCAATCCGGGTAAAATAGAATGGCGATAAATCATTTGCGGTTGTTTAAATTCGCCGTAATTTTTGAAAATATATTCGGATTTAATGCAAGCGGCGAGACGATGGATGGGCGGCGAGCACGCGGGCGCCCCATCAACGGCTGCTAAATTTACCGGAAACCTCAATTTGTAGAGCCGCCTTAACATTCTGCCGAAACATTTATCGCTACCCATAGGAAATAACAACCACTTTAACGAATCATTGCCGTCAAATGTACTTCCTGGTTTATATAAATTTATAAGTAACTTATAAATAAAAAAAAAACATTCCTGTCATTAAAAATCTCATCAGGGTAGCTTAATTAAGAGTTACCTATAATTAATTAGGGAAATCTAGATAATAGATGTCACCTACGTAAATATAAAAGTTTCATCCTTCAACCACCAGTGACATCTATTAATGTAATATAAAAATTTGAATAATGAGTATTATAATATTTAAAATAAAATAATGAAATATACGACCGCATGCGACATATAAATAAACGTGTAAAATGCAGCGATTTCTGCACCATTTAATATTAAACATATGCGAACGAGTTACGGGCAGCGAACAAAGCGTGGGCGGTCTGAGGATAATCAAGGCTGCTTGTTCGTTTCATTCATCCTAGACCTATAATCCTTTGAATGCATCTGTGCCGATCCGGTCGGGCAGCATTCAACCATCCATCCATCCATCTAACCGCCCGCCTCTGGGTGGTGTGGTGTATCTCTTGCGTTCGAGAAAACCGCAACGATAGAAGGAACGAATGAGTTATGCCGTGAATTTATCGCGGCATTGTTGCCTCGGCAACGCCATCAATTACACCGGTTAATGTTTTAAGCGAATATCGGCCTAAATAATACCGCAGCGTTTAGATAATAGATGTCGCCCCCGATCGATATTATCTGTCAACGCAAATAAATTTTTTTTGTGTATAATTATCCATGTTCACGTTCATATATATCGAGTGATATATGCTCAATCAGCTTTTGCGATTACACGAAAATTCAAGTACACTGAACTGTTAAATGTGCACCGATCACATTTATAATTATGTCACATAAATATTCCAATTTAAACCGTATTATCCGAACGCAAGAATGTCACGCATCGACGAAATGCCCGCGCCGTTCCCCGTGCTTTATTTTCCATTCCTCGCTTTTCGTGCTCATACATACGTTAAACGGCACCGCATTCTCATGCCGAATAGCGTTTCAGATTTAGAATTCCTGCTGAATATTTGCGTTTACGAAACTGTTAACAAATAAACTGACCGACAGAAAAGACCGGCCACCACAACACACTTTTTTAAAGCCGAGCCTTAATAATGGCACATATACAAAGGTTTATCTTAGAAATCAATTGTATATTGGATTAATTAAACAGTTGGTTTTGTTATTCAATTTTATTCAAAACCCTAATTGCTTAAAGAAATATTAAATTTTTTTGACTTTTTATTTTTGAAATTTTTAACTGTTTCAACTGCTTGAAAGTAAACTTTCAAGTGTGATATAATATCCTTACTTTTGATATAGTTTTTGTATTCATTTGAAAAGTTTCAATACAATTCTAAGTGTTTAATATAATTAAATGAAACATTAGTAACTCTTTTTCTTCACTAGTTTTTCGATAGCTGTACTAAACTTTCAGCTTTCGAAAATGCCACTTGGTGGATAAAATGTACATTTAGAGGTTTAAATAAACTAGTGAAGAAAAAAAATGACCAATCTTTCATTTAATTAAATTAATCTTCACGTAACTCAAAACAAAATGACTTGTTTAATATGAATGTTACACTCGTATTATTTTAAAGGCAGGGTGGGCCACGAATAACGTCCATTAAAAGTTTACGGAGTTCATGCAAGAGGAAAAATCTTGAAAAAATCAACATTGCACGGTTAATTGCGATTTCCTCATGGAAAATATTTCTATCACTTCCGGTTGTACCAAAAACGGCTACCAACTTTGTTGTTATTGTAAATGGAACATACTGTATATTATTTTATTTTTGAATTCCTTGTTCGATTGCCTACCTCTCCATATGGGTTTATGTCCACTTAAATGTCTACAGTTTTTGATTTAAAAATTTATTTGTCAAATATTGACTTCAAATAGGCGTTTAGAAAAATACGTATAACTTCTAGTAGGTACAAGATAGACACACGAGCGACATTTTGTATTGTACCTAATTGATTCCTCTACAGCTGAAAAAAATTGACATGTGTCAATTTTGACAATTGGTATTTCAAAAATATGAATATTTCAGCACCCACTAAAAAACATCATATTTTAATTTTTCAGAAGGAATGACCAATATTTTATAGTTATGGCGGATCAAGCAGATGCTTGTTTATTCTGCAGTGCTACAGTTGTGAACGAGTGTTCTAAAACATCGTGTATGCTGGGTAAGAAAGTGGCCCATAAGGAATGCTTCAACAACCAGAAGAGGAAGCATATTAAGAATCTAGACGACAGCACTATGATTTGTTGTGATACTTCTAATGATCCTAACCTCAGCATCGATCAAGCAGAAATCAATGAAGAAATTCCAACTAATGCGGGCGAGTTGGAAAAAAAATCTAAAGGAACTGTTGTTACATAAAGATGTTATTATAAACGAACTTCAAGACAAAATTCATATTTTAAAACAACATATTAATTGATGGAATCGTCTGCATCACATATATCGAATGTAGCGACATCTGCAAATCAAAAGCAAAACGATTGTTACTACTCCGGCGGAAAGTAAACAATTGATGAAGCGTGGACGCACGGAATGCACTAATTCTTCTCCTTTAGAAGAGCTAAACACTAAGGGCAGAAATAAAGCATTCAAACTAAGTGCTGATATAAAATATTTAAAAATATTGATGAGTGAAAATACATGGCCCATAGGCATAAAAATCAGAAGGTTCGTATTTGAGAAAACAAATTTTCAAAAAACCAACAACAACCAAACAACTTAATAGTTACACCCTTAGATATCCATATATTATTTCTCAATATACGATCTATTCGGAATAAAATACATGAACTTGAAGCTTTTCTTATTGATAAACCATTCGTTCTGTTTGGATTTACTGAACATCTGAACTGAAAGTCTATTCTAGAACGTTCAATGCCACAGGTGTATAGACAATATTTTCACCAACTATTCTTCAAAAATACCTCATTGTTAATGAATTTTAAACCTCTCTATCGGACCATGTAGGTCTATCACTTAGCTTAAAAAGCTCTGATAAATCAAAACCACTAAAAAGTAAAACTCTAAGGCCTATTACTACCTTGGGTAAGCAAATTCTGTTGTGATTTATTAAGCGCCGTCGTAACAATTACGATATTGATATTAATATTAAATGGGAACGAATGCATGACGATTATCTGATCGAGGCAATACATAACGCATTTCCAATTAAAAATACAGAATTCAAAAATGGTGAACTACATAACATAATGCGGTTTACACCTGAGCTTCGCTCAATGACAATCACCTTGCACCCTATACAAAATGACTATGCCAAACATCCATCTAAAGAAAACAAAGAACTCAAAGTGGAGTATATTAAACATTATAAAGCGGCTATAATTTCAGCAAAACAACTTACGAATCAAAATTACGTTAAGAGTTGCAGCAATAAAACTAAAGTTTTATGGAAAATTATAAATAAAGAAAAAGGGCTATCTCAAAAATCTAATGCACATAGTTTATCTTGTGACGATTTTAACTCATTTTTTGCAACAGCGGACAAAACAAACAACAAAAATACGTTATTGGGAAATAAATAATACCACCTAACATTAAATTTAGTTTTACTGAAACCTCGCCTGTTCAAATTAGAGATGCTATAATTAATATGAAAAATAAAAACACCACGGACATATTTGGTATTAGTGTAGAACTCCTAAAAACCATTAAAGACCATCTCATACTCCCTCTAACGCACCTAATCAATTGTTGAAATATTCTGAAATTTGCTAAAGTAATACCCATCTTTAAAAAAGGTGATATGAATGACTTTAACAACTACCGTCCAATTTCTTTATCAAAAATATTAGGAACTACACTGGCGGGCAAAAAATAGAGGTTACTTTAAAATTATGACTTATTTTTGGAATTTTTTTGTTTTAACTTTATGTTTGCAAATAGTAAACCAAAGTAGGCGTTTAATAATACATTTCCTGACAAATGTTATCTATCTGTCAGTTACTATCACCGTGTTACAGACTTTTATGAAACAACATCCATTTCGCTCTAATTGAAAACCTACGTTTTGTTGTGGTTTTCTTACTTAGTGTTCATTTTTCTCTGCGAAATTTGACATTCACACGGTGTACTTTACTTAACAAGTCTTAATGCCTTTAGGCCCTATTGTTGTGGCAAGAATTATAGCGTCGATTGAAGATGGGCGAGGAAAACGTGAAACTGCTAGGATTGTTGGCAAAAGACTTTGTGCTATACACAAAGTGTATCAGCATTATTTGGATACTGGCCTTATAACCAGAAGACCATGATCCGGGCGAAAAAAAAAATCGCCACGATCAGAGATGACCGTTTTTTGGTGTCTACAAGTTTGCGGAATAGAATAGTTTCTGCAGTTTATCTACGAAATCAACTCCATGAAGTTAGAGATGTAAATCTTAGTGAATGGACCGTCAGTAGAAGGCTTCGGGCTGCTGGATTGTCTTGTAGAAAGATGGCAACAGGTCCACCTTTACAACGCCTACATCGTGTTGCAAGATTGGCTTTTGCCCGAAATCACTGGACATTGAATAATGAGGACTGGAGCAAAGTACTGTTTTCAGATGTGTCGCGGCTTTGCCTCAATGGATCAGACGGACGTCGGAAAGTGTGGAGAAGACGCGGAGAAAGATACGCTTCAGTTTTTATTGATGAGCGACTTCCATTTGGCGGTTTGCCGGTTATGGCTTGGGCAGGAACTTCTACCGAAGGACGCACAGAGTTGGTCTTTAAAGAGAATGGCTTCCTGACAGCTCACAGATACATTACGGAGGTTCTCGAAGATCATGACAACTATGGGCTAGCGCGACATTTTCATGCAAGATAATACTAAACCTCACGTAGCCATAGTTGTCAGAGATTATCTGGATGAAGTGGGAATTTCGCGGTTCGATTGGCCAGCTGTTAGCTCAGACATGAATCCCATAGAACATGTATGGGATGAGTTGGGACGACGTATCAGAAAGCATACACCTGCTCCAAGAACTGCTCAGGAGCTAAGACAGATGCTATTGCAGGAATGGAATATTATCGACCAAAATGTGATCGTTAATTTAGTTCAA
The DNA here is from genome assembly GCA_963969525.1 of Ontholestes murinus. Lineage (NCBI taxonomy): Eukaryota > Metazoa > Arthropoda > Insecta > Coleoptera > Staphylinidae > Ontholestes > Ontholestes murinus. Next base: position 8,778,703 of record OZ018388.1, on the reverse strand, counting down.
AGTGTTCCTCGTCGACTTCAAGCAGTCATTAATGCAAGGGGGGCTAATAACTCGTTTTTAGTGATGAGTTTTTTTTCATTATTTTTTGTTCCATATTAGTCCTAGGAACAAAAATTCGAACTTCGTCTGAACTGTAAATTTGTGATATTTCCAAAATAGGCAATAAAAACAATAAAAATGCTACATTGCAACATTGCTTATTTTAATTTAGTGTGCAAAATACAGTACAATTGTTTACAATTTGCAAACATAAAGTTAAAACCAAAAATTCCAAAAATAAGTCATAATTTTAAAGTGATCGCTATTTTTTGCTCGCCAGTGTATATTAAAAAATCAAATAATCCGATATTTTGAAAACAATGACCTTTTATATAGTAAACAATTTGGTTTTAGGCTAGGGAAATCAAATACCGATGCATTATTACAACTCAGTGACTTAATCTATGACAACTTTGAAAGTAAGACCTATTGTATGGCATCGTTTCTCGATTTAAACCAGACCTCTGACTGCGTCCTACATGATCTGTTAATCAAGAAAATGAGTCATTACAATTTCGACGGGACTAGTTTAAATCTATTAACTTCATATTTGAGAGATCGAAAACAAACCGTTTTTTCCAACGGAGATTTAGGGTTATTACAAGGTGTGCCACAAGGATCAATATTGGGGCCTTATTTATATAAACGACTTGCCAATGACACTAAAGGAGGCAACAAAAATATTGTGTGAACTGTCGTAAATATATCGAATACGTGCGAAGTCAAAGTAAAAAACATAAAATCCCTGGAAAATGCATCTATATGGTGCAATACAAATAAGCTAAAATTAAATGATAATAAAACTACTCAAATGCTATTTTCAGTCACAGACTCAGGGTCAGATAGAAATTGCATTTGTTTTTTTAAGAATACACTTTGACCACAAATTAAAATGGGACAAACATGGAGAGGAAATGTCCAAAACGATAGCAAATACGTAATATTAATTACCTAAGCAGGAGTTGAAATCGGCATATTATAGTTTGATAGACTTCCATATAAGATATGGTATTCTTGTCTGGGGGGCACTCATCCATTAGCAAACGTATTTTTGCACTTCAACGTCGTACTTTAAAAATTATTGCTGGGACCAACTACAGATCTGATTGTAAGAACGACCTCATCAATCTTGGCGTACTAACTACCATAAATCTTTATATTGGAATGCTTAGGCATAAGACTATATGGTCGATTAATTTCTCACTGGTTTCGTGGTGAAAGATTTTTTGGATTATCTTGATTGGTTAAAGCACTTTTTATTTTCTATTCGACTAGTTTTGACCAACAAAAATAATACATATTTCATTTAATTCTTGCGTTAATCTCAGAACAACAAAACTCTAAACTTTTTATTGCGTTCAATTGCTTTCCACTGAGAGATAATTTATGATGGGGAGGGAGTTTTAAGGCCGCAAATACATTCAGCATTTTATTATTATGAATATATGTCGGCCTGCACCGAATACATAAAACTTAGTCATCACTCTTGTGCTTCTGCCAGGATTGCAATATTTTTATGCCCCGAATAGACACTTCAAATTTGCTCGGTTTCCTTGATACTATTGTAACGTGTTGAAATAATTAGTGTAAATTTTTAGTGACATCTTTTAACTTGTCCACAATTTTATTTTCTTAAATAGCACTTTTCTTAAAATCCTACTATTTGAAAGGCTAAAACTACTGCGTAAAATAAATCCATTTTTTTCATAAGAAAGCCTTTCTATGTTAGCTGTCAAAATATATAATGACTATGCGGCTTAAGTGTGAAGTTGGCAGCGAAAAAATACATTTAAGTTCTTTATTAGGAAAACAAAATTATTTCTGAACAACAAAATATTTATTTAATTATTTAGATCTATGGTCTTCTTTTTAAAAAAATATATATTATATAATATTATTAATCAAATTTTAACGAAAGAAGTATGGGCTGAGTTCACAATTAGAACTCAAACCCATTTTGTTGGAACATGATGTTGGGGAAGGCCGGTATTATACTCATCCACATCCAGAAATTTTCTTTTTTTTTATATCATTTTTTTGTCCACTATTGGGAGAAACTTTTTAGTCGTTAGTTTTGTTAACCAAATATTTTTTCTACATTTTTACAGATATCTTGTATGAAATCTCAATTTTGATTCTTTACAAACGTCCTAATTGCTAATTAAAATATCTGTTGTTCAATTCAACTTGTAATTATCATTAAGATACAGAATCTGCAATTACCTTTCGGATTATTATTAAATCATCGTTCTGTCATGTTTACACTCGTGTAGTGAGACATCGATTTAAAAATCTTGAAAATAATTAATCAAATCTACTTTTTTATCAGATATGTTGAAATTGTCTTTTAAATTTCTTATCGATCGCATTGAGGATTCATTCATTTTGATAAGTTGATGTGAATAATAGATTTGATTCACCTTAATTTGTCTGATATAATTATTCATCTTCGTATCGTATTTGTGATCGATTGATAAAAAAGAGTTGGTCGTCTTAGCTTCACTTGTTAGGAAGCAGTCGTGCGAACAAGGTGGTTTTTGAAACTTGGGGTGTTTATGTAAATTCAATTGAACCATGTTTAAGAAGTATAGTTTTTCCTTTAAAAAGGATAGTAGGGAGAATTCAGATAAAAAAGGTGAGTGAGAATGTTTTCAAGAGTTTAGTTTAGTTTTGTGTAAGGATATAAATTGTTTAAGATTTTTAGCTATTCAAATAAGTTCAATTTATGTCAGGTATTTATGGGAATAGAATTATTGTGATTATAATTATGTGTTATACAAACAAAGTTATAAGTGTTTCATTTCTATTCAACATGTATAACGAAGTAGAAGCCTTCAATATCAACAACATTATAATATACATATTTCTTTATTGCTTAATTGCAATTTTTTATGAACTTAAAGGGTAATCAATCTATTTTATTGTCAAGAGGAGGATTAGCCCGTTTTTTTTTTGATATTGGTGAGAAAATGCTGTTGAAATATTGAGCGTCCTCTCAATAGTTTTCTACGTTACACAATCTAAAAGTATTTAATTAATAATAAGTGTTTAATTTTCAAATTTTTATTTAATAAAACATTGAAAATTAAACACTCATTATTAATTAAATATAATTTTGATTTTCAATTTAAAAGTAGTAAACAGATGTATATTTCCTTTCTTATCATTGAGAAAATAATAAAGCGTAAACTATTGCTAGAGAAACCATTAAGGTGTCATCTGTTAACTAAAGCGTTGCACTAGATTTCATCAATTGAGATCCAAACATGATTGAATCCTACCTATGACTGTATTTAGCTGGAAAACAACAATTTAATTAACTACTGGAATATAAAAGTCATTGGAGATCATTATTTCCTTTTAACAGTACTAAATAACAATTGCAAATGTATATTAGGTTGCATACAAGAACATTATTCTTGCAATTTAGCGAATAAAGTCTCGAATTACAAGGAATTATTATTATTATTGCATAGTATTTTTACACTAATCAACTACAGGAACGTATCCGTGTGAATCGTTGCACTGTATACAAAAAAATATTGACCAATACAAAGCTGGAATTATATATAGCCAATTTCAATGGCAAGAGCATGAGGTTAACATAACGCTATTTTTGTAACAACTAAAAATATTTCCATGCCACAATTATACACAACGTGATGGATGGTTAAGGTCAAACGTATACACTAGAAGTGATGCAATTAAAAAAAGGCTGTAGCGTAATAAACGTGGAAATTGTTAATTAAGATCTAAAATTGTGCATACAAATGATGGCTACGGCCGTTACCACGTGGTCATTCATGAAATAAACCTAAATTAATTTTTACCTATGTTTAGATAGGGTGTATTGAAAATTGTTTATAGTTCTGTTTAAAAAAAGTTCTTATAGAAATCGTCCAAATTGCAGAAATCCGAGAATTTTCTAGCAATTTTCAATTTCTTTATTCACTTTGCTGTTGATAATGGCTACATTGTAATCGAAATGTAGTTTATAGTATTTATTTATCCATTGTGCTTACATAAAAAATCGAAAATACATATGTAGCAATAAATTCTTACAAATTTTTTTATTGCACTGCTTGAGTTCATAATAAAATGTTCTTTCACTCTTGCCTCCTTCGATGCCAGTGCTGCCACAGAAGGTTTCTCTGATGAAGTTTTCACCACTATCTTGCCGAATTTGACTTCAAATTAAATTTGTGGTGTTATATTTGACGTTTTCAATATCTAGCATTTATTAAAATAAGTGAAAAAATGCCAAATTTGTGTCCTCTACTCAGATTTTTAGAATTGCTAGATTTTTTTTTCTAGAATTGTCTGCTATTTTTTGTTTTAATTTATTAATTTACAACTAATGTTTTGACTTTTTCTCTCGCAGAATTATAAAAATGAAATAGAAAAATAGAATTTTCTAGAAACTAGAATTTTTATTTTCATGTATTTCCTACGGACAAGAAAAAGCAGGATACTTTTTCTTATCCGAATTTCCAATTAATTTCTTTGCTATCATATTCGACGGTTTCTGAATTTTCCAGTACTTTTTTCTTTCAGACTAAATGTAGCAATCTGAAAGAAAAACTGCATTTTTTCTCCAATATTTCTTGTTTTAGTTTATCATAATTTTTCACCGATTTTCAATTTCTCTTTGAGAGTTGTACATTTCTACAAGTATTTTAGAATTAATTTACTATTTTTAAATGATTTTCAGAATTTTCTACAAACCTATTTTTATTTTTAAGAATTTTCTATCTTATTCTGCCTTTTTTATTATGCGAATTTCTAAATCAATTTTTTCGATAGTTTCAGAATTTTACAGGATATTTTCTTTAGATTTCTAGAATTTTCTAGTATTCCTTATTTTAGTTTATTATAATTTTCTAGCAATTTTTATAATTGTCGTGGAGATATGTATTTCTAAATTTTTAGAATTAATTGTTCAATTTTTCTAATCAGGTTACTAAAATTTTTAATGATCTAGTTTCAAAAAATTAATCTATCATTTCTGCTTTTATCTTATTGAAATTTTCCACGAATTTCTTATTAAATTTGCAATAATAATAATTTCGAAATATTTCAATATTCCAATATTTTCTATTTTATTTTATTGGTATTTTTTCTCACATTTCAATTTTTTTTCTGTTATATTCATCAGAACATTTCTCTTCCAAAACTTTTTCTAAGGTTATTGAAATAATTTCCAAATGTTATTTTTTTAGATTTTAACATTTTTCTTTTCAATTGCTTTTGCATTTTTTTAAATTCCCTATAAGAATTTTCCATATTACAAAAATCCCAATTCTTCAATTTTTCAAATTTCTGTAATGTTCAGTATTTTCTCTTCTAGATTTCACCAATATTTTCAGTTTTACTTTATTACACTTTTGCGCCAATTTATAGAATTTTCTAATCCAAATTTCTAAATCAACATTAAATTATAAATATTTATTGTTTTATAATATTTAATTGCAAATTAATTTTTATTTTGATAATTTCACCATATTTTTATGTAAATTCTGCCTTTATAATCTTTTTAATTCTGTTCAATAATAAAGATAAATAAATATTTAACTGCTTTTTCTTATTCAAAATTCCAAATCATATCTTGATAGTTCCAGAATTTTCCAGCAAATTTTCTGTAGATTTCCAGAATATTCTAGTATTCAATGTTTTAGTTTATTATAATTTCCTAGCAATTTCTAATTTCTTGCAAATATTTGAATTACTTTCTCAATTTATCTGTTAGAATTATAGAAATTTCTTATGTTTCAGAATTAATTTTCCAATTTTTCTAATCAAATTACTAAAATGTTTAGTTTTCTAGTTTAAAAAATATTCTATCATTTCTGTTTTATATTGAATTGAAATTTTCTAGTAATTTCTCATCCAACTTGTAAAAATTATAATTTCGAAATATTCTATTACTTTTTATTTTTTTTTATCGGGATTTGTTTGTTTGTTTGTTCAACATTTTTAGATGCTATTCCTTAATTCATTAAACCACCTTGGACAAATAATCTCATATGTAATAAATAGTTATTGAATACGTTTTCACACCATATTAATTTTTTCTCTGTAAAAATGAGTTTCCGTAAATAAAATTTAAAAAAAATCATCCGTTTTTTTAATTGTTTCCAATTGTTTTTCATTATCTAGAAAAACAATTGATTTGCTTTTGACGATGTTATTTAAAAATAAATTTCTAAGAATCCTAACTGTTTTAGCAGTATGATTTAATTATTTCAAGGCTTTGAGCAATTTAAACACTTTTGTAATTTTCATTTGTTCTATTACTTGTTTTTTGTGTTCAACTGCTTTAATTTTTTTTCCGTTTGTTTTCGATTATTTAGATAAATTCAATTGTTTCGTTTTTGAAAAATATTTTTTTAATATTCAATTCTACAATCTTAACTGATTTTTCAGTGGCATTTAATTATGTTTGCGCTTTGAGTAATTTCAGCATATTTTTTGTAATTTTCATTTGTTGTAGTTATTTTCCCTAATGTCCAACTGCTTTTATTAATTGACAGTTATGTTTGCTTTGCAAAATTCTATTATATTTAATTGTTATTCAACGAATTTTGTGCTAATAAAAATGTCAACTATTTAAAAAATAATTTTCAATTGTTTTCGATTATTTATATAAGCACTTATAACTTTTTTGTATAAATTACGTGATATACAAAAACAGTTATAACTGTGTTTCATTCTATTTAATATGAATAACGAAGTAGAAACCTTCAATTCAACATCAATAATTTATATAAGCATTTGTTTTTTTTTTCAAACACAAACAGTTTTCTCCAATATTCAACTAATTTTATCTTTAGCCGGTTTCCAAAAATTTCAATTTTTTTCTGGAATGGCGCTTGTTTTTTTTTCAATAATTTTTTTGAACTGTTTATCTTAATTATCAATATTTTTTTTTTAATACTTTCAATTAGTTTTTTAACACATTTGTCAGTTTTAACTGTCTCTTTTTTAAAAATAATTTTCATTTGTTTTCATTACTAAATCCTTTGCCAATTCAAGTAGTTTCAATTGTTTCCTGTTGATATTCAATTGTTTTATCACATTTTACAATTGAAGATATTTAATTATTTTAGCGTTTTTCGGGAATTAGTTTAAATCATCATATATCAATTATTTGAGTTCCCAAATATTTTAATTCAAGTGAATTCAATCGATTTCTATTAAGACAGTCACTTGCTTGAACAGATTTTACTATTTCAAAAGTGTGATATTAAATTATTTAAGCTTTTTTAAAAAATATTGCTTACATAATTTTCAATTCTTTTTGTTTGCCACTTCAAGAAATTTCTATCATTTTCTGTTAAGACATTCCATTGTTTTGGCGCTTTGCCAATTTCAATTGCTCATCCGTTACTTTAGATATTGTATTCATCGTTGTTTTATATTATAATATACTGAATTTTAATTTAATATAACCTTATAAACTATAATAAACTATACATAAATCAAAACCAAAAAGTATATAAAATATATTCTTGATCATTATTTATTCTAGCGTACTCTTGACCTACCACAATAATCAGTACAATGACCTATCGTATTCCCGACCTACCTTAATAAACTACGCATTAACCTGGGTCAAGAGTGCGCTAGTTCTAGCGTACAATTTATTAAGATTGAAAAGGGTCGTTTTATTTTTTATTCTTAATAAAATTTATCTGTCTTCTTAAAAATATTTTTACTATTCGTGTTGATTCATTAGTAAATATAAATTTCCTTCGATAGTTTTATCTTCTTAACATTAACTGAATTGTTCTTAGATTGAAGGTTTTAATTATTTTAAGCCACATTTATGTTTTTTGAGAGAGATAAACATCTTTATTTAAGGTAGTATTACAATCGTACGAGATAACAATTATTATACTATTTTGAACTATCGTTTGGTCAGTCTTAACGTTATTTATTTCCAGTATCTCTATTTTTTTTAAAATCTTTATTTAAATATTTACAACTATAACATAATATTGATATAATACATGTATATAAATTGTAAATAAAAATATCTCCGGCTTCTTCCCTTTTTCTTCACCTCGAAATTGGCGGATGTTTTGTTCCATCTCGGGCTATTAATATTAAGGGATAGTGTGTTTTCTTGTTCATTTGTGTTATTAATATAATATAATAAGGCATGTAACAATAAAATAAAATTTTAATCTTTTTTGCAGCATCGTCTCAAGTGGTTTTAAAAGTGCAACATAAAACGGGGGGCCCAAAGATGTTGGGGTCCCCCGGGATTCACCCTCGTCTTCCAACGACACACAATTCGTCCGATATAACGGGTCCACAACCAGTAGATGTAAGTATATATATATTTCATTTAAAAAATGTACTTTAAACAATTTCATACTAAATGTGATCAGTACGTTTGATACGTAACAATTATTTATATAAGTTAACTATTTTAGAGGTACAGATGCACAGAAGTATATTTAGTTGCATACATCTATGACTAGTAAAATTCTACGCGAATGTCTGCTTTTAAGTGCACAGATGTATGTTAGGTTGCAAACACACTAGTTTGATAATGACAAGTTAAAATTGTCGAAACAATAGTCACTTAATAAAGTCAGGGTTATACAAACAAAGTTAAAAAGTTTTTTACTCCTCCGTTAACAGTTTGCACAGACGTATGTTAGGTTGCATACTTTAGTATCTATTACATAATGATACGATTAATCTATATTTTGTAAAAAAAAAAAACTCCTGAAGATTCAAACTACACATACGAATACATTAAAGTGTGATTGTTTGCGATTATTTAAATCTAATAAATTTATTATTTTCTGTGGAATGTCCATGATTAAAGCAGCGGTCTTTCCATTTAATGTTTTTTTTTGATAACTTAACTAAATATAAACCAGATACTGACTATAACAACAAACAATTATAAATTAACAATCGCATTCTGTAGTAGAAAATCAGTACGTTTTGATGCGAAAGGATGATTTACATAAAATATTCTTTTTAGAAGTTCAGACTATGCTTTCGAATACACAGAAGTATGTTTAGTTGCATAGATCTACATCTAGTGCATTTTTTGTGTAACTTCAAATGCACAGAAGTATATTGGGTTGCACACATTTATATAATCTATTACATTTCATTTACTTTGAGACGACGGTTTTTGCTTTTTTTTCGTAGCAAAAAATGCTTGATTACATAATAATCAATATCAATAAATTACTTTGTTAAAAATAACTCCATGGGGTTCAGTCTATGCTCAGGAATACACGGAAATATGTTTGATTGCCTGTACCTATATAAAGTAAATTCATTATTTTATGTCGAAAATTATATAATGAAAACAACATTTTCTTCATTTAATGATGATTATTTTTGATTATAAATAAGGATTTTTCACTTTCTTTCGTGGAAAATCCATTAATGAAGCAACAGTTTCTTTCTGTATGATAAATATTTTAGATTCCAAATAAAATCTCAGCTGAAATTAAACCGGATCCTGACTGCTGTAACCAGCCATCAATTATATTTATAAAAAATCCCATTGTATATTGCGTATTGCGCTGCCAAACTATTTATAAACGTTATACTCTAAAGCAATTGATTGGAGTTTTAAAATCTATTTTAAACGTTTATGAGCCGTAAAGTATATAATTGATTTTATTTGATGATCGACTGTTGTATTTACCCTTTGTATTTTTTAATAGGTTTTGAGTCACTAACGAAAAAGTTGAAGCACAATTATATATTTTTATTCTATTTTATAGGACTGAATATTAAAAGTTGATTAATTTTTTGAAGTAAATACTTATATTTGTTTATTTTTTAGAATGAAAAGAAGTTCCAATTACAAGTCGAGAGGGAGCAGCACCTGAGGCTGATGATCGAGAAGGAACACACGTACATAGATCTGCTGAGGAGCCAAATAGCCACGTCCCGCGACCAAAAGATGTACACGCAGCTGGAGAAGGCCGAACGCAACCTCCAGAAGCTGGTCGACATGCTCCAGAAGCCGATCAAGAGAAACCCCCAGGAGGTAGGTGAAAGACCGTGTGCGTGAGTGCTCCCGAGACGCTACCCAAGAGAACTTCGGTCTGATTTCGGTGGTTGTCGGTGGTTAGCTTGTCGGTGAATGGTGGCTTCGCTCTGCTAAAATGTGCCATTTTATTTCATACTCGTACATACATATTCAGTACATCCAGAACACTTCAAAACCCTTTAAAAAAAAAACGTATGCCTGCGTGTCATTAATATTAATATGTATGTGTGTTGTCCGTGCACGACGTGTACGGTTCTCTTATATTTGGTGATTTGTGTTAATTATTTAATCATGTGACAAATAATTTCATTAACAGGATTCATGCACTCATGTAAAGACAACAGAATTATCATCGTATATAAAAAAATACAAATAAATTGTACATTCTCCTATAAACTTAAAGCCTTTTAGGAAAAATTCATAACCAAAACAGAACTTATTTTAACCTTTATTGGTTATAATATTTATAAAGCATATAATTTGAATTATGATAAAAGAAATTGTTCAACTGAACTTATTAATGGATTTATTGATTTAATTTACTTTACATGACAAAACGATTTTTGCTTTCTCTGTATAAAGTTTGGGAAAGTATTGTGATGATGATTTTTTTTAATAAGAACACATGGCGCCATCTATCGGAGTATTTCTCAGGCGTTTTTATTTGAAGAAAATAAATAATGATTAAAAAGTATTTCCTTAAATATTAGAATATTCTTACTTGATTAGTTAAATTAGCAAAATATAATAAAGCACACAATTAGAACTTCTAACGTTAATTCTTTGATAACTTATGTTTTTGTGTTATATTTAATCTGGCTGTTGTTGTTGATGGGTGCATGAATGTATTACTATTATTTGTTTAAACAAGTCCTAACAATCTATGTTTCATGTAAATAATAATCTTGGTCACATGATTAAATAATGAAATCAATTAATAATGGCTGTAATATAGAATGAACTAACCCTGCTTACTATCTCTTTCTTACAGCAAACTGTCTCTAAAGAAATGACAGATAATCCTCCCCCACTACCCAGCACCCCCCCGCCAAAATCCCTGCCCTCGAAAACACTGAGAAACTCGAACGGCAACTTGCTAGAAGAGATCCCCCCTCCCCTGCCCAAGCGTAATCGCACGGTCGACTCACAAAATAATAAGTCCGCACAGTACACGAATGGAAAACTGCCTTTACAGGAGGAAAACGGCAATCATAATACGGCAAACCAACCTAATCCTAACAATCAAAAGCTACTAAAGCAGAGCACGAGCGAGAGCACGAGCTTGTCCGACCTGGGCGCGAGAGATCGTTGCTCGAGTTTAGGGAGTAGACTGGGCAAAAGCTATCACAAAACGGTATCGAGCCCTAGCGGGGCCATGATCGATAACGCCATGTATTCAGGGGACCAGACGTCCCCGCCGCCTCCCATTCCCCCCAGAGTCCCTCTGAATCCCGGATACGAACCCGACGGTGCAAATTCCATAAACAAACAAATGTCGTACCCGTTAGTGGCCACTTGTGCAACTCTCGTAGACAACTATGTAAGTAACTTTATTTTAAACGTTTTCCAAGAATTTCAGTTTGTTTTTAAAGTGTGTGCTTATGCGGCTTTTGTACTCCTATGGCCAATGTTCATTGTGTTTTACCACTTTTCCAAATGTACAGTACGATTAAGTTGGACTTTTTCCAGTTACGCAATTATTCGCAGTGCACATAAAATAGAGCATGTGTATACTGGATCGTCTTGAAGTTCTAAAAATTTACTACTACATAAAATTTCCGCTCAAATCTCTTTATTAGATACAGTAGTATTACAAAGTTTAATTACTATACAGTTGCCGCTGGAAGCTTCTAACAGAGATGAGAAGAAATCGCTAAACTCCTTAGCTTAGAAATGTGGTGCTAATAACAGCGCCCTCTCTGAAGCAAACTGATAACTTATTAGAACAGAAAAATTTGTTGCCAGAAGGAATAAAATTCTGTTAAACGAAAATAAACAGACACTTAGTTTTGCGTACTATCGGTTTTGTACATTAAATCTTCATCAACAAACGTCCCGGTTCTGGGGGAAAGGTTTTCTGGTATGTTGAGGAGAACGGTCGAATAGGTTCGTAACATGTTTCAGAGAGGGCGTTGTTATCTGCGACACAATTTTCAGCTCAGTTAGGTATAGAAAGTTAGCGATCTCTTTTCATATCAGTTTCGACTTCATTATGATTATGATTATAATGTTACAAGGTTAACATTAAATTAAAAGTATTAATAAAGTGCCCATGAACGTGTAATTATGACCAAATTGATGGATACAAAATTAATAACTGATTTAAAAAACAAAACAAAAAATTGAAACTATAGTCATATTCAATTGATAATGACCTATACTAGTAAATGCTGACAACAAATAATTAGTTCTTAATTTCGATCATGTTAAAAGGAACTGCTCTTAAAGCAAATTTTTAATAAACCTCTGTAAGTACTTTATAATTTTAATCAGATTGAAAAAAGCTTTAGGTAAACACCCACCTCGAGTGTAAAAAATTTGGCGAATTAAATTAATAATATTTGCATTTGTAATAACATTTATATTTATAATAAATGTTTGCATTTAATTTAATTGTTAATTTCCAGTTTTTTTTTAATTTGAGAGCTGTGAGTGTTAATTGGGTTGCATATATTACCATATGAAATAATTTCAATTATATTCAACATTAATAACCAAAATAAATGTTCAGAATAGGAATCCTTATATTTTTAACTTGGAAATTGTATTTATTTATTTATTGTTATTTTTATTAATTTTGAGAGGAATAAAACAATTAATTTTATATATCCTATGAAATTATGATGCTCATGTTAATTGGGTTGCATATTTACTTATAAAGTCACATATTTAACTTGCACTGTTTGTAACGCAAAACGTTTTATTATTTACACCCGATTAAAATGTTAAAGAATAAATTAAGAAGAAAAATAAAGGTACAGTTTTTAGCCTTATTTTATTAAGCAATTTTATTTTATGTCATTATTTATTAAGCAATTTTTGAACTTCATCAACGATCCAGTATCTGTACATAATTTATAGAATAGCTTCGATCATTTTGTTTTATATATATAATATAATTAACATTTCATCGACTAACGTCCTTACAAATTCACACATTCATTTACACATCAATTTAAAAAAAAATAAGAGTGATCATTACTTTGGCGAAGAGTTAATTGAGTAGGTTTAGGTTTTCCTTTTTTTTTATATTAAATTTTCCCACGGTGAGCGGCGCCGTTCCGTCACTCAAAAGGCTTTTCTTTGTAGCCCCCTAATCACACGTCTTCCCACCAACGCACAAAGTCGAGTCCGGAGTCTTTGATCACCCTGAATCCGTCCGAGGCCTCGAAACGGTTGATCGCGTCGGAGAGCATGAACGATCTGTGCAGGGCCGAGGACTACGACACGACGGCGGCGGCCACGCCGCCCGGCACGCCTCCACCACCCTATCCGAGTCCGTTGGCCGGCAGGCGGTCGTTCAGCAATCGGAATTCCGGAAACACGGACGATGGTGATGGTAGTTTCGAAGAGGTATGTATAAATATTCTTAATTATTAATATTTTTGTGATTGTAAATTATGGCACTTGTTAAAATCATTTATTTTGTAACTATTTGATAACAATTCCAAGGAAGTAATTATTAAACAAAACGCCCTCTGTTGTACACAATGGTCATCACCACTATCTTCATAAAATTACAACAATTTAATAATGAATAATATTTGCCTAACTTTATAATATTTCTTTTTCAAGTTGATGATGAATTCCACGTCCCCAGAAATTTCCCCTCTTCGAAACAGCGGCCTTAGTCGAGTACTGGCCAACAGTTCTCCGATCCACGCTGCGACACCTCAAATATCGCAGCAGTCCATTATGAGTATGGAAGACGATGAAATTTCAGAGCTCGATTTTGTAAGTACAACTAATTTGAAGTATTGCTGAATACAAGGTTTTCGTTTTACTTTAAAATCACATTGAATGTGTAAATATGTGTCACTAATTGAAATATAGGCTTGAAGTCACCCAGCACCAATTGAAGGGTGATTTAGAGGTCATCTACATACCTTATATATAAATGTTTACCACATCCCATGTTAGAGTTGATATTAACGAATTTTATTTTAGCTCATATTCAATTATATCATAAATATTCTTATAGTTAAGTTTTTATTTAAAACTGTCGCGTATGTTTCACTGATTGGAAGATAAGTTAGAGTCCACTTGCAAACTCTACTTGTCGCCTTTTAGATTTTCTTAAAATTATACCACTATTATTATTGATATCAAAAAAATATTATTAATTATACATTGCAATTGTACCTACAGTCTTGATTCACATCATACAATCATTATGATCACCAATAATATAAACTGTATCTAGCGTAACTTTAATATTATAGTCTTCAACTACTATATCATTTCTATAGAGTATTCCTAACCTCCCACAATATTTTGTTTAATAACCTAGCGTACTCTTGACCTACCTCAACTGACTATACATTAACCTATGTTCCCTACTATTTTGACTAGCGTACTCCCGACCTACCTTAACCGACCATTGCTTAAGCTAGCGTACCCCTGACCTTGGTTAACATACAATTTGTTACGGTAGGTCAAGAGTACGCTAGGTCAATATGCACTTTATTAATTCGAGTAAAACGAAAACAATTGAAATTATCAATTATAAAATTTTGAATAAATATTGTTCACAGAATTGATAATAAATGAATTATTCAAAAAAGTAGGCCAAGGATAAATAAATAAATTGTTTTTTTTTTAGAAATGTTCATACTTTTCGATTTAATAACATCACTTTCTTGAGATTTTATTTTTTAATTTGTTTTTATTTCAGAGTCAACTGGAAGACCACGGCCCGTTCAAATCGTTGTCTCAACTGTGGCACAAGGACAATATGCCATACCTTGCAGTCTTCATGAACTACGTCCTACTCAATTCCGACACGAACAGCCTGCTCTTCTATTTGATAACCGATCTGTACAAAGAAGGAAATGCCAAAGATATGAGGAAGTGGGCCTACGAGATTCATTCCTGCTTCCTTGTTCCGGGCGCTGTAAGAATATTTATTTTACTTAAGTAGAGATACAGTAAGCTGTAGAAAATATTATTGTAAAGTCAATAAGAAATTTAATAATATAATGATCCAAATATTAGATCAATATCAATTGGGGAATTAAATAATATTAGATAATAATATAATTCAAGTAACACTATAGCTAAAGTGCAGCATCGTTAGGCTGTGTCAGTAATTGGATGGGTGGCAGGTATCATTTGCCATTGGAATACAATAAATTGCGATTTAAAGTGACAAGCTCATTTACACACACAAAAATACACAAGTAACACGGCGGAAAGACCAAGTGGTCAATAGCCAAACCCTACTACTACTACTATTAAAATATTAGCAACTAAAAATATATTAGACCTTTAATTATTTGCTCCAAAACACATTATCACTGGGTCATGTTTTTTTTTATGCATAGTGTAAATACTGATAGCTTAATTATTCAGAAAATATTACACCATTACGTCAACGGCGGCTCCGCGACATTCCGGTTTTCGTGTGTTTAGAAACCGAACGATTGTTTAATCGATTTTCACGTAAATTCCATTCTCGTTCGAAACCGTCGGTGCTTATTTATTTATTCCGCTTGCAGCCGCTCAGGATAAGCAACGTGGATGAGTCGATAGCGCACGAGATCGACGAAGTGCTGCAGAAGGAGTTCGACCGGGAGGAGATTCTGCGGAAGATTTTCTGGAAGGCGCGGAATAAAGCGAAGGAGGAGCTGACCAGGCAGTTGGCCGAGTTTCAGCAGAAACGCGTCGCCGGACTGGGCACCATCTACGGGCCCTCTGACTGCATCCTAGCTGACATTTCACGGGACAAGACCGGCAGGGAGGATTTAAAACTGTACGAGTCTTTACTGCTGGAGAGGTTAGATTCGTATATGTAAGTATAAAGAAAATATAATTGTTAAATTTTATTTACACACATTAAGATAAATTCTATTAAGATTAATAGAATTTACTCTACAATTTAAAAGTGTGTTTTTATTTACTTTTTTATATCAAATTGGTATAAATTTCTATTCACACATTAACACACAATTCATTAATTGGTTTTTCATTTCAAAATATATTTTTGGTTTTATATTAAAATATAAATTATCCTCACTTCTGTAGTGTATTTCCACGCAATTTTTCATGTTTCTGATTATTTATGATGCATTACTCTATCTAGTTGATAATATCATTTCCCGAATTTTTATTATAATAACAACAACAAAAATTAAAAACATCTATTTCTTATAAAGTTCAAACTTTCTCTGCTACACACTTGATGGAAAAGTATAACAAGTGTTTTAATTCAAATGGATCTACATCTATTTCTTATTGAGCTCAAATAATATTTCAATTTAAAAATAACCATATATGTTTAAAAAATAGAACTTTCAATAATAGAATATTAGGAATTAATAACTTATTGACAACTTACTCATTGAATGCAATCCGTACTTTAATTAAAATATAAAATCATTCTGTTTTTCAGTGATGAGACCGAACAAAATGCTTCCAATCCAAAGAAATACTACACGGCAGCCGCTCTAATAACGGTAATCACCAGGGTGTTCGCCGTGCGAGTCTCCGGGAACATATTGGACCGGTATCCGATATTTGTAAATAGAGAAAAATCATTACGTACAAAATTAATCGGGCGGTATTCCAGAAAGGTGAGTAGTATCGCTCCCCGTATAAATTACAGATAGCGTTCCATTTACAATTCAGTGATAAAATTACATAATTTCAATTCACGGGCGCGAAAGCGGACCTGCAATGAAAGAAAATCAATTGAATCATTATATTTTTTTTTTCCAGCTGAATATTCAAGGACATACGTTCGTGGCCCAACAATACTATACTGTGATAACTTGTAATAATTGTCATCAAATTATTTATGGAATCAGTCCGCAGGGATATGAATGTTCAAGTAAGTATTCTAACGACAAAATAAATAAAAATATAATAAAATGTTTGCTGCTTAAAATATACTGACAGAGCGGAGTATAATTAAAAATTTAATTTCAGCGTGTCATATCAACCTGCACAGGCCGTGCATCCGTCTTTACGACGACATTTGCCCCGGCCCAATAAAAGTGAAGGGCATGTTGAAAATCATGGACAGGATCAGGCACGAGAATAAGGATCAACGCCGGAAGCAAAGCTCGCACTTCATCCAAGGTGATTTTTTTATTTCAACATTATTGTACTTACCTTTATAAACACTGAAAACATTACTGTAAATTAAACAAATGAATCTAACCTTATGGGACACTAAAATTGAACATTTTTAATCAAAAACTTTAACATTTAGTTTGTACAAAAATAAAATTATATATTTTGTGCAGACCCTTTTATAAATTGAGTTGATTATTAATCCTTTTAAAAAATTGCATAATTTTTAACAAATTATTGTTCTTGTTTTCAGCCGAAAAGGAGAGGAGACTTGCTGAGGAACGGGACAATGGCTTGGACTCGAATGAAAGTGGTAAGTTTTATATTTATAATTATAATTCATAATAATCCTTAAAATTAATTTTTCTAATGTTTTAAAAAATAAATCGTGAGAAGGAAAAAAAAATAAGCAATAGATTAGGCTACACTGATTTTAATTTGTGAAGTTATAAATTAAAAACAGAAAATGTCAATTAAAAATTGAAACTGTGTTTATTTAGTGAACAAAGGGAATACTCAAACTAACAATAATACAGTTTTTTTGCAACAAATAACTTTATTTTATTTTATATTATTAAATAAATGCCTTTTCCAATGATCAAAGAGTCGACACACATTAGTAATTGTATTTATTTTATTTAATCTGTAGAATGCATGTTTAAGAAAATGAAGACAAAAAGGTAAAATTTGAAGAACATGAAAAAGCAAGTGCATTTTTAAGAAAGTGAAAACAAAGGTTAAATTGGGAGGACATGTAAAAGACGCACATGATTTATGCAACCATATATGCATAACTGAAAGGAGCTTGCTAAAATATAGGTAACAAACGTTATTTTTAAATGTATTTGCTTATATATGCCTTATCCATCCAAAATTTTATAATAACCGTGTATATTCATATGTATTTTGTTGAAAAGAAACCTAAAGTCTAATTAACATAAACATATTAACATACAAAACATAATTTAAATAAAACACATTATAGTTATACAAAATATAGTGGTAAAACAAAGTTATAAAGTGTTTTATTTAAACATTTTATCAAAATGCACCACCAAGTGAACGCCGACATCATACAAGAATTAGAAAACATAATTTCATTGAGATAAAGATACTGTTTATGGAGAAAACTATAAATATCTTTATTTAATTATTTACCATTAATTTTTATTATTCCTATCAGAGTTCGAATTTAACTCCTACAGAAAAAAGTATAGTTTACTAATCTTGACGTGCACGTAATAAATATTCAAATCTAGTTTTACGTAGTAAATTTAAATATGTTAAGAAATAATAACACTTTGCTAGTATCACGAATTTTACACTTTTATTGTGACTAGTTTCGTCCTATTCGGACATTATCAAACAAATATTTGTTTGATCAAGATGAATCAGAAAGTAACGGCTTCAACAATCAATCAAATCTAGTTTCGACTGTGCGCATATATAGTAGTGATTCATTTAACCAATTTCAGAACAGTAAATATACAATAACAAGGTTCGATTGTCCCAATAATAACGATTTCGTCCCCCTATCGTTAATTATTAAGTTTAATAAAATCATCGACTTTTACAAACACGATAGCTAGAGGTATACACAGTTTTCATCACACGGAAGTATATTTGGTTGCATACACACGTTTTACAAATAAAGAGATCTTTAAACGGTTTTCATTACACAAACATATGAAGACGTTACCTTTTAGATTAATAAGTATAGTAATAGGTAATAGTAATTTGAAACTGTCTTTATTCCTATTTAAACATACAACTGCAGAGTATATCTAATACTATGAAGTAGCGTTAGCAAAGTATGTTATTATTATTATCTTAATCAAATCAAAAAGTGTAGATGCAACCAAATATA
Organism: Ontholestes murinus; assembly: GCA_963969525.1. Lineage (NCBI taxonomy): Eukaryota > Metazoa > Arthropoda > Insecta > Coleoptera > Staphylinidae > Ontholestes > Ontholestes murinus. Next base: position 8,759,471 of record OZ018388.1, on the reverse strand, counting down.
CTTGTATACCTATCGTAATTTTATAACAATCGTTCAACAGAAATCGATGACGAAGTTATCGTTGGAAATCTCACGCTCTACCTAACACATTGCCTTAAGCAAAAGAGTGAAAGATGCTTGAATAGTTTTAACATTTACTACTTTTTCTAGTAGTAGTAGTGTTTGGATATCGACCACGTGGTCCTTCCGCCCTGTGTTTTATGAATTTGTTTGTGTAAATGAGCTTGTTACTCTAAAAAGCAGCATTAATTGTATCCCAATGGTGATACCGGTCACCAATTCAACTACTGACCTGAACCAACGTTGCTGCAAGTCATTTCGGAGCCGTAACCGAATGCGCTACCATCGGTGTGTTACTCTTACTATTTTTCTTTAAAATAAATTAATAGTTTTTTTTATAATTATTCGACGAAATTATAACGTCGTCGTTTAATCGCACCAAGTATTTCATGCGTGTAATCTGAGTACAAACATTAAAAAAACACAGTAAATGTGTTTGAAAGCATATTTGGTTGCATTTACAAGTTTCCATTTCGAATACAAATAGATTTACACAGGGTATTCGGAAAAGTGTATTTGGTTGCATATACAAGATTCAGTTTTATTTCATTAGACCATAAAAGAAGTGCATTATTTAATGCAATACATGTTTTAAACAACAAAGTAATAATGTATGTATTAATAGCTTTTATCTAATTATTCCACGAAATTAAAATTTAATGTCACCGCTTAATTGCAACAACTTCACGCATGATACCTTAGTGCAGACCAGAAAAGTTACTGCAAATTTGTATGGAAGCATATTTTTTTCCATTTATAAGTTTCAATTTAGATTAAAATACATTTACAGCGGCTGTACATGGATGTGTATTTGGTTGCATTTAAAATCGTTTAAACTTACAAGAGATTAATTCATTATTTAATACAATACACATTTTTAAAGCAAAGTCAAAAATGATAAATGAATAGTTTTTTTAATTATTCGACGAAATTAAAATTTTGATATGCCACTATTTAGTCTATTCAAATATTTAATATATTAAAGTGTGTGACCTTTCTTCAGACGTAAAAAAAGTTCCTGAGATTTGTATGAAAGCATATTTGTTTGCATTTACATATTTCTATTTTTAATCAAATTAGTGGAAGCATGTTTGGTTGCATATACAAGTTTACATTTTAAACCATTTGAACATTTATGAACTTTATTATTCAATGCAATATATTTTTTTTAAAGCACGATCAAACACTTATCACAGATATATTTATATTTTAAGTTACGTGTGCTATTTTGAAATGAACAAATTATACATATTATTAAGAAGAGCAGTGTCTTTGTCTTAATATTTTATTGATGGCAGTTATTTTAATTTAGTATTCAATAATTAATCAGGGACGCAAAACGAAACTTTTAAGTGTGATGAAAAATGGTTACTTCTAAATACTTTACAAATATTTAAAAAGATATTAAATAAACGGTAGGTTTGCATGAGGTTGCATCACGAATGTAATCTGTGTGCGCGTGTGTGCAAGTATATTTGGTTGCCTACGTGAGTTAATATTCTAATTAATTTAAACCTAGATTACATGTAAATTGTCGGCATTTAATACAATGATATTTTTTTAAATCTTTATTGTCATTTAATAATAACAGTTCTTTGTTGTAAATGTATGCGAAGAAATTAAAATTCTAAATCGACAATAGATAGATGTATTTAGCTAAAGATGTTTTCTTCATTGCATTAATAATTTTGTATAGATTGGCACATAATTAACTTTTATTCCAATAATAAGAGAATTATATAACTCTATAGCAACTGTACGTGAAAGTGTATTTGGTTGCATATACATATTTTAATTTATTTAAACTGTTTTCATTCTCTATTGTAGAGTAATTGCATGTCTATGACTGTGAATGTATGACATCTACTGCCTTATCCGGCAATATGTTAATTAAATAATTTGTCAAAGACACAAAAATGCTTGAATATTTCATGTATTTTTGATGAATTACGTAAAGGATTTTAATTAAAGAATTAACACTGCACTAATTAATTAATATTCTATTTAATTTACTTCAAATGTATAAATAATTAAACACTTGTTAAAAATCAATGTGAATTTAAGAAAATTCTAACTGATGTTTTAATTTTGCCCTGTGTATTAAGTTGCATAGCTCAATAACTTTTATTCTAATAATAATTTGCACAATCCTAAAGCAACGGTGTATGGGAGTAAATTCGGTTGAACATTCATTAAAGTTCACACGTTCTCTGCTGCACACTTGATAGAAAAGTATAATAGATACATTTAAATTAAAACAATTATTATTTTCCATATTTATATGTTCAGTTTCCTGACACGTGATTCGGTTTATTGATATAGGTTCAGTGTATCGTCTTTTGATAATGGTTGTAATAAATCGAAACACGTGTCACGAAACTGAATATATTAATATGGAAAATTACAAGTGCTTTAATTTAAATGTATCTAATATTCATTAATCTAAGTCTGTAGAAGTTCTGTGTTAATATTTTGTTATTGAATAAAGTTATTAAATTAATATGTTTTGTTTTTAGTAATTGAATACGCTACTATGAAGTGATAATTTTTGGGTTTTAAGAGAGAAAACGTTTGATTGAATGTAATTAGTTTATTTCCAAATTTATTAATTAAAATTTAGTCGTTAATATGACAGGAATCTCTTGTTATAAAATATTATTCATTGATTGTGCTTTTCTCGCCATAATATAGAATAGTTATGCAACCTAATATACATAAACTGGGTTGAATTAGTAGTTTACATTAACATTAGTTAAGTTTCGAATCTTCTTTGTCAAATGTTATAAAAATGTATCTCTTTTATATTTTTTAATTACGTCATCGATGTGATATACATAATCAATTTTCTTCTATAATAAGAATAAACAGAGGAGTTTTAAAAATGTTCGGGCATATTAGAGCTATTTTCAATTAGGCGTTTTTATTATTTATCAACCAATTAGCAGGAACGCTACACAACATCAAAAATTGATTTTGGGTTGATTTTAATTAATAATAAGTCTTCGTTGCGAAGTTACGTATTGTATTTTGTCTTTGGTTGCATGCTGTACTTGTACAATGTCAATTTTAGTTGTATTTAAGTTGAAGGACACAATTTTGTTTTCTGTTTTGTGCATTAGTTCATTTCTTTCTTTGCGTAGAAATATGCAACCAAATAAGCATGGATTGCAAACATTACATATATAAAAGAATGAATATTGTGTTTCATTCAATTTCGCAATAATATTTTAAATGCCATTCCAATTTTTTTTTATTATATCCTAGATTGAAGTTGCATTTTAAAGGCCTACTGTTAACTGTTTTGCAACTTAATTTAATCAAATTGTTCTATGTGTAATATCAATTTATTTACCTCATAACTACAACTGCATTTTGAAATCAGACATACAATTTGTGTTGTATTAGTTATGAAATATTTATAAATATTAATTAATTAATAACTATGAATAATATAACATTTTCTTTCTTTGAAGAAGATTAAATTTCGTTTTAAATGTAGCATTTTGTACAAATATATCCACAACCAAAGATGCATGTATTGCAGGGGTAATTTCAGAGTATGTTATGTTTGGTTGTATAATGAATTTTATTATGTAAGTAGTGATATTTTAAATTTGTATCAAAATAAATTTCATTAGATCATTTTAGACCACATTTTAAAATTGTTACTAATTGTGTAAAGAATTGTTTTTTTTGTCGATCCTGAAACATTTTTGTTAGTATTATTCATAACACTAATTTAATAATTTTAATACCTAACAAAATTTATGATGATTACAATTAATAATTTGTAAGAAGATTCAATTTCGTTGTGTTACTTTAACACAAAATATTATGGAACCGAATTATGCATGTACTGCGAAAGAAAATGTGATGTGCGTGTTTAGTAGCATATTGCGTTTTGTTATAATGTGACAGTTACATTTTAGATGTGCATTATTTTTCTACTACTAAATATCTTTATTCACAGACAGAAAAGAAAATATAATACATGTAATGGATAAAATAAAATAAATTCTGAAATAATTGGTTTTCTGCTCAACGGCTATCGACTATTTAAACTCAATCAATTTTTGTTGAACGCTTGTTATTTAACTAAATAAAACGAACACATAACAATATTTATATTAGTTACAATTGATCATAAATAAGTTTAATTAATACCCGCTACAATATTTTTAGTTTTTGGTAAAAAACTTAATTTACATATACTTATCGAATCTTATAATTAATGTGCACGTTTGGTTGCATATTTACATTCGTAATTCTTTAAATAATGCATTATTAAATTTAATCGAAAAACGTAATGTATTCCGTCGACTAATCGACCTCGCTAGAGGAAATATATCTTTAGGTTTAATTACCGCCTAATTATCGGGTTATGAAAATTGAAATGTTTGATATTTCAAAACTGGGTTAATTCACGTTAGTTTCTGATTAGGGCGCGGCGATTGAGGTATAGTTTCTGTATACACATCTAGGTACATATTGAATAATGAATGGGTTGACCTTAATTTCCAGTGCTCGATTATATGTCCATTATGCGTTTTAATATTACAGCCGTTTAGCGTTAAATATTAAATCGACTAGATTGAATATTTATTGGAATATAATGTAATGGGTAATTTATGATATATAGGGTAACCTATATATCATAAATTACCCATTACATTACGAATTGTAACAATTTAACAGACGGTGAAATAAATAAATTAGTGATTTATTTCACCCTTTAGGGTTGCCACTCTATTAAATTTAATATAATGAATACTTAATATCCTTAAAAAGAACATGTGAATAAAAATATTTGTTATGTATATATATGTGTAAGAATTTAAATGTTGAAACATTAATCTGTTTATAAACATTACATCATTTATATTATTATTGTATTATTACGTGTTGAAAGTGTATCAAAACATCTTTAGATCCATCAGTCGGTGTATAGTGATGGACGCTTCCTTTGTTTGCTAAATTAATATTGAATACGTTCGGTTCGATGACAAGAAACACGTGACGAATTTATAGTGGGATTGTGCCGCACCCTCAACACCCCAAAACCCTCTTGCGTTATGTTAATCAAGTTTTACGGTTATTTGCCACCGCACAATAAATATTAAATTTTAAGGTAGTCCCCTAACTGCCTGTCTCAATAAATACAGCGGCGGAGGTATTGATAAATCAATATTTACACACTACACAAATAAAATCCGCCCCCTTATCGAAACCAGCTTTGATGCTGTTTGATGAAATGGAAACATCACAAATATACCATTTTATTTTAATACATTTACGCATTTAAAAATTTAAAAATATATTTTTTTTTTATCGAATGGCTAGATTTTGCAAGCGTTAAAATTGGGGGTCGTACGTTGTAGCGTTGTGGTGGTTGATGGCCCCGGCCGGTGTTAAGGACCTTGCCTACCCTTCCCGTAAACTACGTGCGTTAACACGAAAGGATAACACGAGGGTCGTTCCCTCCTGTTAATTATAGTCTGCCTGGATTCAGTCAGGGGTTGCATTTTTTACTTTCCCGAATCGCCGATATCAGATTAAAACGGGGTACACGTTTTAGTTTATTTTCCCTCTGAATCACGAAATCGTGGCGTGGTTTTACTGAAAACGTTGAAGCACTAGGATTATTTATTAATACTATGAATTAGTTAATTCAAGAAAGTTATTTAATTAAACTTTAAATCCACCGTTAGGTTTCCTTTGAGGATGTTTTAAGTACATGTTGAAATACAGAATATTTTAATTAATAAAACATACTAGTTTGTATAACTTGAATTTGATTGTTGTAACTATACTTTCTTGTTCCATAATTGCAAATTAAATTTTACGAAACTATAGGCACAACAATAAAATTCAAGTTATACAAACAAATTCATAGTGTTTTATTTATTATATGAAATATATAATGAAGAAGAAATCTTCAGCATAAATAATGAAATATTCTAATAATTAGAATTCTAATATAAAATCATTAGTGAAATTCCCCGAACAATTGACAATTAGATAAAAGAGCGATTAATATTTTAGGCTGGGTCGAAAGACCAATGGTCGATAGCCTGTTCACATTTAAAGCTCAAATGTAAATACTATATTGTAAAAGGAAGAAAATACATGTGAATAAAGATATTTTTTATTATTATTATTATTCTAATGTTGAAATCTCTTAATACAATTAATTTATTCACGTTTTCTTATTTTTTTCTTGTACTTTTTCTAACGGAATGGTTTACAAGTAACTAATACTGTTAAGGGGTGAAAACACGTTCTGGCCGGTCGTCCATCGTCCTCACAAAATGTATGAGACACGGAGGATTTTACGTGGTCGGAATGGCTAACGGGGAGCGGTCAGTGTTGTTTGCTGGAAATTTCGATTTGATCGGGGTTGTAGGGGAGAAATTTATACGTCGGATGGTGTGTGAATGAAAATGAAGTTCCGCGTGTGTCAAGAGAAGCGATTGAGAAACATGTGTACATCTCCTATAAAAATAGAACAAACGAAAGCCCAGTTAGTGGGTTTATATTGTTCCGTCTTTAGCTGCTGTGGCGATAAAAAATAATAATTATAAATTCATTCCTAAACAACGTCGAGAAGGTTGATGATTATATTAATTCCTTGATTGGATAGTTATTTAAAAAAGAATAGGATTTATTTTGTAAAGGTATAACAAAAAAATTGTAATATACAGGGGTTACAAACGTTCAAGATCTATTTATCATTTCCATAAATATTTTATATATAGTTTCTGTAAGCGTAATCCTCTGCAGTTGTATGAATCAGTTTCTTTTCCTTTCTTATTAATTGGAATAATGGTTCCCTCCCCTACTCTTCTGACACTAGTCCTTTCCTCTTCATATTTTATTCAGAATTATATCATCATCACAAATTCTACAGAACACTGCTTCCAAGCTTCTACTATCTACTCTATCCCGATCCATCGTCATTCGTATTTTTAACACTCCTTAAAAACTAAGTAATTAAGAAATCAATCTCTATGTTATGCAACTTATTATACATGTTTTTTTTTTTAATATATTGTTAATATATTATATAGATATTGGTTGGATGTAGGCCTTTTTCGATGAAATTGAAATAATATCCGAGTTTGATTTTAGCATATTAATATACATTAAATTTTCCTTATAGGTAACAAACTTATGAAACCATGCAACCCATTATACATCACTGTATTTTAGGACAGATATTCCACTAAGTTGACGTAGAACTGATTTCCATAACCATATTCTCTTAATCAACGTAAGGAATTTCTACAAGGTGATCAATCCTGCCCCCCTTGTCATCAATAGTAAATTTAAACCATAAACCAGCGTTGATCTCGTCTGCAGTAATTGTCATATCGTGACTGATCACGTAATCATTTTTGCTGGACTGAGCGACCAGATAATGATTGGGTAGTTTGTGCGTTATTGGCGGGGATGCGCTTGTTAGTGTCGCCATCTATGTTGCAACTTACTCTCGCCGATCTCCCCGACGTCACATTTACACATTCCACATAATAAATTATTTAATAAAATATATTACAGCATTTGATCCATTAAAATATTGATTACTAAAAAAATATACCATTTATTTCCTTGTATTTTTTTTTTAAATGAGCACATCCATCCGTTTCAACGTTTCCGTTCGAGTTTGATTTATATACAAAGTGTATTTATAGAGCTAGGTTCACGGTCAATGTGCACAGATTATGCTAATCGAATTATAGATTCGCGTTTACCGCAAGGAAACACCCACCCCTTCCCCCGCCTCTTCAACGTCTCACGATTTTCCACACGTTTCTTTTTTTTAAATCGTGTTTACGAAACTGCATCAGGCGCCAGCTATGTTTTTCTCCGAACTGAATTATGTGACACGCCCATTTTTTTTCTGATTTTATCTGGCCGTGAATAAATTTTATAAATATATAAAATTAATTATAGTATAAATGGTAAACAACTAATTTTATATGACAGATTGTACATATTATAAGCATTTCAAAAAAATTAATGACGAAGTTTGCGATTTTTCTAGTGATGTCAGCAATAAGTACACACGCGTGTAATTATGGTTGCGGTTAAATGGTTAACATGCTAAGAACTATACGCGTGCGCGGTTTGTTTCTTTCTTAGCGATGGATATATGCTTTATACATTTCGGATGTTGTCCCACTGTGGACGCCTATTTAATGAATATATAAAATCACAATATAAGAATGCTTATTCTAAAATGTTTTTATTTTGTTTCAGGTAAGCAAATTTACGTACTTTGGATGGTTTTTGGGTGTAGTGGTAAGTTAGTAATATTATTTTAAGCCATTTGAAATCATGCATTTTATTTTAACCCTTTTTGGAGGGTGAGAATTTTTATAAATTGAACTGGTTAATGAAGCGTTTGAGCGCCATCTAACGTCTGTTGTCTTAAATAAAATTACTCATTGTATAAATCGACGGACTAATTTCAATTCATTAATTTTCATCAATGCGGTGAATCCATTACGGATTGATTAAAGTCGAGATTATGAGAGGTAGATTTCAAATCCTATTAGTATTTGTCTGGGAATAATTATAATCAATTAATTGCTCACCTAACCGGTGGTGAAATATTTTTGAACTATCTTACTAAATGATTTTTAGTTTAAACCAAGATAATAATAAATTTTTGATGAAATTATTTTAAACAAGTCATTATCATATTTTCTATATAATTTGAAGCGTTTTATTCGTGACAGAATTATTTAAGTAAAATTAACTAGTTACTGAACGCCATCTGACGTCTGTATCCTTAAATATAATTTTTCATTATTGTAAAAAAAAAAACAACAGACTAGAGTAAGTGCATTCATTTTCATAATTTATGCCTCTCACTCAAAACCATTTAGTATTTATTCTTTGATATAACGTAGAACAGTAATACATGATTAGTATACGAGGGAAATTCTGTAATCACAAAATGTATAGAATATCTTCAAGAAAACTGAATGTAAAAGTAATTAATTCGTACTTTTGTAACTCGTATGTGATTTATCATTTATCATCTGTAATCGATTAGCTTCCATAGTTATCTGTTACCACCTGCTATCTGTCATCTATCATCTATCTTTTCTTATTTGTCATCTACCAAGTAATATTTGTTATCTGTTCTCTATAATCTATCTAATAATATGTCATAAGTTATCTGTCATATGTCATCTGTCTTCTGACATCCTTCATTTGTAATCTATAATCTGTCATTTGTCATTTATCAACTATCATTTGTCCTCTGTCATCTATCACTTGTCATCTGTTATTTATCATCTGTCATCTATTACCTCTTATCTTTAATATGTTATCTCTTGTGGCAAATTTAAAATGAATATATTTTTTAAATTCTTATTATATGAAGAAATGATTTTAGAGGTGAACAAAAGTTTTAAAATTTAATATACAACAACAATAATAAAATGTTAAATCATATAAAAAGTCGAATAATCAAAAAAAATTATATTATCTGTAACTTGTCATTTCTTTTCTGTCATCTGTTATTTGCAATCTTTCAACTATCGTTTAACTTGTGTCATCTGTATTTTGTCATCTATCAACTATCAGTCGTTGTGTGTCTTCTGTCATTTGTCATTTATCATATTATCATATGTTTATTAAAAAAAGAACTTGAAAATTAACAAAAGTTTCCAATGGTAATCTTTTTAAATACATAAAAATTGGAGTAATCAAAAATCATTTCTATCTGTAATCTGTCACCTGCCATTTGTCATCTGTCATCTATCATCCGTCATTTGCCATCTATTATATGCCTCCTGTCAATTGTAATCTTTCAACTATCATTTGTCTTCTGACATCTGTCATCTACCATATCTATCTATCTATCATTTGTCATTTATCGACTATCAATTGTGTGTCACTTGTCATTTGTAATCTACCATTTTTCATATGTCATCTGTCATATGTTATTGTTAGAAGAATATTTTTAAAAATCTGAATCCATTAAAGAAACGACTTTGGAAATAAGCAAAAATCTCAAAAATTGAATGAATAACAATAATAATAAAACGTTTTAAATACGTATATAAAAAATTTAGTGATCAAAAGTAATTTCTGTCATCAGTCATTTTAAACCTGCCATCTATCATTTGTCATCTGTATTTGTCATAGAACATGTATCAATTTTTATCTGTAATCTGTCACCTGTCATCTGTTATCAAACATATGTCCTCTATCATTCGTCATTTATCAACTATCAATTGTGTGTCATTTGTAATCTACCATTCTTCATATATCATCGGTCATGTGTTATTTGTTATTGTAAATTATAAAAGAATATTTTTTTAATCCGAATCCATTAAAGAAAAGACGTTGGAAATTAGCAAAAATCTTTAAATTTAATGAATAACTATAGCAATAAAACGTTTATAATATATACAAATTTTAGTGTTGAAAAGTAATTTCTGTTACCTGTCATATATCATTTGTCATCTACCATGTCATTTGTCATCAGTCATTTTAAACCTGCCATCTATCATCTGTATTTGTCATAGGACATGTATCAATTGTCATTTTTCATATGTCATACCATCTTTCAACTATCGCTTTGACTTGTCTCATCTGTCATATGTTATTTGTCATCTATCAACTATCAGTTGTTGTCTGTCATCTGTCATTTATCATCTTTCATATCTTATCATAGGACATGTATCAATTGTCATTTTGCATATATCATAAGACGTATGTTATCTGTTATCGCAAATTTAAAATTAATATTTTTTATAAATCCGAAATCACTTTGGAAATAAAGAAAATTATATTTTGAGAATTTTAATAATAACAATAATAATAACAATAATAATAAAATGTTTAGAAACTTTTATGTGTTATCTGTCATTTGTCATTTATTATATGTCCTCTGTCATTTGTAATTTTTTAACTGGCATTTGTCTTGTGTCATCTGTCATCTTCTCTGTGTCATCTATCAACTATTAGTTTGTGAGTCATCTGTCATTTGTTCGCAAATTATAAATGAATATTTTTATAATCCAAATTAATTCAGGAAAGGACTTTGGAAATGAACAGAGGAATTTTAAGGCCTTAATTAAATAACAACAGTAATAAAACTTTAAAATGTATAAAATTTTGAGTCATCAAAAATAAATTCTGTTAACTGGCATCTGTCATTTGTCATCTGTCAGTTTTAATCATTCAATCATTCATCTTCTGTCTATTGCTATCTGCCATCTGTTATATGTCTTCTACCAACTAATATTTTTATATTCTCTATCATCTATCCGTTAATCTGTTATTAGTTATCTATCATTTCATCTATCATTTGTTATCTATCTTTTATTTATCTTATTTACCATGTTATTTATTATCTATCAACTATAATGTCTCCTCTGTCATCTGTCGTTTATGTTCTATCATTTTTCATCTATCATCTGTCATTTTCCATAAGTCATCTGTCGTATATTATCTGTTATTTTTTATTTGCCATCTATTATATGTCATCTATGAATTATCAGGTGTATTATGTCATCTGCCATTTGTTATCTATCATATTTCATTTGTTACTTGTCATAAGTCTTATGTTATCTGCTATGACAAATTTAAAATGATGTCTTTTTTAATCAAAATCAATTTGAATATTTAAAAAAAAATTGCCACTGACAATCTGTCAATTTTCTAAATTTTCTATCTGTCGTCTCTCATTTATCATTTGTTATTTGGTTATTTTTCGTTTGCCATCTATTATCTATCATCTGTATTTGTCATAGGACATGTATCAATTGTCATTTTTCATATGTCATTAGACGTATGTTATCAGTTACCGCAAATTTGATATGAATAGCTTTTTTAAATCCGAGTTGATTAAAGAAATAAACAAATATCTTAAAATATACTAAATAACAATAATAATAATACGTAAATCTACCATCTGTCACCTGTCATGTGTTATTTGTTGTCCGTCATCTGTCATCTATTATATTTCAACTAGCATTTGTCTTGTGTCATCTGTCATCTATCTTTTGTCATATATCAACTATCAGTTGTGTGTCATCTGGCATTTGTTATTGCAAATTATAATATTTTTTAATGCAAATTCATTAATGAAAAGACCCTTGAAATTTACAGAGGCCTTAAAATGAATTAAATACCAATAGTAATACAAAGTTTAAAATGTATAAAAATTTGAGTGATCAAAAAAAAAATCTGTTACCTGTCATCTGTCATTTTTAATCATTCAATCATTCATCTTCTGTCTATTGCCATCTGTTATATGTTATATTTCTTCTACGAACTAATATTTCTTATCTGTCCTCTATCATCTATTTGTAAATCTGTTATTAGTTGTCTGCCATGTGTTATCTGTCTTCAGTCATCTATCATTCGTTATCTATCTGTCGTTTATCATATATCCTCTCTTATTTATTATCTATCAACTATAATTTATCCTCTGTCATCTGCCATTTATGTTCTATCATTTGTTATCTATAATCTGTCGTTTTCATATGTCATCTGTCGTGTTATCTGTTATTTATCATTTGCTATGTGTTCTTCTGACATTTGCCATCTTGCAACTATAATTTATTTTGTGTCATCTGTCATTTATCATCTACCATGTCATCTGTTATTTGCCATCTGTCAATTATGTGTTATGTTATCTGTCATGTGTCATTTACAATCTTTCATATGTTACCTGCCATTTGTCGTGTGTTATCTGTTATCGCAAATTTAAAACGATATCTTTTTATTCAAAATCGATCTGATTTTTAAAAATATTTTTGCAATTGACATCTGTCAATTTTCTCAATTTTCATCTGTCGTCTATCATTTATCATCTGCTATCTGCTTTCTACCATTTGACATTTTTTTGTCTGATACCTGCCATGGTAAATTTGAAGTTGAATTATATTTTACATATGAATTTTCTTCAAAAACAAAAAAACATTCGCAATGAAAAATCATAAAATGTAATAAATACATTGAAAATTATATAATTTTTATTGATAAAAAAATAGGTGAGGAAATGAGGTTCATAAAGAAAAAGGTTAGAGCATAAAATAAAATCAGAATGATTCTTAAAAGATAAGTTCAAAACAAAAACTAAGACTGTTTTTTAATTCTTAGAAAACAAAACGAAGGATGGACAGGATGGAATATTATTATGTAGGGAGGGTGGATCGCCTCTAACACACCCTTTAACCATTGAAATACTGTCGTAAATAAACTGAATTGATTTCTAATTATAAAAAGTTTTTGCGCAATTATTATCTTTTTGCGCAACTTATTATTGAGAAAGCGTTAATGTTGTAATACTTGGAGGTTAGGATAGCGAACATCTACCCACCCTACATATACAGGGTGTCCCGTTAACGTGGGGAAAAGGCTGGACCATAGATTTCTGGGGCCAAAAATATAATGATTTAATTAACATAACATATCTACATCCAAAATTTCACGGTTAGTCTTCAAAGTTTCAAAAATGTTATTTCTATTGTTAATAACAATTGAATGTTTATTCGATTTTAATTAAATTTATTACTGATGATTTTCATAATATAACACATCATTTCACACCCTGTATATTTGAATTAAACATGCAACATTAAGTTTGTTATTCAAAAAAATCAAAATCAATTCATTTGAATGTCAGAGGATGGCCTTTTTGTTAGTAATAACTGTTATATGTAGGGTGGGCGGGTAGTCTTTCACCCACCCTCAAATTAGTAAAATATTCACCCAAATTCGGGAACTAAATAAATTTTTAAATACAAAACCAGACAGAAAATAGAGTTGAAATTTAAGATCTTCTTTTTATATTATTCGTTTGGATATTTTTAAAATTAAAAATAAAAATAAAAAAAATAATTGAATTTGCTAAGAAAAAAATGTTAAGGACATTCTAAAAAAAACTTTAAATTTCGTACAACCCTTGAAATTTTACTAAAAATCAAATTAAATTTGTAGAGTAAAGAATAGTTAATTAATATTTATCAAGAAAAAAAAAGTTAAAATGAAAATAAATAAATTTTCTTGAAAGTATTATTTGTTGGCAAATTATTGAAAAACAATTAGAAAAATTAAAGATAGTGTTTAAAAAAAATGCTGAGAAAAACAGTTAAGAACATTCTAAATAAAATTTCATTCGACTTCTCAAATTTTATTGAAAGTTAAAAGCTTAAAAAATATCGTATTTCTACATTAAAAAACACTCTTAGAATATTTCATTGTTATTGATAATTAGTGAACGTTTTTATGAGTTTAGTATAGTAGGTTTTTTTTTTGAAATTTATGTACAGGGTCCATTATAAAAGTAAAGCGTATTTTCTGGGGAAAATATATTTATTGATCGTACAGGTACAAATGTTGAAAATTCTTCAAAATTGTCTCCCCCAGCATTAATACACTTGCAAACGTATTTTCCATGCCTTGAAAGCATCTAAAACTCCTCGGCGGCAACGTTTTAACATGCTTTTAGAAGTTTTCCACGGACTCTCAATGCTTTTCTTTCACCCCTCTTTTCAGCTGGGTAAACAAGTAAAAGTCACACGGAGCCAAGTCGGTACTGTGACCACCAGGGCGTTCCTCTGGGAAATTAGGAACGTTGGTCGCCGTTTGGCTGAGGGATAGTCATGGTGGTTGTTGGGTATAACAGAGTTCTTCGGGGATCTCCTCCTTGAACGCCTTTTGCCACCTCCTTGAAAAGCATCCTGGATGTTTCGGTTTCATTTTTTCCAAACTGTACACATCGCTGCTCAAGCGAACGCTCCATCGTGCTGTGTTACAAAGTCGAAAAACACACATCACGCACTCAGACTACTTGAAGCAAACTGGTTACCGGTTGCATTGGAAAGGACAGGCACTTCACCACATTTCCCAACCCGATTTACCCCCATTGCGATGGATAGTTGCGTCAAAATAAAAATCATACGCATTACTTTCATAATCGACCCGGTATAATATTTTTTTAATTTTGTAAGAAATCAAGACCTAAGACTAAACTGGCAACTGTGATTTTTTATTATTAACAAAATAAAAAATCTTAATTGTTATTAAGTAAATAGCTTTTAACATTATTAATTAACATTAATATTATTAATAAAATATCTTTATTAAAAATAAATTTAAGTTGATAGTGAACTAAAACTTAATGATACTTTTAAATATTTATAGTTAAAATTTATTCATCTTCTGTAATTAGTTAAAGTTATCAAACAATAGAATAGAATAGAATATAGAATATATCTTTATTTCAAAGTGTCATTTACAAACAAAATGAAAATAGCGTCAAAATATAAATAAATATAAATAATAACTGATCACACTGTATCATTATTGTTATTATTATTATTATGTAAATGACTACAAATACTATATTCATTGTATTTGTATTCATTTATAAATTTATAAAAGTGTGACGTTCTTTCATTGCAGAAAAATAAATATTGTGCATGTTATGAGTAATGTAAATAACAAACTTTCGCAAAAAGAAACGTAAAGTACTTAAGTGGATTCTGTAATACAATACGTGCGCAACTTTCACGATGACACCTTACAGGCAGAGAATGTAACGAAACCGCAACACATTGTTTGTCAAATGTGCATAGCTGAAAAAAAATTTAAAAAATAGCTATTTTAATTTCTTTAAGAATATGGTATTGATATTCTTAATTATTTTATCATCAATACTACTATATAAGACTATTTATATAATTTGGGATGTTAATAGATGTTTGCGTTAGCTCGGGTCAGCAATTGGATAGGTGATAATTCGGTACCATTGGGTTAATGGCGCTTTAGAGTAACGGGGGCAATCCTTTGAAGTAACAAGATCATTTACACACACACAAATACACAAATAACACGGCGGAAGGACCAAGTGGTCGATAGCCAAACACTACTGCTCCTAGATTTTTGTTTTAATTCTTATTTTAAAAGTGTTCTTTTTTACTTTTGATTTTACGTAATTTAGGGAGATAATTGCTTTTTGTTTGCATTCTTGTGCAAATATCCATACGATCGATTCATTTCGAGTAAGGTGATTGAATAACGAACGTTTGCCCAAACATGTGGAGATAATTGCATACGCTTCCCTCCTGACGAACTCATTATAAATTTTTAATTAGAGTCCCGTTTTGCTCGTCGCGCAATTAAATATTATAATTGCTTAATCTCGAACAGGAGCACAAGTTCAATAGGCATGGAATAAATAATTCGAAAACTGATTACTTTTAAGTTTATGCTGTAGCTGAAAGAAAATCAATATATGGTTTATTTAAATACATTTTAAAAAATGAATATATTTTCGTTAAAAAATAGAACAAATAACAAAATGTATCATAAAGTGATCCACAATTACTAGCATACCATTTGTTACTTCTTGAATCATTTTCTCACTTATCTCTTGGTTAAACACTATAAAATATTAGGTAAAGAATTGATCAACACTTGGTTTGTTTCACTGAAAAATCAGTTTTAACATTTTTATGTGAAAAAACAGTGAAACAAACCAAGTGTTGATCAATTCTTTACCTAATACAACATTTGTTTTTAGAGATTTTTGTAGATTTAGTCTTCAAACTATATAATTGCTAGCTTTTGCTTAGAACACTATGAGAAAAGATTACGAATTATTGCAGTTTTATTTCATGCTCGGCATTTTAATTTAATACTATTAATTTCCCCTGTGATTAAACTTATTTTTATTCATTTTGTTATCATAATTGTTCGTTAAAATACGATAATTTAAAATAAAAACGAATTCAAATATTGTATGTATATTGCACTATATTTTTAATGAGCAAGCAATAATTAAATAAACTTTAATAAATAACTTACGATAGCGAAAATGAAAATTTTGTTCTCTTAAAATACAAATAAGGCACTTTAAAATGGCAGAAGTGGCTTAAGAAAGAAACATTTACACTCATATATATATATTTTTTAAGTTGGTAGAAATTATGTACTATTAACGTCAGATGACCAGAGACTAATTATTTTAAAGATGCACACATTGGTTGAGAAAGATTTCAATTGTATTATTACATATTTTCTCTTAATATTTTTTTACTGAATAGCATTTTTGTGTTTTGTTTAAATTGGTATGGTGTAATACAGTTTAATAAAGGTTTGTGCAGTTAATTAATTCTGCAATAATTAATATATCGATGTAAATGGATTAAAAGGCGTGCCATGAAAATGAAACAATTACATGACTGTCAAACAACGCAATCGTGAAGGTTAATTGTAACCATGAAGATGCACACCGGTGCCTCGCAGTCTTTTTAACACGCATTAAAAGGAGTAAAAAGGGAATGCAGATATAATTGATAGAATTAAAAGAGAACAAGTAATAATTTTTGGGTATGTATTAATTTCTTAAAGTAATTTTGTTGGTACGTATAAACTGTCCTAACCTAACAATTTTTGATTGCAAAATGAAAATTAAGTTTTATATATGTCACACATTTATTTAAATCATTTAAATAAATGTGTGACTTGTATATATGAGCTTTAATTTTTACATCAGAGTGTAATGGCTAATCTGATTAATTTTTGTATTTATTTATTAAAATAACAAATTGAAAATTATGCGCGCTTCAGAGACATCATAATAGGTAGTCCCGGTGTGTTCCAAGTTAAACTCGCATGTATGTGTGTTATTTCTGGTAGTGAGTGGTTTCAGTATCGATTCTATTTGTGTTGTTTTCCCTACGCGCGACGTCGACTAGGGGTGTACGCCACTGTCTTCCGAATTGCCGGTTTTATGCAATCACGTGCGGCGACCGCCAGTACACACGGAACCGCCGCTCCGTGCTCTTTCTGCTCTTTAGGTTAGGTTAGTGCGGAACGTGTGGCGCGCTGCTCATCTGCCCGCCTGCCTCCTTCTTGTAGCACAGGCCCGTGGCGGCTAGTCATCTCCGGGAATGCCGGTAGTTGCGACCGCGTTTTTTCTTCTCGACCGACCGTTTCCAGGAAGAAAAAAAAAACAGTGCGACTGATTAGTGTGTGATGTGCCCGAATCGCGCCGTGTAATTGGATTACTTCATTCTGGCTGCGATTTAATTATAGAAGAAGGGGCCCCGGAGCGCCGCGCGGAGGAGGAAGCGCGATTTTCCATTTTTTTCCCCTTCGGTTTCGGTATGTTATTGTTGGATTCTGGAGCTCGGCCGCAAATAGCGCACGGACGGACGACGGACCTTCTCTCGTGCCTTTTGTATGCAAAACGGGCCTACCTGGACTTTATTGCTCTCCCCCGGCGTTCCCGCTGTTCTATTCTCTCTTCAGCTGTGCACAAGATGCACTACAAATTTCCTCCTTCTTCTTCTTCGCCATCTCGCCGTTTCAAGTTCATCAACTTCGTCATGAGTCATGACATTGTTTAAACTTTAAATTGCAGGTTATGTACACAGTTTTTATTCTCCCTACACCTTGTAAATAGACAGAAATAAAATAAACTTGTCTGGGTAAACAGCATATTTTTTTAAAGAAAAATAATTTGATGCTGGTAGCGATTTTTTTTTTCAAAATATATTTGTTGGGTAAAACGCGGGAAAAAATATTTGTATAAAAAAAGGAAGCCCAAATAACTTTCATGAAAGAATTCTCTGATTGGATTTATAGACTAAAAGATGTTGAAATAATTTAAAGAATTTTGCAATTAGAATACAATAAAAAGCGCTTTTGATTAACCGGGGAAAGTATTAGATCATAAATACATAAATGACACGGCAAAAGGACCAAGTGGTCTACTCATTACTATATTTATCCATACATACAGGGTGAGATTTTTTTAGATGTTCTCTATTGGGGATATCGGAAACTATAAGAGATAGAAAAACGGTTAAATGAGGAAAGAATTGTAAATTTACGAGACGAATAAAATTCCACTTTCAAAATTTTTAAAAAAGTCAAGGGTAACTAGATATTTTGGAAAAAGTAAAAAAATGTCAATTTTTTCAAATCAATATATCTCAGATAGAAAAAAAAACTGCAAAAAATAAAGTTTTAGATAATTTTATGCAAATTACTAAAATATATTCAGAAAATTTGTATTGCTATTATTTTCCCAGACATGACGCAAACTTACATTTTTTATATGGAAACCATAGTTGGCTCATCCGTTAGATTATTTTTTCTCTTTAATCCAATATAACACATGACATAGTTATTTCTAAAAATAAGTGTAATAATATAGTCATTTTAATTTTTATTATAAATTAAAAAAATAGGTTGCCATGAAAAAGATGAAAGTGAAACAATTGCAGTTCTTTATAATAATAGCAATATTGTAATTATTAGTTTTACAAAGATAAACAAATTTTTTTCTTCACTACTTTATTTGTAAACAGAAGTACATTTCGGACACAAAGTGATCATCAATTTTTTGATTACAAATAAAGTAGCCGAAAAAGGTTTCTAAGTGTTTATCAAAGTCATGTAACTCACTCAATCCAAAAATTTGGTATATTTTACCAATTAAAAATCGGTAAAAACAAGTTTAAAAATGGTGATTGGCCATCATAGTACTTTCCCTATATTTTACTCGAAAACTATGCGGTTTATGCAAAAAGGTTATTCTTAATAATTTATTCAATTTTGAATTCTCTACAATTATTTGTCATATAACTTTCATGTTGCTTCAATAGTTTATTAGCAATTGGCAAAAAATGTCAAAAATTTGAATTTTTATTTTTTTTCTCGAAAGTTAAGAATTTTATGAAAATATATTTTAACAAAATTTGTTCAGTTTCTCATTCTCTTTAACTTTTGTTTGAAAAGTTTTGTAATTTTTTTATATTAAAAAAAATATCGGAAAAAAACAAAAAACGCCTCGAGTAAACACCCACTTCCGGTTTATGAATGTTTACCAAAAGCTTTTCAGTTCCAGTTTTTAACGATAAAACCTTACGTTTAAAGTTTCATCTCAATCGGATCAGTCGTTTTTGAGATACAGCACCCACGGACAGACAGACAGACAGACAGACACACACACAGACACAAATTTTTTTTTTCCAGAAATTAGTTTAATGGACTCAGGGGACCCCAAAACGGATATTTCCGCAATAAAAATTTTTCAAAAAAAATCACGATCACAATACTTCCCCTATATATACTTCGTATATAGGGAAAGTAAAAATATATTTTAATAACAACATAATACTGAGTGTTTTTGATTTTAAAATTTAAACACTCCTCTTTTTAATGAAAATAATAATAACAATCATCTGCATTTTCTTAAAAAAAAAGCGGTTAAGGTGATTGATATTGATTCGAAATTTTACAAAAAAAAAGCAAAATAAAATTTGAAAAAAAAAGAGAAAAAACTCAATTTTTAATGAAGAAACAATTGATGGATGTACATCTTTCATAAAAAGTAATAATTTTGTTAAAGAAACAATTGGAAATAATAAAGATTTTACTTAGATATTCGAATTTATTCGGAACTAAACGAAAAAATTATTATTAACAGTTGAAAATACCTAAATTTCGAAGAAAAATTATTTTGCAAATTATTTTAAGAAAAAATACTTTTCAATGAAAAAACAAGTGAAAAATGAATCCAAAATTAATTGAAAATTCGCTAAAAATTTTAAAAAACATAATAAAATACTTTAAAGTTTATATAAGAAAACTTTAAAACATTGGCTGCCAACAAGTTTTTTTTGTAAAATTTCTTTGTTTTGAAGTTTTATTTTATAAAATGAGTAAGAATATGCTTATTTAATTCATTTTGATGTATTTTTAGACGAAAATACGGGTTTTTTTATGTGTCAGTCACAGGTGACTGACAAAGTACAAATGGCAAAAAATAATGCGTTTCGCCCGTCAGGCAATGTGTCAGTCACGTGTCTCACGCTCACAAATACTCACTTTAACAAATTCAACGGCTAATTTTTATTTATTAAATATACTGGTTTTATTTTGAATGAATATTAGGTGACCAAGTTGTAGTAACGTACATAAAGGTCGTATCAGGCAATGCTAGTAACAATTAACGCGGAACTTGTGAATGACAGCTATAAATAGTAAGTTTAAAGTAGGTACTCACCGTCAGTCATCGGTGACTGACGTGGCGCCGTTGGAATACTTCGGTGTCAGTCACCGGTGACTGACAAAGCGGTCAGCGTGTTAAAGAATTGTTTAGAAAAAGCAAGTTCAATTAAAAATTTGTTAACATAAAAAAAATTGATTTGTAAAAAAATCAAATTTCCAAATTAAAATTTTGTAGAGAATTAATTTGGTTTTAAAATTAAAGTATTAGCAAATAATAATTAAGGATTTGTTAAAAAAAAACAGTTTCAAATCTTTTACAAAAAATATTTTAAAACTTCTAATATTTGACATTTTAACCAAAAAATTTTGTCAAAATCCAATCCTAAAATTTTTCTAAAAACTATTTTTTTACATAGAAAACAACTGTAAAAACAATTAATTTATAAAACATTATAAAAGGTGCTTAGAAATAGTTTTACAAAAAAAAGTACCTAAGAAAATCAAAAATACATATATCTAATATACATATATTTGACATTTGTCAAGAAAAAAAAACCGAAGTTGAAAACAATTGAAAAAATCGTAAAAACATAATAAAGTATGCTTGGAAATAGATTAAACAAGAAAAAAAAACAGACTATTGAAATTTGCTAAGAAACGTTAAGAAAAGATATATAGTTGGACATTCCTTAAAAATATATAAAAGCCCAAAAGTTCTGAAGAGAAAATCAATTAATCAAAAACAGTTGGAAAATGTATAAAAATTCATTGAAAATTTACTCAAAATCTGTTGAAAATGCAAGAATTCAATATTAGAAAATTTACAGATTAAAAATAATTTTAAATTTCTTAAAAAATAGTATTGTAGAAAAGTTCTCTATAAATAAATACTTTACTAAAAAGAACCGCTGAAAATTATCAAAAGATAATAATTGAAAATTTTTCAAAAAATAATTAAAATTTGCTAGACAAAAATAGTTGAAAATGTTAAGCAAAAAAAACATGTAATGAAAGTTCTTTACTTTAAAACGAGAAGTTTTCAAGAATAAAAAAAAAATTCAACTAAAAGTGGTTGAAATAATATGATAAGATAAGATAAGAATTTATTCGTCTGTTCATTGAAAATCAATATTAGACATGTCATAGTATCATACATAAATATAAACTAAAAACTAAAACTAAGTACAAAATATGCTATATATAAATATAAAATTAAAATTAAAATACTTCAGCTTGATATTTGGCTTATTAATGAAAACAAACACTGTAGAAGGCGTGTTGGGATAAGTAGAATTTTAATTTTTCTTTAAATTTGTTTAAAGTTAGAGTTGTCATTGAAATAGGAAGTTTATTATATAATTTTATTCCATAATCTATCTATAAAAAAATTAAATATTTGTTAAGAATTTTCATTCATTGATGAAACCCCATAATACACGTTGCAGTGTTCAACAATAAAAGTGAAATCCTCTCATCTGTGTTGTTTTATTTCAATGAAGAGAATTAGATGAAAAAAAAAACTATTTAAAATTATTCAATATTTTACAAAAAAAAATTGTGGCTAGAAAACCAATTGAATGCAGAAAATAAATATATGTTTCAAATTGAATCATTAAAAACACTCAAATGGGGCAATTGACAATTTTTCAAAATAGAAACTGTAGAAATTAAAAGAAAAAAGAGTTTTAAATTAAATTTTGTTTAAAAATATTTGACCTACAAAGAAAACACAATTAAACATCTGTGAAATTGTAAACTTTCTAAAAAGAAATTTTAAATTGAAAATATAAAAAAAGTTTTCAATCTTCATTGAAAAGATCAAAAAACAGTTGAAATTGAAAATTTGCTAAAAAAAACAATTTTAAAATTTGTTTAAAAGTAGTTGACCTTTTACAAAGTAAAAAGAATTTTAAAAGTTTTCTAAAGAAAAAAATTAGTAGATTAATTAAAATTAGTAGGAAAGAATTAGTTAAATTCTAACTAATTCTTTTCTACTAATTTTATATATATATATATATATATATATATATATATATATATATATATATATATATATATATATATATATATATATATATATTTGATTTTAATATCAAACCGTGAATATTAATAGAGGACCTTTATATTTCTTTGACTTCAAAAAGTAGTACCTCTAGAATCAGGTCCTACGTTTTGAAGTTAAAGAAATATAAACTAAGTTCCTCCACTAAAAACAAATATATTTGGGAACTTAGTTCAAATTTATTTAATTCCAATAATCAGTATATCGATTTTTGGGAAAATTATCTGCTAGAACGGATGTTTATTTATGTCATTTGACTGTGGCAGAGGAACTTAGTTCAGATTTCTTTAATTTCAAAAAGCAGTACCTCGGATATCTGATAATACCTATGTTTATAAGGGGCGTTCGTGTCATTTGATTTTAGTAGAGAAACTCAGTTTAAATTTCTTCAAAAATATAGTACCTCGAAATTTTAGGAAATTATCTAGTAATAACATTTATAACTGGCGTTCAAGCCGTGTTATTCTAGTAGAGGACCTTGGTTCAAATTTCTTTAACTTCAAAAAGGAGTACTACGAATTTTTGTGAAATTATCTGTTAGTAGCTGTGTTTATAAGGGGATTTCTTTATAAGTGGCGTTCGTGCCATTTGATTTTACTAGAGGAACTTAGTTAAAATTTTCTTAACATCAAAATGCAGTACCTCGAAATATTAGGCTATTATCCAGTAGTACCTATTTATAAGTAATATCTGTGCCATTTGATTCTAGTAGGAGAACTTTAACTTCACAAAGTAGTACCTCGAATTTTTAGGAAATTATCTAATAATTCTTATGTTTATAAGTGGCGTTCGTGCCATTTGATTCCAGCTGAGGAATTCCTTTAACTTCAAGAAGTAGTACCTCGATATTTTTGGGAGTAGTATCTATGCTTATTGGCGTTTATGTCATTTGTTTCTAGTAGAGGAACTTAGTTTAACGTTCTTTAACTTCAAAAAGTAGTACTTCGAAATTTGAGGAAATAATCTGGTAGTACCTATGTTTATTAGCGGCCCTCATGCCATTTAATTGTACTAGACTTACTTAGTTTAAATTTTGTTAATCTTAAAAAGAGTAGAACCTCGAAACTTATCTAGTAGTACCTATGTTTATAGGTGGCATTCGTGCTATTTGATTCCAGTAGTGGAAATTTAACTTCAAAAAGTACTACCTCGAATTTCTTAGGAAATTATCTAATAATACTTATGTTTATAAATGGCGTTCGTGCCATTTGATTCCAGCAGAGGAACTCAGTTTAAATTTCTTTAACTTCAAGAAGTAGTACCTCGATTTTTTTGGGAGTAGTACCTATGTTTATTGGCGTTTATGTCATTTGTTTCTAGCAGAGGAACTTAGTTTATCGTTCTTTACTTCAAAAGGTAGTACTTCGAAATTATAGGAAATAATTTGGTAGTACATTTGTTTATTAGCGGCCCTCATGCCATTTAATTGTAGTAGAGTAACTAAGTTTAAATTTTGTTAAACTTAAAAATAGTAGAAACTCGTAACTTATCTAGTAGTACCTATCTTTATAGGTGGCATTCATGCTATTTGATTCCAGTAGAGGAAATTTAACTTCAAAAAGTAGTACCTCGAATTTTTAGGAAATTGTCTAATAGTATTTATGTTTATAAGTGGCGCTCGTGCCATTTTATTCTAGCAGACGAACTCGGTTTAAATTTCTATAACTTCAAGAAGTAGTACCTCGATTTTTTAGGAGTAGTACCTATATTTATTGGCGTTTATGTCATTTGTTTCTAGTAGAGGAACTTAGTTT
This sequence comes from Ontholestes murinus, assembly GCA_963969525.1. Lineage (NCBI taxonomy): Eukaryota > Metazoa > Arthropoda > Insecta > Coleoptera > Staphylinidae > Ontholestes > Ontholestes murinus. Next base: position 8,734,598 of record OZ018388.1, on the reverse strand, counting down.
AACGTTCTTTAACTTCAAAAAGTAGTACTTCGAAATTTTAGGAAATAATTTGGTAGTACATATGTTTATTAGCGGCCCTCATGCCATTTAATTGTAGTAGAGTTACTTAGTTTAAATTTTGTTAACCTTAAAAATAGTAGAGTAGTACCTATGTTTATAGGTGGCATTCGTGCTATTTGATTCCAGTAGAGGAAATTTAACTTCAAAAAGTAGTACCTCGAATTTTTAGGAAATTGTCTAATAGTATTTATGTTTATAAGTGGCGTTCGTGCCATTTTACTCTAGCAGACGAACTCGGTTTAAATTTCTATAACTTCAAGAAGTAGTACCTCGATATTTTTGGGAGTAGTACCTATGCTTATTGACGTTTATGTCATTTTTTCTAGTAGAGAAACTTAGTTTAACGTTCTTTAACTTCAAAAAGTAGTACTTTTGATTGCTATTTGATTCCAGTAGAGAAAATTTAACTTCAAAAAGTAGTACCTCGAATTTTTAGGAAACTATCTATGTTTCTAAGTGGCGTCCGTGCCGTTTAATTGTAGTAGAGGAACTTAGTTGAAAACTGGAATAAAATATTGTTGAAATTTATAAGAGAAAAGTATATAGAAGCACGAAATAGTTTCGAATGTTCAAATTATTAGTTAATTTTCTACAACGAACTGAAGGATTTTAATATATTTTATTATATAGAAACAATTGAAAAAGTATCTAAATATAACATAATTTAAAATTTGTTAAAAATCACTTGAATTCAGCTTGGAATTTGGTGAAAACTAGTTTAAATTTCACAAAAAAAAAACAATTGAATTTTGCTACGAAAGCTTGGAAGATTCACAAAGAAGGAACAGTAAGTTATAAAATTATTCAGAAACAAGAAAGAGTATGCATGTAGCAAATAATTATAAAGGATAATAAATTGGGTAAGTTAATTTCCGGGTCTTCGTGATCCAGAATAAAAAATATGGCAAAGTTGATAGTTAACAAATTAAATTAGTTTTCTTACTTATTGAAGAATTCAAAGATAATTCTTATTTAGGATTTTTTTCCTAAATTGTACTTCGGTGCCTTCAAATCGTAGTCTTGTTCTGATAAAGTACTATTGTATAATCACCACAGTTTCCTGTCGAATGATCTGTGTGTGCGAATAATCTAATATCTCTGCAACGCTTTTAAATTTCCTAATAAAATATTATAATTTCATTATTTATTGTAGTTAATTAATAATTATAAAAAAAGTTATTTGAAAATTGCTTCAATTATGGTACTATTTATAACGCATAAAACATTTTTACTTAATTTAATATTCATCGTGGTATAATTTATATAAATAGGTTTTATTTATTTATTCAAACTTGCTTTAAAAATATAATTCAAAATATAATAAAACACTGAAACATAAAAATAATTTCATCATCAAACTAAAAGGAGTTAACTCTTTTAGTTCTAATCGAAAAAAGAGTTAACTCTCGAAGAATATTCTTACACTCAAACCTGTTGTTGTCTTATTAAATTATTATCGCATTGGAAAATTTAAAATTATGTTTGTGAGAAATATTGGTGATCGAATTGTATTTTAAATGAAGGTTGACATTTTTTTATTTTATTTTTACCCCAGAAAACTTTACTTCGTTTGAATGGAGAGAGACAAACATCTTTATTTATTATTGAATACATTCGTTATGTACAATATAATCGTAATTGATTTTTATTACGGCTATCGACCCATGGTCTTTCTGCAAGTGTTTGAATGGAATTTGTCCAAATTGAGTGAAATTATTCTCTTAATTTGCTCCATAGTGTTATTAGTTGCCTAAGACTTATTTTTCGATCCGGTACAATCCCCAAATTTGAAAATATGATTTCATCAAGTAGCACAAGAAGAAATCACCATATTAGAAAGTTGTTTTGATTGTTAATTATTATTAGCTTTGTTTAAGACAAATGGTATAATTTACTATATTTACAAAAATGAATCCGAAAAATTCGAAAAAGACTGAAGACTTCTGGTGCATTAAGTATTGCCAAAAGCTTTTCTGCTCTTCCGACAAAGAATAAAACCTCAAGTTTAAAGTTTTTGAGATTATTATTCAGGAACAAACACATTACTATAATAGTCGAAATAATCTTACGACAATTGAACTTGAAAGACGACCATTAAACATATATAAAATCAATTTTTGGTATCCATAACATTTTGACATCCCATTCAACTTGAAAGATGACCAATAAAAATATGTAAAAACATTTTTTGGCATCGATAACATTTTGACATCCTTTCAGAGGTGGCTTTTAAAGCCTAATGCACGCGATATCTCCGTATTGTATTTTGAGAAAGACAAATAATCGAAAATAGAATAGAATCTGGGGCCGGCATGGTCGCGGACGGACATCGTAAATAATTTTAAGACCGAATCATTTATTTTAAATGGCCCGACGTATAAAACTAAATGCGTCACGCCGAGAAAATAATCGTTGTTTTGTGGTACAATTTTCTACGGAGTTTTCCGTCAATAAATAATTCGTTACGGTTCTGCAATAAATTATTGCGTACTCGATACAGTTTTTGAATACTATTTTGATGTAGTTAAAACTTAAAAATCCACAGCTTCATCATTTCTTCATTGGAACCTCTTGAAGTTGTTGGTTGTAATTTAATTTTGATTGAAAGCCTCTTTTCTACAAACCAATATTATTGGGCTTCTATCACTTCATCATTGAAGTAACGATAATATAAATTAATAATTAGAATCACTTAATTACATCTTTCTTAATTAGTTTTTCGATTAGATTTAGATTTTCACAATTCAATTCTTCCCCTCACACTTTTAGTAATCTCTATAGATTAATAATACAAATATATCGTTTTAAAGGTTTCATTTTAAATTCTTGTTCAAAATAGCACAAAATAAAAACAAATTTTAGTTAATGTTATCAATATTCTTGTTTTCGTCAAATTTCTCACCACCTGATTAGATCTGATAGTAGTTTCGAATCGCAATCAGTGGAGATAACGAGGCGGAAACGAGTGTGTCGGTTGGATGTGGTTTCGATGTGTGGTAATCGGTGGTTTATTCAAAAGTCTAATTATAAAATTGGGCGACGAACGTTGGCCCATTGTTCGAAGCCGAAACTCTTTTTTGGGGGAAATGTAAACCGCGCCTTTTACGCCGTGCTTCAATTATGCATGCATTTCGAAAATAGATCAAAGCTCTCGCAGTCGGAGTTGATAATAAAAATAGATAACAACAAAGCCGGTCGAGATTTTAGCGGGTGTTAAAAATTCAAAACAGAAGATGTATATACATTCGATTGTAAAGTTTTGTAACTGTTACCATCAAGACGTGAAACCTCACCGTGGAAAATCCATTATAATTTATGCCAAGCACTTACCTGGCGAATAAGTCGATTTGTGACAGCGCATCGTTCGTCATGTTACGTAGATGTATGTAATTCGTTGCGCTTAATTTAATTACGACATGATGTTTTACCGTAATAGGATAAGATAGAACATTAATAAGAACTATGAGTTAGAGAAGGAGACGTATGTGACTGAGTGGCATTGCCTATGTCAACATAAAATTTTTAAAAAAGTATTATACCATAATAATTATAAACAACCACCCTTCATTGACTTCTAAAATTTTTTGTCAAAATATTTAAAAAAGCTATTGCTTAATTTGGTTTATTTAATATGTCTTATTTGACACCTCTTTGAAAAGCAACAAGAGTTTAAATTGGAAAAAAATCATTTCAAAATAACTAAAACTATATTCTACGCTATATTCTATTGCCAAATTGGACATTTTGACGTGTTTTAAAACAACTCGCAGTGCAGCAACAGACATATTTATTTACATGCCATGTACACTTCCGTTAAGTAATTACGACTATAACGACGAACGCGTGTCGTTGCTTCCCGCTCCGGAAACGACCCAAGACTCGAATCGTGTCCAAGAGGTGCTGTGAAAGTCGAAAAATCATTTCCCACGACGTTAACGTAATTAGAGCGTCCATATACAGAGATGGTGGTTATTTTCGCAAATAGATAAGATTATCATAAGTTGCATCTGTAGTATTTCTCGAAAACTATGAGGTTTACGCAAAATGGTTATGTATGTGTAGGGGGATGTCCTATAACCCACCCTTCAATCATTAAAATATAAGCGAGGGTTTTAATTAAAAGTTGTAAAACGTTAATAAACATAATATTACAAATTTTATTAGATTGATTCAAACAAATTTTTCAAATAATTTTTAATGATGCTTTACTGATTGAAGGGTAGGACAGAGGCCACCCACCCACCCCACATATACATATAAACTTTAATTCCTTATCGTCTCGCGGTTTCCAATAAAATTAATTACAAAACTTTTTGAATAAAAAAGAAATTAAAAAGGTAAAATTTTTGAGTGAGTAAATTAGTAAAAATTTGATGCATTATGGGTGGACAAACTTTAAATCTAAATTACATAAGATTAGCTATAGAAAGTCATTTATATTTAAACTTAAATTTCTATTTTGTATTATTTTAATTACATAAAATGGTGATGTTTCCATCATAGTTTCTCTAAAACTATGAGTTTTACGCAACAAGGTTAATCATAACAATTTGCTCAATTTTGGATTCTTTACAATTACTTGTTATATAAAATAATTATGTAACTCCTACAGTTTATTGGCAATAGGCAAAAAATGTCAAAATTTTTAAGTTTTTAACTTTTTTTCGCAAAGAACATTATAAAAAAATATTTTTCAGTTTCTCAGTCTCTTAACTTTTGTTTGAATAGTTTTGTAATGTTTTTCAAATTAAGATAAATATCGACAAAAAACCAAAAATCGCTTCGAGTAAACACCTACTTCCGGTTTCATGTAGAAGCTTTTCAGTTCCAATTTTTAAAGATAAAATTTCATCATAATAGGATCTTCGTTTTTGAGATACATAAATTTTTCTATTTCAGAAATTTCTCTTGAAATTTACAAATTTCAATTTCTTTTAGGAATTTTAATAATATGCAGTTTTTTTTTTCTGACTAAATGTATTTTTCTTCAGTGCAAAGTATTCTTCAAGGGATATAAAATTTTTCAAAAAATTGCTTTCAGATTTGTAAAATCCATTAATTCGAGAATTTAGCATTTTCCAGCAAATATTTAAAAATTTTCTAATTTTTTCTTGCTTTGTATTAGAGAAAATTTACAGATACAGAATCGCTCTTCCAATTTAAGAAAAATTCTGTTGAGTTGGCTAGTAATTCGCTTTTACATCTCTTTTTATTAAATACTGAAGTATATTTTAGAGATTCTCTAATGAATTTCTCTTTCAAGTTGAGAGTTTTTAAAATTTTAATTTTTTCTGCATTTTTTTTTACCAATTTGAAAGTTTTTGCAATTTTCCAGAATTTCCGAAAAAAATTTCTACCGAATTTTTCAGCATTTTTTCGTCTAAAAATTTGTTCGGTAGTTCAAATATGTTTCAATTATTATTATTTCAATTTATTTATTTGGAATTCTTAAATTTCAAAATAAGTTTACCTTTGAGGTTGCGATTTTTCTTCACAGTTTTTTAAATTTTGCTTTCACAATTTTCTACTAAATCAAAAGTTTTGATTTTTTCAAAAAAATCTCAAAAATTTTGACAATTTATTGCATTTAATAAGTTTTTTTTATTCTTATAGAATCTTTTCTTCTAATTTCCAAAAAAAATCTGTTCATTTTCAGTAATTCCTTATGAAATTTTTCAATAAATTTCTTTTCCAGGTTGCGATTTTTGAAATTTTCTATATAATCAAAAGCTTTATAATTTTTTGTCAATTCATTAAACTATAATAAACACAATAATATCTTAACATTATAAACTCGATTATTACTTATTCTATCGTACTCTTGACCTACCTCAACCAACAATGCAACAATGACCTCTCGTACTCCTGACCCGCCCGAACAAATTATACGTTGAGGTAGGTCAAGAGTACGCTGGAGTTTAAGCGGGAAAATAGGCGCTACGTTAACGCATAATTTATTGTCGTAGGTCAAGAGTATGTTCGGTTAAATAAACGAAAAAATAATTTAAAATTTCTGAATATTTTAATATTCAAAAGTTAGAAGTTTAGATTTTGACTTGATTTAAATAAATTTAATTGTGCAAGATTTTTTAATTTAAATATTATTGCGAAAATTATAATTGAAAAACTGAATAATAATTGACATTTTTTCTTAGTTTATATAATATATATTTTTTTGTATGAATCTATTCTTGAAAGAGTTTTGTCAAAATTTGCCCAAAAAAGATTTTAACTGTTATTCCTTAGCAAATTATATCTATGTTATATTTTTTCTTAAATTTCTTTTGTTGTTTTAAACATTAGACTAATGTGTATTTTTAGAAAGTTTGCAACTCTTTGAAATAAAATTCCATTGGTTTTATTTTATTTCAACTGTTTTTAACTGTCATTTTCTGAGTAATTGTAATTTATCAGCTGATTTTCAGTTGTTTTTTTTTGTTCGTGGTAAAGTTAAAAAGTTTTATTAAGGAGAGAATGATTTTAACATTATATTATTAGCATTTTTTCTACTCTAAAATTAGCTATGCTTTTTGGATCAATTTTTTCTCATTTGAGAAATATTCTTTGTAATTAGGCGTATTTAGACTGATTTTATAAAGTAATTTTAAAAAAGTTTCAGCTGCATTCCAATTGTTTTCTTAATCTGAAAATTGTCAACTGTTTAGTATAAAATTCAATTGATTTCTTTTCTAAAATTCAACTGATTTTAACTGCAATTTTTTAGAAAAAAAAAAATTGTTTAACTTATTTAAATAAACATTTTTTTGTTTTTCAACCATTTTTAATTTTTTAATTTAAACTTTGGAAAATTTCATTTCTCACCCACTTTATTTAATTTTTTTTAAAAATTATAATCACTGTTGCCATTTTAGTTTTCCTAAAAACTAAAGCAGAGTTGCTATTGTATTTTTTTAAATTGTGTATCAGTGTTTTAGATTAAAGTTTAAATGTATATGTAGGGTGGGTGGGTGGCCACTATCACACCCTTCGATTTTAAACACATAAACAACAATTTTTCGGAAGGAAAAAATTTTAAACAAATCTAATTTAAATAATAAGTCGTTTTAGAAATAAAAGTACACTCATTGGAATTTTTGGAGTGTTTTAAAGATTGGAGGGTGGGATAGAGGCCACCCACCCGCCCTACATATACAATTAAACATTCATCACACTCAGACTTTTGGTTTCCTAAAAACTGTTGCAGTATTAAATGAAATTATAAAACAAAATTAAAAACAAAGGTTCTTTCAAAGTGTTCATTTGTTAGTAGGATAGGTAGGTGATTTTTCTAGCAAATATTAATTATTATAACATATTTTAAGATTTCTCAAAAATAAAATAATCAAATGGTGATGTGGCCATCATAATACTTTCCCTATATTTTTCTCAAAAACTATGAGGTTGTTCTTAATTATTTGCTCAATTTTGAACTCTTTATATTTACTAAGAACAAAAAAATGTTTCAATAAGACTTTTTCAGTTTTTTATTCTCTTTAACTTTTGTTTGAAACGTTATGTCTTATTTTTCAGAATTTCTTAAATTTCCAAATTTGTTTGAATAAATCTATTAAATTTTGCAATAATAGTATGTTTATTTACGTTCTATAACTTTTAATTTAAACCCTCGCTTATGTTTTACTGATTGGAGGGTGGATTAGAGGCCACCCACCCACCCTACATATACAAATTAACTTTAATTACTGATCGCCTCTCGCTTTGCTTTAGTTTAATTACAAAATTTGAATAAAAGAAAATTGACAAAGTAAAATTTTTGATAAAGAAAATGGTTGCGGCCGTTACTACGTGGTAATCAATATTTGCAATAATTTGTGGTTAAAACATATTGAATTTTTCAATTCAGTGAAAGAAGGACTTATTAGAATTTTTTTAAATTTTTTAAAGAAGTTTATATTTCTAAACACTTTTTTTTAAATTTTAGAGCTTACAACGTAATCTTCACAATTTAGAAAGCGGATTGAATTAAAAAATCTTGAAACCTAGAGAAGAAATTAGTGGAAATTTCTTGAATTCTTAAAAAAGTGAGTCTAGATTTTAGAAAAAAAATGGCTAAAAATCTAGGGCTTCAAAAGAGAGAAATTACTGAAAATTTCCTGAACCCTCAAGATTTATACAAATAAATTTTCTAAAAAGTTCTAGAGCCTCCAAAAAAATCTTTGTAATTTAGAAGATAAGAAGATAACCTTGAAATCTGGAGGAGAAATTTCTGGAAATTTCTTGACCTCTTGAAAAACAATGTCTAGATTTCTAAATGAAAATTTTCTAAAAATTCTAGAGCCTCCTAGAAATTTAGACCAGTTGAAAAAATACCTTGAAATCGGGAAGAGAAATTACTGAAAATTCTTTTAATTTTCTCGAAAATAAGAAAAGATTTTTAGGGGAAAATTTTCTAAAAAAATCTAGACCTTCCAAGAAAAAATCCTCAATTTCTAAATAAGTTTATAGCCTTTAGTTGAAACAAAATGTTGAATTTTGGAGAAGCAATTGCTGAAATTTACCTGAATTCTCGAAAGGAAGACGAATTAAAAAACATTTAGAGCCTGAAAATATTTTTCGCAATTTATAAGAAAAGTTGGAAAATATTATTGGGAAGAAGTTATTGGCCATTTTCTAAACTCTAAACTTTTAAAGAAAACATTCTAGAAAATCCTAATGCCTCATAGAAAATCTTTGCAATTTAAAAGACGAATTAAAAAAACTCTTGAACTTTAGAGAATAAATTGCTAGGAATTTCCTGAACTCGAAAAAAAGTCTAGATTTTTAAAAACAATTTTCTAAAAAAGCCTTCATTTAAATTTTTGCAATTTACTGAATTCTACAAAAAATCTACATTTCTACAAATTTTTTTTTTGAAAATACTAAAAACTTCGCAATTTAAAAGACAGCTTAAAAAAACACTTTTGATATCTGGAGAAATGACTGAAAAGAGTCTATATTTCTAGGAACAGATTTTCTAGAAAATTATATAGCTTCCAAATATGAATAAAAGTTACTGGAAATTTCTGAACTGTCTAAAGATCTGGAAAAGTTTTTTTTTTAATTTTTGAGTCCTGAAGGAAATCTTTGCTATTTATAAGACAATGTTAATATCTGGAAACAGCCTTAAAGAAAATTCTATAAATATTGAAATGAACTTTCTAAAAAACTCCCGAATAAGACCTTTGCTAAAAATTCTGGAAATATAGAAGAAATTACTGTAAACTTTTAGAATCCTCCAAAAAAGTTCTAGAAATCTACAAGGAAAAGTTGTGAACAATTCTAGAATCCTCGATCAAAATTCTTTGGAAGGAAGATGGAAAAAACTAAAAATATGGAGAAGAAATTCCAAAAACTTCCAGAATCCTCTAAGTAAGTTCTAGAAATTTAGAAAAAATCAATCTTAATAAATTGTAAAATTAAACAAAATCTTGAAAGAACTTTCTGGAAAATCTAGAACTCTCGAATAAAATCTTTGCTAAAAATTCTGGAAATATCTATTTATTTATTAGATAAGAAAAAAAATACTGTACATTTCTAAAGTTCTCAAAAAAGTTTTACAAATCTAAAATGAAATTTTGTGAAAAAAAAATAAAAGTATGGATCATCTGAGAAAATTATAGAAATAGTTGGACAAAATATTCTATAAAAACCGCGAAGAAATTTCTATAAATAATGACTTTCTGAAAAATTTTGAAACTCTTGAATAAAATCTTTGAAAAACTTGTACAAATTTGTAGAATTCTCGATGAAAATTCTTTGGAAAGGAAGTTGCAATAAAAACTAAAAGTGTGGAAGAGAATTTTCTGAAATTTCAAGAATCTTTAAAGAAAATTTTAAAATTTTTTCTGAAAAATTCTTAAGTTAAATTTTTTTTATAAATTAAAAATTTTACAAAATACATGTCTTAATAAAACTTCTTCAGTTTCTCTTTTCCTTTAACCCTTCTTTCAAAAGTTATGTAATATTTTTTAAATTTGGAAAAATATCGAGAAAAATCAAAAAAACGCCTCGAGTAAACATCCACTTCCGGTTAATGCGTGTTTACTAAAAGCTTTTCAGTTCCAGTTTTTGACGATAAAACCTTAAGTTTAAAGTTTCATCTCAATCGGATCATTCGATTTTGAGATATAGCGCCCACAGACATTTTCATGCACGAAAACAATACTTTCCCTATATATACTATATAGGGAAAGTAATAAGGATTAATACAATATAATCATAAATAGTTTTAAGTGATAATGGATTTTCAAAAAATAAGTGCCTTGACAATCAACAAGATCGAAGTATTAAATTTTCTTGGAAAATTGAATAAAATAACGTTTGTGTGATAAATGTGAATGTGTAAAATCTGTTTACAACTGAAGGGTACGAAAGGGAACACCCACCTACTTTATATACTTTTTTGAAATTATAATCACTGTTGTTGTAAAGCTATAGTGATTTTGCTGTTGTTATTTTTAAATTATAAATCAGTATTTCAGTTTTTAACGACAAAACCTTTAGGAGTTTAAAGTTTCATCTCAATAGGTTCACTCGTTTTTTGATATACAGCGCCCCCAGACATCTTCATTCACGAAAACAAGACTTTCCCTTTACAGGATGTTAATTCAGTCGTCACACCCGAAAATGGCAATTAGAACTCGCAACTTTTTTTGGTTCCAATTTGTGATTTGGTGCTACGGTTCGGAGTTATTAGTTCTTTTGTTTTTTTAAAAATCGCTATAACTCCCCTATTTTAAGGACTATTTAAAAAAAAAAAATTTAAAGTAGCCTGCTCTCTAAAACATTTGTATTTAAAATTATTTTTTATTGTTTCAAATAACAAAATGGCGACAAAATATTTTGATAACCACTCCATCGATTTTTGAAAGTAAAACATTTATAACAATTTTATGCTATCTACTACAAAATTTGTTTAAATTTTTTTTTTTCAATCTATCCAAAATAAGTCTTAAACTAAAAAAAATACATTTAAACGAAGTAGCTTCTGTCATTGAACAATAAAACAAAAGAAGATTAGATTTGACAATTACACTACATATTTATAATATCAAAATGGTCGCTAATCGCAGCAACACAAGCCCGGCAGCGTGTTTTAATGTTGGTGGAGAACTGCCAGCTTTTCTTTTATATCTTCCGCTGCAGCAACGATTTTAACCACTAGTTCTTCCTCTGTGTTCACCGGTGTTTAGGAGTTAGGTCGGGACCTCTCCTCCCAATCCACTTATTCGGGTATTCTCGATTTAGTAATGCGGTGACTTCTCGTTTTGTGTGAGCCGTTGCTCCATCATTCTGAAACCAAAGTCTCCGCCTGATATTTAATGGCAAGTCCTCAAGAAGCTCCAGTAGCAGAGTATCTAAGAAAGTGAAATTTTCATCACCATTCAAGCAGTTTGGAAGAATGTAAGGCTCAAATACGTGCTCCCCTACGATTCCGGCCCACACATTTACCGCAAAACGTTGTTGATGTGCACGAATAAATGTTGCGTGGGGATTCTCGTCAACCCACACTTTTATTATTTTTAGAATTAAATACGGTCTTTATCCGTAAACAGAATGAATTTTTCAAAATTCCTTTGAAGATTACATCGTCGAAGCCAACAATAGACTTGACAGACTTGACTGGAAGTCGTCAGGTCCCAAAGCTTGGACTTTTTGTCTAGACAATAGGTAAAGTTCCTGCTTCTTCAGAACTTGCCAAACTCTCACATGATTAGCATATACTCTGTTAGCTATTACCCTCGTGCTCGTCGATGGGTGATGTTCAACAATATCAAGTACAGCCTCTTCGAATGCAGGGGTTCGACGTAATCTATTGCAATTCCCACCAATTTTTGTGTAAAAATAACCAGTCTTTAACAAATTTTTCTGAAAAGCTGCTTACTTGGTTGGTGACGATTTGGGTATCTTCTCTGATAAATTCGTCGAGCTTCTTGTGCATTACGCCTTGCCTCCCTTGAAACAATAAAAATAAATGTAAATACAAATGTTTTAGAGAACCGAAAGCTACTTTTGAAACTTATTGGTTTTTAAAATAGTCCTTCAAATAAGGAAGTTATAGGGATTTTTAGAAAAACAAAAGAATTCTAATAACCACTAACGGAGCACCAAATCACAAATTGTAACTAAGAAAAGTTGTTTGTTTTAACGAGTTCTAACTGTCATTTTTGGGTGTAACGACTTAGATTAGATTAGATGTTGTATGGGTGGCACCAGCGCCTATTCCATTGCGACCTTTCCAGGTCTATTGTGGATCCCTGTTTATCTCAGATGACCAGCTCTAGCTTTGCCTCTTTGATTAGTCCTATTAGCCCTGCCAGAGGGGCTTGGGTATAAGTCTCCGCGCTTGGGTTTGTAGTGCCTAGCTTTTGATATCTAACGAGTCCTATTTTTCCTCTAGGCAGAATCTGCATGATGCTTCTTCCACCAGGCCTATTTTGCTCATATGTTTGTTGAGCTTGCAGTGTCCTGTTATCAGGCCTACTATTGTTTTGACCATTTTCCTGTCTTGGTTCAGGAGTTCGGTCGTGATTTTTGGCGATTGTTTCTTAAGGAACTGTTTCGCCTGTCTCTGTCCTGGTGAGTTCGTCCACCAGATATGGGCCTGTGTCTCCACCCATTTTTTTTTGGATCGTTTGACTGCGGTTTTGGAGATTCCGCAAGAGGGTTCCGGGCCAATTACTGCTTTTGACGAGCCTTGTTTGGCCAATTCGTCTGCTATGTCATTCCCCGGATGTCCTCCGTGTCCTGGGACCCATGTGATTGTTACTTTTTTGTGACAGCCAAGTTAGTTAAGAGCGCGTATACAGTCCCACACTAGCTTAGATTCGACCTGTGTGGAGCTTAGTGCTCTTAGTAGCGCCTGGCTGTCGGAGAATATAGCAATTGACCTACTTTTGGTGTCTTGTCTTGCTATTTCTCTTGTGCAGTGGTGAAGAGCTATCGCCTCTGCTTGGAACACCGTGGTGTCCTTGGTGAGACTGACAGAAATCTTTGTCTCGGGTTTTGTGCCGTATATACCTGCTCCTACCCCTTTGTCGGTCTTTGAGCCGTCCGTAAACCAGCATGATTCTGCTTTGGTAGGTTGGCCTTCGACCCAGTCCTCTCTTTGTGGGATTAGAACCTTGTATTTCTTTTCGAAATTGTATTTTTTCACCATGGCATCGCTAGGCATTGCTGTAATCGCGTTAGCCTTCAGCTCGTCTTCTAGCCATTGGTGCGTTTTTCGTGTGATCGGATTATGGGCACCTGTCCTTGCATCAGTCTGTATGATACGGACCTGGCTTCTCCTTGAATGAAGATGTGTAGTGGTGGTATGTTCAAGATGGCTTCTAGGGCTGCTGTTGGGGTCGTGCTTAGGGCTCCTGTTGTACTGAGACATGCTAGTCTTTGTGTACTGTTCAGGAGTCCTATCGCCCCCTTTTGCTTTGTCCTAGTCTACCACACCACTGCTCCATAGGCTATCATGGGTCTTATCACCCTGGTGTAGAGCCATAGAGTCAATTTAGGGTTTAGTCCCCAATTTTTCCCCCACATTCTGCGACACCTGCCCAATGATATTGTACCTTTTTTGGTGGCTTTTGTGATGTGTGGTCTCCACGTCATTTTGGCGTCAAAGGTTACTCCCAGGTACTTTGCCTCCCCTACGAAGGGAATTTCCGTACTCCCGAGCTTCAGTGGCTTTAGGCCTTGCAATGCTCGTCTTTTTGTGAATACGACAATTTGTGTTTTTTGTGGATTGATTGTCAATCGCTCCTGTTTACACCAATTGTCTACTATGTTTAGGGCTCTTTGTGCTCGCTCCGAGACAACTCCCGCGAACCGGCCCCTGATAACAATGGCTAAGTCATCCGCGTACCCTAAGCAGTTGATGTCCTCTTTGGACAGTTTTCCTAGAAGGTCATCTACTAGTATAGCCCTAACAATGGAGATAGCACTCCTCCTTGTGGGCAGCCCCCCCTGCCTTAGCCTTAATGGTATGGCCCCCCAAAGTGGATATGATTGTCCTTTTCTCTAGGCTGGCCTTGATCCATTGGCAAAGGCTTGACGGGACTCCTTTCCTTTTTTGTGCCTCCACGAGAGAGTTTGTTGTGACGTTGTTAAACGCCCCTTCTATATCCAGAAATGTGGCCATGGCTATATCTTTGTCTTCCATAGACTTTGTGATGAGCCTGTTTAGGTCGTCCAGCGCCGAGTCCGTTGACTTACCCGGCTGATATGCATATTGCCTATTGTTGAGGGGATCTTTTAACAGTATCTCGTCCCTTATGTACCTATCAATCAGTCTTTCCATTGTTTTTAGTAAGAATGAAGATAGGCTGATAGGTCTGTATGACTTTGGCGTTAGGTCAGCTATTCTGCCTACCTTCGGCAGGTAGATTACCCTTACGCTTTGCCATGATTTTGGTATATATCCCCATGCCAGGCAGTCTTTGAAGATTTTTGACAGGTGCGGCACCAATTCCTCTATGCCCATTTGTAACAGAATGGGATAAATCCCATCCGGTCCCGCGGACTTGTAAGGTTGGAACCTGCTGATGGCCCATTTAATTTTAGTGGGTCTTGTGACCTCAGTGGCTAATCTCCAGTCCTCTCGGTCGGGCCTTTTAGGTCTTTGGCTGGGATTGTCTGGCTTGTTGGGTTCTGCCAGAATTGTTGAGGCTGGAAAGTGGACTTTTAATAGTTCCTTGAGACTTTCCTCTATTGTTTCTGTGTAGGTTCCTTCCGGTTTCTTGAGGAAGCCTACCTCTTTGGCAGCACTGCCGTCCAGGACTTTGTGAATTCTAGAGCATGCCGGAGTGTCGCTAATCTCCTCGCAGAACTTCCTCCACGAGTCCCTTTTAGTTTTTCGGATTTCTTTGTTATATTGAGTGAGCTTTCCTCTGTAGCTGTCCCAGTCCTGGTTGTTTTTGGCCCTATTGAATAGCCTTCGAACCTCGATCCTCATCTTTTCGAGTTTTTGGCCTTTCGGCGTTTGGACTGTATATTACCTGAGAGTGTTGTGGCGCTAGGCCTGCTATTTTCCCTCGGAGTAACCACGGTTCTTGCAGGAGGGCTATATCTATGCCTTCTTTGTTGAACCTCCTCGTGTAACGATTTACTATTAACACCCTGTATATTCTATACAGAGAAAGTAAAAATTATTCTACAGACCTACGTTTAATAAATGTGAAATTCAAGCTTTAAAGCATTTATCAGTGTAAGGGTAAACTTAACGACCTTGAATCTTGCACGATGATAAACTTCGGATAAGATTTCCGGTGGTCTGGTACGTTTCTGTTTGTTTGCGCGTAAGAATATTTAGGCCACGGAACGAATTTGGGTCATTGTTGATTAATCTCTGGCGATAATTGAAATTTCGTTCGCCTTTAATATCAATTCCACGCGGTGCCCGCGCCTAGCCGTCGTTATCGGAGGCGGAATTGCCCCGTAACGAGTGTGAAGTTTTTAGGGATAACTCCTATCAAACACATCCACATTCACACACAGACACACGATATCGAGAATAGAACGCAAACGTCACGGACGGAGTGGTGAATTTAAAGTGTTTAGAGTGCGGAAGGAAAATAAACGGGCCGGCTCTCTCGGTGAATCATTTATTTATACCTTTATCTATAATTAGGATACATACGGATTTGTTGGGCATTCTATTATTTACTAGCGCTAAATTCCATCCGCCGAGCCGGTCGCGAGTTGAGAGTTTGCAGCCGTGCTCCAGGTTCTGGGGGACAGACCCCACTGGTTTCTTCCTTCCTCTTCACTCAGGAAGTTTGTCCGTTTCAGCTGTGACAAGTACACGTGGGTGAAGTGCGAATGCGATGCGTGAAATAGCGCTGAGTGTTTCGCCCTCTATGCAAGTGTTGTGGGCGACACCCCCGGATCCATGAGTTTGATGGAGGACTACACTTCACGCACGGGCAGTTTGAAGCGATCCAGCAGTTTCAAGAAGCTGCTCAAACTCCCCACCTGGGGCTCTTCTGCAGGTCAGTAAGTTAACATTTGGCGTTCATTTATTAGATGATGTAATTCAATTATCGCACAGAGACGTTTCCGGTCGTGGTTGTGCTGATTAGTAAATTTAGCTTGTGAATTTGTAGCCGTGGGTGGGTCTGAGCGGAATTGGTGTTTATAAACATTGCACACATGTCAATTGTGTTTACACTTTCAGCTCCTCGCGTATTTATATTTGTAGAGGTAAAAATCTAATATGAATAAGTTAATTAGTAATCAAGCTATTTCGATTGAATATCAATCATAAAGATTATATTAATTAGTTTAGAAATTAAAGAAATTAAAATCTTCACACACATCACTCTAGTTTGCAAGTCGGAGCAGAAACGTGCATATGCCGATTTTGCAAGCAATCGTCGGAATGCGTGATGATATCTATCTATGTCAATGACTGAGAAAAAAAACCTATTATCGTTTCAATAAATAATTCCGTTCCATTTCATTATGTACACCTATGCACTCGTGGCAAACATGCTATTCGTGAACACGATAACAACGAAGTATTTTTTTTTGTGCGTGTAATTGTGTCGGACAGTCAAGAATTATTATTGCAATGAGTTTCATGGTATATAATATAAAAATATTAACGATGGTGTTTGGATGTTAATAAATTTAAAAAAACTATTAAGGCAAAGCTTGAATTGAGTTAAATTCCACAATTGAAGACGATTAAATAAAAAGTTTATCTATGGTTATGTTGTTCTAAACTTTTATAACTGAGGAAGTTTTTCGACATGATAGCGGTAAAATAAACTAATATTTACTATTTACGTTCACTTTCTCTCAAGACTAAGGTTACCTCAAAAACTAAAACGATTTCAATTCTTCTGAATGGGTCGTCCAATCTGAAACTGAAGTCAATTACTTATTTCAAACTATCATGCGCACTGAGTATCATGTTATAACACTGACTTTTTTTAACTCCATCCTGTTGAAACCACACACATTTTATCAGGCGCTTTCGATTACTCCCGCACCAGCGTCACCAACCCTTTTCTAGGTTTAGATAATATTGTAAATAGAATAAACAACTTTAGAATATAAGTGCAGTATTATTTCGACGGAAGCATCCTTAAAGATATGCTTTAATCATACAAAACATATGCTTTAATCATAAAACTTTTTATCGTAAGAAATAAGTTTCAAAATTGATCACTCAATCACAATACTTCTTATTACTAATCATTGACTTTAGAAGTATATAATTTATCAAAGGTTATAATAGCGGATGTCGCAGCGGAAAACAAAATCTAATTTAACCAGGAGATTGAAGCGTTTCCGGATCAATCAGTTTCCAGGCGGCGTTCGAATAACACGGACACGGAAAAACAAACCGTCCAGTGTTCCGATCGAATCCAATACAGGACGACGTAAACACGGATAATCGGATTAAGGGCTGGATTACGCAACGCTTATTGCGTCTCCACGTCGACCCTGAACAAGAAAAGCGATAACACGTGGAGAGGAGCTTCTCCATAAATAAATAAATAGCTGCACCCATTGATAATTCCGAAGATCGACTTACAACAAACCAATTTATTATCATTATTATATATTATCTAAAATAAGTTAATGACGTCATCTCGGTGATGCCAAAATAAACAACATCGCCATTTTTCGTGTAGCAAGGACCAAAGTCCGTAGAAAGTCGGGACGAAGTTGTTGTCGCCTATTAGCGGCGGTTTCACGTTGGTTTGGTAAATTACGATCGATGGACCAGAATATGTCTAAAAACGGCGGAAGGTCAGCCTTATCGTCATCGCTGATTGCAGTTGCGGAAATGGCCGGTGTATCTCTTCCCGGTTCGCGTTCAATACGTCGGCGCCTATAATTAATGGGATTACTCAGCATTGAATGGGCGGTCGAGAGACAAAAAAGAAACTTGGGGTTTTCAGTGGATGCGTTCTGAAGATTGGGCGGAAGAAGTCGTCCCTTTCGTATATATACACACACACTCCAGCGAGTTATTGGAAATTGCTGCGGAATCCAGCTGATCTTATCGGTTTCAATCCTCGGGAGTTTCGAGGTGGATGCTCTTAACTGCAAATCTCTTATAGATTCGGTTATGTACGGCCCAGTGGGCTCTGGCTCGGTGGGGTGATTTTGGAAATTGCTGTAATATAGATAGCGGTGAATCACCAAAATGCCTATACGTTTAAATTAGAATTTAATATCCGGGAAATAAAACTTGCTTAAAGTTTTTAAATGAAGAAATATTGGATACCTTAACTATGTGTTTGTCAATTATTATTAAACAAAAATTAAGACTAATAAAGAATGACATCAAAGTGTTTTTTGATTATTGATAATTATTCCTAAATAGATAATTTTCTTAGATAAAATATTATATCCTATCGTAGGTTTTACGACATTTCAGTTAAAATGAGAGTTTGTTGAAAGTTGAAATTCTATTTGACATTGTATATGATAGTGTAACTATTTCTTGTTTTTCGTTAATATCTTTAAACCTTTTATTACAAATTGTTTTGTTCCACAACTTATATCTCGTCCAATGTATGTATGCAGTAAAATCAAACATCTAGATAAGGACAGTATGAATGTTGTTGTAAATTTATACTCTTTAATAACTAACAAAACTTATGCATGTTATCTTCAGGGAAACCCTGACCTGTATTTCTGGTAGGCTTTGATGTTCGATGAGATTAGATCGACCTAACGTCATCCTGTTGAAACTACATCGATAATATAACATAATTATCATTTAATACTTATTGACGTGCCGATGACTCCGTCCTGTTGCAACCAGTCTTTCCACGCAGGAATTGTTATAATACTTAATGTCTCAATAACGTGTGAAAATATTATTAGAACTTAAATTGTCGCGGTAAGAACTGTAAAAACTATTTGATCAAAGAAAATTGTATTTTCAAAACTGTCAGAGTAGGATTGAAAGAGGAAACTACATAAATGAAATAGATGTGTACATGTTAAATACTAAAACATACCCGCTTGATATACTAAATGAACTGAATTTTGAAAAGATTTACACTCTATTATGTAAATATTTTCTTAATTAAACTTTGGCAGTTATCAGGTTTCATCTATATAATGACAGATATGACTTGACATATGAAAAGTGACAGATAATTGATGACGTAAGCGGCGACAAACGGCAAATTATAAATGACAGGTAAAAATAATAGAGGATTATGACAGATGGAAACATATAACGTATAACAGAAGATATATGGCAAAATGATAGATATAAATCGACAAAAAATGACTTATCAAATGAGAGAAAATATATTACAGATGACACAAAACAGAGGACGGCAAATGATAGATGATAAGTAAACGGTAATAGAATAACACATCACTCAATGTCTCCGGTCGAGCTAAGAAAAACAAATTATAATTTAGAAATTCCACTTTCATCAACATACTCTCCTTCAAGAGTGATACATTCATTCAAACGCTCCTCTAACTTTTTGGTACCCTTTACATATGTGAAACGATTTGTCTTTGCTCTTAAATTAAGCGTCCGTTTCGGCAATCACTTCTTCATTCGAGCCAAATTTCTTTCTCCGGAGCATCTTTTTCATGTCTGCAAGAAGCCATTAGTCGTTGGGGGCAAAATCTAAAGAGTACGGTGTGTGGGAAAGCAATTCAATTTAATCATTGTTTAGCTTGTGACACGGGACATTGTTCTCGTGAAACCTTTTTCTTTTGCTTGTGGGGACGATTTTTTCTTGATTTCTGAACTCAATAGATCCAATAATGCTATGTAATATTCACTATTGATGTTTTGCCTTTCTCAAGATAATCGATTAATAAAATTCCATGCACGTCCAAAAAATACGAAAGCCATAATCTTGCCAGTCGGCTTTTGAGTTTTTGGTCACTTTGGTCGACTTTCACCGGCTGCTGTCCACTCAGCTGACGATTTCTTTGATTCAGGCGTATAGTGGTGGATCCATGCTTCATCCATTGTGACATACCGACGCAAGAAATGCTTTTTATTTCGCTTGAACAGCTCCAAACGGCGCTCTGAATCGTCGAAGCTTTGCTGTTTTTGGTTCGGTATGAGCAATCGCAGTACGCACTTTGCAGAAACGCAGAAATCAATTTGCTCATGCCTACATTTTCATCTAAAATTATAAAGACACTACCTTCTAATATCTACAAGGTGTCAGCTATCTCACAGAACTTTTTTTATGGATATTTTTTATGGTTTCCGGAACAACTGCCGATTTTGGACATCCAGAGCGTTCAGCATCATCTGTGCTTGTACGACCGCGTTTAAATTCAGCATACCAGTTCATAATATTTGATTTCCCTCGTGCAGAGTCCCCATAATACTTACCAAGTCACTGTTTGGCTCCAACGGTATTTTTCCCCAACAAAAAATAGTGTTTAATCAGCACAGGAAATTCCTTATCCATTGTCTTGAAAATTACAAAACCGTAGAAACTAAAATGACTGTAACTTCTAAACGGTCAAAAATTCCATGCAATTTTGGCTCGTACAGTAATGCTACCCAGAAATCACATGAGTCTGTCAACAGAAAGACAGGTGAAAAGTGACGACAAATAAGAGATGACAAGTGATAGCTAATAGATGATTCACGAAGAAGAAGATAGATAACAAATGCCATAAGATAAATTGTAGATGACAGGTGATACATTACATATTACAGATAAGAAGTGACATATAGTACATGATAGATGATATATAACAAATAACAGATGACACGTGGCATATTACAACATGGCGAATTGCAGATAACAGTTGATAGACGATAGGAGAAATTAAAAAAAATTGTTGCAAAAAATTCATCATAAACATTTTAGAAGTTATTTAATCAAAAAAAATCCCATCTATAAATTTAGATGATAGATTTCACATAAAATGACAGGTGATAGGTGATATATGGTACAAACCGTGACAGGTAACAGATAATAGACGATTATGCATTACTGATGTGGACAGATAACAGATGTGACAAATATGTACAGATGATAAATGATACATGACACAAGGCAAATTAAAGTTGACAGATGGTAAATAACAAATGACAAAAAATATCACATGACAGAACTGTAGAATGATGACAGGTAATACATGCTTAATGTGGAAGAATTACAGATAACATGTGTGGATAGATAATAGATGATACATGATCTAAGGGCCCATTCTGACACGACCACTTCGTGGCACCACAGAGACGCCACGAAATGGCCATCTCAGAATGGGCCCTTAGGCAAAAGATAGTTGACAGATGGTAAATGACAAATAAGGAATATGACACGACAGATAGCAGATGGTGACAAATGTCAGATAATAGATACAAAAGAGGACAGATAACACGATACATGACAAATTATAGATGACAGATGATACATTATACATGGCAAATAACATGATAGATGATATATGATAAATGACAAAGGAGATATAAAAAAAGCGTCAAAGTCGTTTTTATATGTTACTTAACGTAGAAATCATATCTATAAATTTAGTTATTGGTGATAGGAAATAAATGACACAAGCAGTGACAGGTTATAAATAATAAATGATAATAGATGATATAATACTGATGTGACTAGATGACAGATGGAGACATAAGATAGATGATGCATGACATATGAAAAGATGGCTGGCAGATGACAGATGACAGATAACAATTGATGACTACATGCCAGGTGACAGATAATAGATGATACATAACACATGAAAAGATAGTTTGCAGATGGTAAATAATAAATGAAAGGTGTAGTAAAAAGAAATCAATTATTTTTGCATGAAATTGAAGGCTTCAATTACCATAGTTAGAATGATCCGATTAAGTTCAAATGTGCGCCGTTTTATTCTATAACTTGTTGCCATTTTGATGGTAATTTTATTATGCCTCTCTTTTGGATCGCTCGACCTTATTGGCAAACAATTAAGACAGTCGATTTTCGTAAGCCTTTCTTGAAGCGAATTTTTCTCAAGCAAAATTGTTCGCCATGGACAGGAACAGATAGTAAACACTTGGTGCCAGGTCCGGAGGTCCTGGAGCTTCTGGCGAGTCACCATCGATGTGTGTGTCCTGGCGTTGTCGTGATGGAACTCAATTCCTCTCCTATTGACCAAAGCTGGCCTCTTCTGGGCGATTGCTTCCTTCAGACGGTCTAATTGTTGACAGTACAGTTCCGAATTAAGAGTGTTGCCGTAGGGGAGCAGTTCATAGTAGATAATTCCCTGCCAATCCCACCAAACACACAGCGAAACCTTCCTAGCTGTCAATCCTGGCTTGGACACCGTTTCCGCCGGATCAACACTATTCGACCACGACCGTTTTCGCTTGACGCTGTCGTAAGTGACCCACTTTTTATTGCCAGTCATCAAACGCTTCAGAAATGTGTCGATTTCTCGTTGTATCCAATCTTTTTCAAATGGTTTTTTTCAAACGGATAGTTGTGCAATCTTTACCTCTTGGGCAATCAAAGCAGTGCTTACATGACTGTTGGACTCGACAATGCCCATGATTTTATCGATATTCTCGACAATTGGCCTTCCCGTACGTGGTTCATCTTTGACACTATAAAATATAGCGTATTTTCTCTTTGCTAATGTCCATCTTTAACGCCCGCTAAGAAAAACTGGGTCAACTAATCACCAAACTGTCAGAAAAGTTTTTTCAGTACGAAATCTCATATTTCTAATGCCATCTAGGGGAACCCAATAGGTCTTTACAACACTAAAAATAACTAAAGCAGATGTTAGATGAGAAATAACACACGACTGATAGCAAGTGACTACAAATGATACATCACAGGTGCTAGCAGATGCACCATGACAGAAGAGGGCACCTAACAGATGATCTATAACACATAACAAATTGTTGGTACCAAAAGTTAAATGCCAGATGATGCATTAAAGATGACAAATAAAAAATTGATATATGACAAATGGCAGATGATACATACCAAAAATATAGGACAGATAACACATGACATCACATGACAGCGTGACGAATGACTGATGATAGATGGGCACTTCTTTTTTACAATTTTTGATTGTTACCAAAAAAACAAATAAGAAGTTATTAATTCAAAAAAATCACAATTAGCTAAATGTCAGATATCAAATATGACACAAGATGATGAGTGATAAGTAATGAATGACACAAACGGTGACATGATTAATGACATTACAACATATAGCTGATTGGTTGTAAATGACAAGTGACAGGAAATGCAAAACAGAAGGCAGATAAAAAATAACACAAGACAGATGACGATAATGTTTATTGTTTATTTATTCTTTGTACATCTTTCTTAAAAAAATACATTTCAAACAAATGGAAAAGATGATTTATGAAACACGAAAAATTGTAAATGACAGAAGGTTTTTATTTCGTACTAAATTTTCGCGTTTCAAGTCTTAATAATATTAATTAAAAGAAATAATGTGAAATAGATAACAGATGAAATAAACGACGATAAGTGACAAATGATTGACGATAACATGTAACATACTAGATGATATATGATAGATTTGGGCAGATAACAGAAGATATGTTTTAAAAATTTACAAAAATGACAGATGACGTATAAAAAATGATACATAACAAGTGATGACAAAGGAGAAATGGCAGGTAACAGATAATAGATGATAAATGACAAATAATAGAAGACGGAAGATAGATGGTAAATGATTGGTGAAACATTTTATATGACAGTTAGGAAATGACACATAGCCATTCATAGATAACAAATAATAATCATACTCGTTTGTTATACTGATTTCACAAATAATAAATATAGAAGGTTATGTATTTAAAGAAACGTTAATCAAATATTTTATTGAATAATATTTCTTTTAAAAGCACATGTTTACATCGTAATAATTGAAGCCTGGAATACATTTAAATTAAAGCTAAAACACTGTTTTTATATTTCTTGAAGCAACATTTATAGTTCTTTTTTTTGCAAAATAAAACAGTGGCATAACTACAAACTTATATGTATGGTAGGTGGGTGGCCTCTAACCCACCCTTTTTTAAATATAAAATTTGCCATTGTTTAACGGAATTAACTATAATACTATAATTTATTAAACTGTAGAGGAAACAATTAGAATTTGTAAATTAAATATTGATTAGTATTTATTTATGTATCCATTATGTTTCGAGTTTTATTGCTCCGTCTTGTTAAAACATTGCGCAAAATTAACAGTCGTCAAAACATATTAACGCGTATGATAAAAGAACTTTTGCGAAGTACATACAAAAATTATCCACCTTTCAGACATTAAAATAAAGTAATTTCCTTGTGTGTTCAAGTTTAATTTTGTGTGATCAACATGGGATTGGTTTTGTGATTAATCCTTATCGTGCGACTGAACGAGATAATATTGAATTAAGGATCATCATTTAATGTGCGCATTAAAATTAAAGGTGTTACAAACATTATATTTCATTTATCAAATAATTACTTCATGACCAAGCCTAGTTAACAATAATAAAAATGGAGGGTGGACTGGTCCCACCCACTCAGCAAATATTTTCGACATTGAACTTTAAGATTAAAAAGCGTGTATAATAAATAGGTCGTTTGCTTACGTTTGTTTACACAAATTTTACGTTTTAGTCATTTTTTTATTACGCACAAATTAGCATTGATGATCGCAGAAGATAAATGAAATATTCAAATAAATGCGGTAATGTAATTAATTAGATAAACATCTGGTAACAATTCCGTGTCCATGACTAAAATGCAAATGACATGACGAAATTCACCATGTCATTGTCATTGTCCGAAATAAAACGCCATGAAATGTAATGTGCGGACCGTTTCGGTCATCCTGCGCCCACTAGATTTTTGCAAAGCCGATTATTCCAAAAAGAATTTCCCACATTTATAGAAAGTTTAAAAGTCATTTATTGACATATTCTTAAACTAAACGACGAATAACCAAATTATATATAGTTGTTTTTAATTATAATCAAATATGTATTATATTTAAGATGAAATTAGTATTAAGTAAATTTAAATTATTATTAAAATTTTGGTTGCACCATTCTGTTATTATATATCAATGTTTTGATAAAGAGAATGGTTGCGTCCGTTACTACGTGGTAATCTATACTTACACTGAATTGAAAAATTCACTATGTTTTGAGTTACGTCAAGATTTGGCCTATATTGTTAAGAAAACACTTTTTTCATAAAAATAGATATATTAGCTATTACTATATTGTTATTTGTGTATTGAATTAATTAAATTCCATACGTAGAAAATAAAACACTTCTGGGAAGGATTTTCAAAATGTAGGGAAACAATTTTCGCAGTGTTTCGACATTAAAAACTGCAAAAATTCTTGATGATATAATCATTTTTTATTGTTTTAGATTAGCAGATATATTTGATTGGGGGATATATAATGAATTAGTTGGATTGTTAATAAAAGTGTTTTATTTTCTACATATTATTATTTATATATCTGAAACTAAATCAAAATTTCGTGCAGGCGATTTTTAAACTAAATTATATATCAAATACTAACTGACACAGATTTCTTGTGACTTCACCTGGATACGGTTTTTCCTAGGAAATGAGTAATTCAACAGGGCGTATCCATCCGAGCTCTGATTCATTGCCTATCGAGGGGGCGTCCCAGTTGTAAATGTCAAAGTTGCAAATGTCAGGCCGTTATATTCTTACACGCTCCTCTAACACTGAAAAAAAAACAACGTTAAGGAATTAAGAAAGAAAGAAAAAACATAACATCCTCCCTCGGGTACGACTTGCGGAAGACCCGAAAATAAACAACCGCGCATTTCTATAAATATGCTCATTGGTTAGGGGGTTAACTAAATTTAAAACCGGTGAAAATGGGGCTTTAAATGATTTCAAATTACCTGTAACTAAATTTAGGCTGTTAAAAAAATTATTTAATTTTTTTCGTTTTTGCTTTCAGGTAAGCAGTTTATTTTGGTTTGTCGCTATAAATTTGGCATCGCCGGTGGGTAAGTGAGTGAATTATTCTAAAAATAAAAAGCTGTTACGATTTTTGGACTACTGGTGTCACCCGACCAGGTGTCTGCCCGTTCTGAACGTGATTAATTTTGTCGAAGGCAAATAACTCTTAAGTTGTTATGGTGGTAAATATTAGCTTCAGGTAATTTCGTGATGACGAAGTTTTATTTTATTCATGTTTAGATTGAATGTACATTTTAATTTTATTATTCCTTGTGTTGTCATTTTAATTTTAAAAATGAATAGCTTTAAAAAACTTTACAAGATTAAAATGAAAGTACTTTTTTATCATTTGATAAAGTTCCTGAAAGTACTTTTCTTTTCATCAATACTACACCTGTAATCCAATATTTTATTTACACGTTTACAATATTAGTTTAATAATATTTTCTTCCTTTCAATTGCTTTATGAATTTTTTGCAAAGTCTCAAAATAAATATCAGCCAACCATATTATTTAATTGAAAATTGGAATCAAAGATTTGAATTATTGTTCCCTGTCACCAACAGCCGATGACCAGTTTCAATCTATTTTGGATCTCATCAGCGTTACGCATTTGAAGACAGCCCAAACACCAATAGAGATTCTCAATAATTGGAGTTAAATATCTGTCAGAAATGGCCAAAATATTGCCTTAAGAGTATCATCAACAAATAAATTTTAAAAAATTGGAATCAAAGATTTGAATTATTGTTCCCTGCCACCAACAGCTACGGACGGGTTTCGATCAATTTTGAATCTCATCAGCGTAACGCAGTTGAAGACAGGGAAACGAAGTGCAACTTCAGTGAAGCAAAACAGCTGGACAATCTTCTTACAATAATATGAATCATCCCTAAAGAGTTTATTACAATTGTTGCAATTTCCTGTGATAAATCTGTTTTCAAGTTTTACTACAGTAAATTATTATTATAATCTTTGACGTTAATGTGATATATGGTCAAAATTATTGGCGATAATCGTGAAACGCGGTAATTCTTTATTTCACCGAAGTCTCTCTCTATATTTTTTTTGTTCTCGTGTTTATTTTAGCGTTCTTGGCAAAAGCCTGTCCAATTCAAAATGATGTACGATTTCATAAATAGCACAGCGCAGACACGCGGCGTAATTTCGCTCTTCCTACGATTGCATTTTGATAATCGGAAAGGCCATTACCGACCGATAAATAAAATTAGAAGAGAACGATCGGTTGCGGAACGTCGTCTTGTGTTCGTTCGTTCGGCTCCAGCGCGTGATGGTCTTGTGTATAATTAAAACGCTTGCTCAATCGGGAAAACAGACATTCCGTTACCACCCAACGAAATATTTATAGGACATAATGCCCGCTGGTTCGGCAGAAGAAATGTGAAAACTTACGTAACTGTTGTAATAGCGGATTTGGCAACGGCGCTGTGATGATGATGATGGTGGTGGTGGCGGCGGCGGCGCTCTGTGTATCGACTAGGACGTCTGTTGGTGGGGACTGTAATGTAGAAGTTAATCAAGGGTGTATTGTGTACAGGACAACAAAACGTTGGCCGTGTACTTCAGTTTTTGATGAAGGGTTTAAGCAGGTGATTCGGTGGGGGCACAAAGGGGATCCATTTGTATCTGACGCAGCAGCGTCGGATCAATTGTGCTCGAATTAATCCGTAAAATATTAATTTAAAGGCAGTTATCACGGAAATTTCCATAGAATGGAAAAGTATTAATTTTAAAAAAATATATTACGGCTACAAACCTGCTTCGACCTATTCTGGTTTCATGGGACTAGAGATCATTTTGTTAAGAGAAGAGAAAATCTATCATTGATGGTAGTGTAAAATTATAGACAATTCACTAAATAATTAATGTCCCAATTGCATCATAAAGATCTTCAATAATTGGAGCTAAATATCTGTCAGAAATTGCTAAAATATTGCCTCAATGCCTACAATTGCCTTATGAGTATCATCTCCAACAAATAAATAAAAATGCTTTTCAGTTCTTCGAAAACTCTAGAGAATAGCCTAAAATTAATATATTACTTGTAAACTTCATTTGACTTTAAAAATCTATATTTTTCACTGGGTTTGATTTGTAAATTAAGGACTTGTTTTCACACCTGTGATATGTTTCATGAAGAATGTAGCAGTGGAAGTATTAATTTTATACAGGTATATTTTTTGTAAGAACTTCATTTACCTTTTTAATAAAATAGTATCATACTCCCTAACTACTAAAACCAGTCCTTTTCTAGTTTTTGTAAAATTATTGCTAAGACTGAGATTCTGTCGTGACGCTCTCCTTTATTCTTTATTGTCTTTGCTTCTTCTGCTTACAAAATTACAAAAAAATATTATATGATATACATACATTTAAATCAGTCCATAAAACATTTAGCGAATTTATTCGAGCATCCCACTCAACGCTCCCTCTATCTGTGACCCATGGAAATATTCCCAGGTCGATAATAAAGATCAAATGTACGAAAACAGAAAAATGAATGAATCAAACGAAAATATTTATTCATTTGTTTTTTTTTTAAATTAAATATTTCAATTTTAGTAATTTCTTTTCTTAAATAAACTTGGTAATTTATGTATTTATTTGTTTATCTTTCTTGAAAATTACATATATAAAAATCTTTTTAAAAGAACATACGTCAAATTTTAGGCGAAAGGACCACGGGGGCGCTCACAATCACAAATTGTGTTCTTCCACTCGAATCCTTTCTCCATGATGTGGATGGAGTAAATATCCTCTTGGACATCTGGATTCTTCTACGTATGCTTTTATTTACGTTATAGTCCCCTTTTTAGCAGAGACCTTTTAGCTGTTTTCAGCAAAAAGTTAAAGGTGTTTAAATTTCTTTGATATCAGGCTATACAAAAATTTATATTTTTTTTGCTGAATTAAATGAACGAGTTTCTTATTAAATATGTATTTCTTTTGTTGTTTATTTAATTATATAACTGTTTTTTCAATATATTTAATTTAATAATTTCTATTACATAATAAACAATGAAAGCATATTTCAGAGAGATAAACATCTTTATTGAAGACTGTATTATGTATTATGTAATACATTTTTTGACTACATAACCATTATACAACTTTTTAACCTTGTATAACACTGACTGTATTAAGTGACTGTAGTTTCGACAATGTCAACTTGTCTTTATCAAGAAGTTTATTGTTATTTGTGAAGAATAATGTATAACGAAGTAGAAGCCTCCATCGTTAAAGCAGATCCATGCTAGTGTAGCTTATAAAGCAAAAAAGTACTTTGAACTATAATTAAGGGTAAAAAAACATCTTTAAATATGAAATTTCTTTTTTGTGCAAGTCAAAACCAACAAGAGATATCCTGTTCACATATATCAAAATTTTGCATTGCGAGCTTAAATTCCATTTACACCCAGTGGAATTGATCTCCTGGATGACTACGTTAGAGGAAAAGTGAGTCGTATTTGCCACAAAAATTTTCTGATCCAGAGGAATAACTCCGCACCTTACTACAAAAAAAAAATGAAGAAAACGGACACCAAGAAGAACCAGTTCATCCATATTCATACTGAGGCAAGTTTTTCAAGATTTTCGTGAACCATTCCAAAGTGCAGTTTGAAAACAAGGAAATAGAGTTTCTAAAATTAGGTCCAAACTATTCTCCACACGTATCGCATAAGAACCACAAAGATACCTTGATTGTAGAGTCAGAACTAGCTCTAAAAGATGTCCCTGACTGTGAATATACTAAATATAAAATAAATAGCTTAATTAGAAAGTCAACTATTAATTGGGTTGTTTGAATACGCGAGTACTCATAGAAAATCAACTTTTAATAATTCAAATAGTTATATTATTATAAAACTTATTATTTCTTTGATATAAGCTATTTAACTATTTGTATGTTTGCTGAATTAAATAATAGGGTTTATTATAATATTTAAATAATTACCTTTAACGAAATCTTCATTTTTTAATGTTTTCTATTATTTTTCTCTTAATTTTGTTGCTCAATTATTCTATGGCAAATTCAACAAATCTAGTCAAGTAGCTTTTCACTATTTATATTGTTTTTTGTGTAATTTCAATTGTTTTTACATATTTTTTGTGTATGTTATTATCAGAATTTTTTTCTGTTAATTTTGGCTATTTCTAGTAAAATAGTTTCCTTTGCAATTTATTTATTTTTTATTTTCTCATTTTTATAATTACTATTTCACTAGCTCTTAATAAATTTCAAATTGTTATTTTTATAATCGTCCATTATTAATTTTCTAATGATGTTTAGTTGCATTTCATTTGTTTTTTGAACAATTAGTCAATTATTTTTGCCACAATTTCAATTGTTTTTTTTTAATATGCAGTATTAAATGTTTTTGTATATTTCTTACATATTTGTTATCTAAAAACTTATTTATTTATAATCAAACGTATTTTGAGCGTTTTATCACATTTTGTCTTATTTTTGTTTGGATAGTTTTTCTTTGTAATTTATAAGTTTATACATTTTCATCCATTTCATTATTTTTTATTTTAGTTACCATTTTAATTGTTTTTTTTTTAAATTAATGAAATTAATTAATTTCCTTGAAAAGGTAATAAAAACAATTGAACTTGAAATTAACTGGAAAGTAGAAATAATAAAAAACCATATGTATTGGTATTATTCATTTATCCGATATACTCCATAAGATTCTAATATTATACATATAAATATACAATAATCAAAATAAACAATTTGTTTTTTTTTAAATATAATTATTAACATTTTTTTTTACTATTTCTGGTATTTTTTCCATACATTTTATTGGCAATTTTAATTTGTTTATCCGTTCGTTTGAAAATTTCTATAGCTTATTGTATTTTATATATTTTTTTAAACTATATTTTATTATTTTTTCAGCTGTTTTTTAATCGTAGTTTTTTAATTATTTATTTTGTCACCTGTTAATTTTCCATTTTATTTCTGTTGAAATTTCATTTTTTTTTTAATTAATTATTCAATCACTTTTGGTCATAATTTCAATTGTTTCTTTAAACATTTATTTACCTTTTTTTGGGTATTTCTTTTATAATTTTGTAGTCTGAAAACTCATTCGTTTTATTCATAACGTTTTTTGAGCGATTTCTTACAGGTATCACATTTCTTTTGGGTTTTTTTGTTTTAACATTCACTTTTTCGACAGTTTCGTTTTGTTTACTTTTTCCCGTTTCTTTACAATTTCAATTTTGCAATTAATGAGGTATATTGTTGTTTTTTTTTTTTCACATCTCGTTTATAAAATATCTTTTGCAAATTTAATAAAGCAATCGCGAATGTCTTTACCCTTCCCGTTATTTCCTTTTCTAATATTGATTTGTTTTAGTTCAATTGTTTTTAAATATTTTTTATAAAATATCTGTTGTTGTTGTTGTATATATGTAATAAAGCACAAACGTTAATTGTATTTTTTTACCCTTTTCGTAATTTTCTTTTGAAAATAATTCCTTTAATTATTTTTTTCTCAAGTTTGTTTTTGTTTTCAGATTTATATATATTGTGTGTCGTTTTTGTTTTAAATTGCTTATGTATTGTCTATATTTTACATTCATTGAGCGTACTCTTGACCTACCGCAATATACTATGTCTTGACGTACAACTGACCTTAGTTAATTTACCGTTTGTTAAGCTAGGTCAGGGTAACGCTAGGTCAATGTTCTTTGTATTATGGTAGGTCAGGAGTACGTCGGTTCGGTGTATTATTCATGAATGTATGTCAGGATTATTATAGAATTTATTGAGGGAGGTCAAGAGTACGTAGGTGCGTTGTTCTTATAATCACCCTTCGATATTTTTTTACGGTTGTAAGTTCTATCTTTTCTTAATATATGTTTAATTTTTGATAGTTAATCAAGAATATTTTTACCTTTTTTAATTTTTGGTCTTATTAATTAATATACAGGGTGACTGACGAAAAATATTTGGTGCTGAATCTCGCTTATTTTTGATTCGATTTGAATAAATAAAATCAAATTAAATCATTTTTAGAAGACTTTAAAATGAACTAAACCATTTTTCTAAAATTTCTACAAAAAAATCTTGAAAACAATTAAAAAAAACTTGTTAAGAAAACAGCTGAAAAATATTTTTAAGCAAAGAATAGCATTTAAAAAAATTATAAAATTGTTTAATAAAAAAATGTTCTAAAAAAGTAGTTGAAGACCTATAAAACCACTTTAAAATTTACTCAAAAATAGTTTGAATTTTACAAAGAGAAATAAAAATTTCTTTGAAAAAGCATTCTCAAAAAAATTTTAACATTCTAAAAAAAATTGAGAACAGTTTTTCAATAAAAACTGCGGAAAAAAATTTTTATGACAGAAAAAATTAAAATTGTTTAATAAAAAATAATTAAGAATGCACAAAAAGAACATTTTGAAAATTGGAAGTTTACTAAAAAAAAAAACAGATTGAAGTTTCATAATAATTATTACTATCTTTTTAGAAACATTATTTCGTTTATATTTTAGAAATAAAATATTTTATAAAAATTTTAAAATTATTTACAAAATAAAATAGTAATTCCTCAAAGAAAACAGTTTAAATTTAAAAAAAAAAACAATTGAAACCTTACTCATGCACTTAGAGATATAAATAAAATAAAGAAAGAAAGAAAGAAATATATTTATGTTCTATGCAAAAAAACGTGTTTTTTCTTTATAAAATTTTCTAAAAACAGTTTTGTAAAATAGTTGAAATGTTTTCAGAAAAAGTTTAAAATGTGCTTATGTAGTTTAAAAACAGATAACGCTTAATTAATATTCTAAGAAAAAACACAGTTATTTACAAAAAAAATGAATAATTAAGAATTAAATTTCTTAAAAATTCACTTCCTTTTCTTCAAAATGTATACATTTATATAATCTCTTTTCTGTTAAACAACCTATTTAATCGCATGTGCACTTTTCCCTTGTAATTAGACTTAAGCCTGCAAAGGAAATAAATAAATAAATAAAATAAAACAGTCGAAAACTTTCTAAAGATACTAAGATGTTTCTGAGAATAATTAAAGTTATTAAACATTTTCTAATAAAAATCTATCTAATAAAACTTTGCAATAAAAATTAAGAAAAATTTAAAACTAAAAAAAGTCAACTATTTCTTGAGAAAAATAATACTTGTAATGATTATTTGTCGAAAATGTATTAATGTAAGCTATTTATTTAAAAAAAACTGTTTAAAATTTGATTAAGAAATTCTCAAATTTTTGAAAAAAGAAAAGAAAACTTCCAAAAAATGGATTAATTATAATATTTCTTAAGTAAACAAAACATATTTTTTTAAATAGTTTAAAGTTTATCCAAACAATTGAACTCTTCTAAAAAAAGTTTTATAAAGTTTAAAGGAATCAGTTACGATTTTTGCAAAACTACTTTTACCATTATTGCAATTTCAAATTATAGATTTGATGAAGAATGACGAGTCCTATTAAATCCACAGGTTTACTCATTTGTATACAGATAAAAAACACAATGAATGATTAAGAAATAAACTAAATTATTTGAAATCCGTCACAAACATTTAAAAATTAGTTAAAATTAAAATTAGTTCATTAGAAAATAATATCAGTGTTATCAAGGATCGATTTTAGTTCTATTCTGTAATGTTTCTTTAACGGTAATTAACAAAATGTGCAACGGTATATTCGCAAAACGTTTTGATGCGGCACATCTGTAACAACCTTGAATCTAATTTCTAACTCCAGAAATAACGAAAGAACGACTTTTCGTTGCCGCTAAAATATGAGATGTTTTACGCGGGCGGCTGACAACTTTTATGGGGACGATTGTTGAAATCGCGCTCGGCTCCAAACAACATTTCCAGCAGAACTACGCACGCACCTCCTTGTTTTTTTTTTTATTTGCATCCTCCGACTTTGTGGAACGACGTCACCGCCGGTCCGGCGTTCGAGCGTCGCTTTTATCGATAAACATATTAGGCCTCGTTACATTTCGAATTGCCGCTCCGAAAATAAACTTTAATCGCCGATAACTTTTCAATCATTCACTCCCCGAGAGGATAATTATAGACTTTAATATCTGCAAAACACGGTGGACGTTAATTTTTTACGGCGAATCCGTTCAATTGATCTTTCAAACTAATAAAAAAATGATGATTGCTGTGGTCAAGATTAACCAATTATTTATGATGTACTATACAAACATTCAATAGTTATGTTTTTTTTCATGAATTTCAAGAAATACATATACAAGACGACTAAAGGACCATGTGGTCGATGGCCAATCAATACTACTAATAGTAGTAGTGTTTGGCTATCGACCACGTGGTCCTTCCGCTGTGTTATTTGTGTATTTGCGTGAGTATAAATGATATTGTTACTTTAAAGGATCACCCCTGTCACTCTAGAGCACCATTATGTGTATCTCAATAGTAAATGGTACCTGTCACCCATCAAACTGCTACTATTATTCAATAATAATTTTTACTTTGAATCAAAATAATTACAAATGGGATGTTTATCAACGTTCTTTAAACAATGAGTAATGATTTTTATTATTACGTTTAATTATTTTGAGAAACCGTTTTATTATCCTCTATATCCTTACATTCGAAATGCTAGAAAGGTTAAAGATGAAATAAAAGAAATTATTCTTTATTTTTATTTATATATACATACTGTGTTCCTACATTTGCGACATCTAACTTTAATTTTATTTATATTTCTCCCTTATTGGATGTATAATCTGTCGAGAAATAAACGATTATTATTATTATTACTATTATCTATTGGTTTTTTATTGAAATTTTAAAAAAATGTGAAAGTCTGACCTTGGCAATCAATAATTACTTATATTTTTATTGAACCGTGCTACAATAAAACGCTTGTAACATCAATTTAATCTCGCGCGATAAGATTGCGGGCGTTTTCCTTATAATGAGGTATTTATTTATGGTCGTAAAAGTTTTTCATTCATCTAGCCGCCTGCGTTCGTTTGCTTGCTTATCTTTGACGGATATTCGCGTTATTTCGAGCCCTGACAACACGACGCACGTACATATATATATATATTGTCAAGTGTTTGCAGAGAGCGAAATAAACAATCGTGTGACGCACGAGCGCCGCGACGCCGTGAATGAACCGTGCAACACTCCTCCTGTGCCGGTGACGTAATTACGCCCAAACGATATTTTATAAAAAGGCAGCGGAGCGCGCGTGGTCGTCACACGGACGCCGATTCGTAAATGTGATAAATTTACGTTGGGAAAAATAAAAGAAGACAACGTAAACATTGCTTTGGTCTTGATTCCTAATCACTTAATTGATTTTTTTAAATTTGAGTAAACGACACAAGTTTGGCACTTTTTTCACTTATTTTATTAAATGCTACATGTACAATGTAACCATTTTCAATAGCAAACTGAATAATTGATAATGGTTACATTGTAACCGAAATGTACATCTAGCATTTAATACAATAAGTGAAAAATTTGTGACGTTTATTCATATGAACATTTTCACGTACTCGAATAACCCAATTAATAATTGTAATTTATTTTAATGCAAATTCTGTAGTTACAGTGGCAAAATTTGATTGGAGGGTGATTCTCTTTTTTCTTGCATGTAATCACTTCATGTTTACCTCATCTTCCTGTACTTTGGCATTATTACTTTTTTCAGCAAATGGAATTATTAGATTAATCATCCTCTTTGGTTGTTAAAATAGTTATTTCATCGAAGGATCAAAAACCTTTTATCATCATTCTGCGCTATAAAGTACACAAATAACGATAAACAACTTTCGCTGAGTTGATAATGCGAAAATTTGAATGCAGCGTCGGGCGGCGCAATCTATTGTAAATATTTGCACGAGGGTGCAACCGGCGACGGCCGGTGCCGGGGGTGGGTGCACGGCGGCGCGCGGATGCGTCCCGACGCCGACCATCCATCCATCCCTCGGGATCCCCTCCGACCGTATCGATCGCAGAGCGGCAGGGGGTGGGCGGTAGGGGGAGTGGAGCGGTGGTGCACCTCTTAAAATAGCCAAACGGCGGCGGAAACGGCCGTGTCGTGTGACTATGGCAAGGTTAACTTTGAAATATTCCATCGGTCCCCGCTTCCTAATTCGATTTCCTCGTTTCAGGATTTACAAGCGCCAACTGAAAAAAAAGTAATAATAACACGTAACCGGAAATACCGTGCGAATTATGTACACAGGGTAGAAACATTACAATTTTAACACTTAACATAAAGAGAATTTCAATGAACCAATCAACACATTTTTCATTAAAGAATTTTAATTAATAAAAGATAATAATAATTGATAAAGTATTGGGATATAATTATTGACCTTTTAAAGTGCCAAGGGCAATACTTTAAACTAGCTTATTCACACACACCTAAATAAATCAATAACGTGGCCAATTACCAGAATTAATCTAATGTAAGATACATTTTTAATGCATATTTGGTTGCATAAAATTGTTGGAATCTAATCAGAGTACCTCCAAACTTATATAACATAAAATACTGTGATCTCTCATAATTACAAAAAAAATATGGGAGGAATAAAATTTCTATATAATTTGAAATATAGACAATAAAACAAACAGAATAAAGTTATCAGTTGATAATGAAAATTATCACTTAACTCGTTGTGAGACATTTTTGTATGAATTAAAAATGTATTAAAAATGCTTAATAAGTAAAACTACCAAGTTTTTTAATCAATTTTAAATTAATTTAAAAAAAATAATTAATTGACAGATGACAGTTAACTTGACACCTGTCAACTGTCATCTGTCAATAATTGATGGACTGATGATATGACAATTGCAATTATAAGAGTTAATTGATATTGATAGATGACAATTTTTGATTATAGATAACAGTTGGTAGGTAACAAATAAGATGACGTATAAATATTTGAAAACGAATAACTGATAGAAGATAATAATAACTGATTACAGTTGACAGATGTTAATAAATAATAATTGTCTATCGTTTAAATCATGTATGAAAGATAATACATAAAATAACAAACGCTTGACAGATGGATGAGATATTTAATAGATAAAAGATTTCAGATAAAATTTGACAGAGAAAATTGGTATGGCAGATAAAAGAACAAATAACTGGGACAAATTAACATTCTATAGAAAACCAATTAGATAACAAATAAATGTTAAAAGTTTAATGACAAATAATATGACAAGTGACAGTTGGCTGATTTTGACAAATGACAATTGCGAATTGACAGATAACAGATTCCAGATAATAAATAGTAGATAAAAAATTTGTTGACATAAAAAAAAGATGACTGATGACAAGTGACAATAGCCAATTGACTTATGAAAGTTGAGTAATTTTGACAGATAAATGGCAATTATCAATGTTGTAAGCGAATTAACAACTGGATGTGTATGTATGGTTGTTAAGTAGGTATTTAAATGTGTATGTACTGCCAAAATTAATAAACGAAAAATATGCGTAAAAGCCAAAACCTAAATACTCTCAAAAAAAGACAGTTGACAGGTGAAAGGTGTTTTCAAATAATTGTCTATATATATATATATAGATGGAAGATAACAAATGAAACTTATCAATTGACAATTGATATATTATAAATTACAGATGACAGTTGACAGATGCCAAGTGACTATTAACAGATTGCCGAGAATTGCTAATTAGTCTCTTAAAAGATAGTTGACAGTTGGCAAATATTGACAGACAATTATTTATCGATAGATGTAATATTATATAAGTAGTTGAAAGATAACAATAAAAATTATAAATTGGCAATTGATATATTAAGTTGTCAAGTATGAAATGGAGCAAAAATGCATATAATTGAATTCGAATTTTTTTTAATAAAAACTTTTTATTTTTAATCAAAGAATGATACACTTTTTCCACTTTAGAGGTAATTTATTAATCCTTTTGCTGTAGACGCCTGGATCACCGGAGTTGTTGAACTCTTTGACAGCATGTGCGGAATTGTTTCTCTTTCCAGATAAAAAGTTGTTTAAATTTTGAAAGAATCTGGCGAGAATGGTGGTTGACGGTGAGTTTCCAACTGCAACTCCTGTAACTTTGACACGGTCATTTGTGCGGCATGTGGTCGATTGGAGTCATCCAATTAACTAATTTTGACTGATTAATCGCAAGATTTCTCATCATTTCGTCTAGTTGATAACAGTAGACATCCACCGTGATCGATTGGCTAGGTTCAATAAAGCTGTGGTGGATGACACATGAGCCAGACCACCAAACAGTAACCATCAGCTTCTTCTGGTGAATGTCTCGTTTAGGACAGTGTTTTGGTAATTAATCTTTGTCCAACCATTGCGATGAATGCTCACGATTATCATACACAATCCATTTTTCATCACACGTAACAATTCGATTAAGAAATGGTTCGGCTTTGTAGCGTGAAAAAAAATGAAGACAACCGTCGAGTCTTCGTTCCTTCTGTTCATCGGTCAATTCATACTTGCTCCGCTTTTTCACTTTACCGATTTATGCCAAATAAGTCAATGATAATTCACGTGCACTTTGGCTGGGATTGGCTTCCACAGTGGCTTTCGGGACGTCATTATCCACCTGAGTGTTCGACCACGTAGTTCATTAGACAGGTCGAAATCTCCCGAATGATTTTTTTTTAACCAACGAGCTACAGTCTCGTTTGTAGCTACTTGAATTAAATGCCGAACACACTATCAAGATATTGGCGACTTCCTGCCGTGTTGTGGATCCAGGATGGAACTTATACTTCATCAACACACGAATTTTGCTGATATCCATAGTCTCACTTAATCGCCTATACAAAAAAACTATTGCAAATTTTTCAAAACTCAAAAAGAGGTAAAGATGTACTTTTCGCACGAAAAACAAATTAAGTATGTCGAAATACGGCGTATAAATGAGGTTTTGTGCGATTGAAATAAATAATATTTTGCTCCATTTCATACTTGAAAACTTGATATAATAAATTACAGATGACAGTTGACAGATGTCAATTGCCAAATAACAGATTGCAGAGAATCTACTAACTGGTATCGAATATAATAAGAGACGACAAAAAAAAAAACAAATAAAATGACTGTCGACAGATGGCAATTGCTAATTGATAGATAAGAGTTACAGTTATTAACAGTTAAACACTGAATAAAAAAAGTACCACGTAGTAACGGTCGCAACCATCATTTTGATTATTAACAGTTATTAACCAATAATAAAAATCAAAATTTAAAAAATAATAATAATAAGAACAGCAATTAATAACCTTAAACATTCACATAAACTGTCAGAAAAATGTTAAAAATAAAGTAATTATAGGCGATATATGATAACTGACAGTTGACTGATGTTGACAAATGACAGTGGCCAATTGATAATCATTGCCATTGCAGGTAAGAGTTACTAGATAAAAAAATTACATGATAAATAATGACAAATGAAAAAAAAAACAGTAATTATAGCTAATTGACAGATAAATGATAATTGTCAATATTTTGAGCGACTTAACAACTGTATATACACAATGAAACTGTAGATAATGTGTATGTACTGCCAAAATTAAAGAAACAAAACCAAATATGTGCTATGTAAAAAACAGTTGACAGTTGGCAAATGTTGACAGATAATTATCAATCGACAGATGTAATATTATATAAATAGTTTGAAGGTAACCATGAAAATTACAAATTAAACTATTAATAGGATTTTTTTGTCCTCACTAGGTGGCGTCGCTTAGCGTCCCTGCACTGCGGTCTCCGTGGTCTTTATTTTTAATAGGATTAATGACAGATGACAGTTATCAGATGTCAATTGACAAATGACAGTTTGTAGAAAACAGTTGGTAGATAACAAATACGACAGATGGCAATTGCCAATAGGCAAATGGAAGATGATACTAGAGTTTGACAAATTATAAATTACAGTTGATAGATGACAAATAAGATGAAAGCTAAATGTATAAAATAAAATGACATAATAACAGACGATAAATGGCAACTGACAGTTAGCAGATGACAGA
Organism: Ontholestes murinus; assembly: GCA_963969525.1. Classification (NCBI taxonomy): domain Eukaryota; kingdom Metazoa; phylum Arthropoda; class Insecta; order Coleoptera; family Staphylinidae; genus Ontholestes; species Ontholestes murinus. Next base: position 8,694,539 of record OZ018388.1, on the reverse strand, counting down.
TTACAGATAACGGTTGGTATATAAACAAATTGGATGACATAAAAACAATAATTGTAATGGATGACAATTACAATTTGACACATAAATAACAGTTGTCAATAATTTGAGCGATTCAACAACCGTACATTGAAACCGTAGATAAATGTGTGTATGTACTGCCGAAATTAAATAAACAAAAAACATGTGCTATGTAATAAAAACAGTGGACAGTTGACAATTTTTGACAGACAATTATCTCCACAAATAAAACAAACTTTTTAACTTTGTTTGTATAACACTGACTTTATTAAGTGACTATAGTTCGACAGTCATTTTATAAAGTCAGTGTTATACAAACAAAGTTAAAACGTTTTTTATTTGTGAAGAATATTGTATAACGAAGTAGAAGCCTCCACCGTTAACAGTTAACAGACAATTATCTATCTACAGATGTAATATTATATAAATAGTGTGACGATAACCAATGAAAATTATAAATTGAACATTAATATGATTAATGACAGATGACAGATTACAGAGAACAGTTGGTATATAGCAAATACTACATATGGCAATTGACAATAGACAAATGGATGATTATAATAGATGTTTAGATATTATAGATGACAAATAAGATGACAGCTAAATGTTAAAAATAAAATGACAAATAATAACAGGCAATAAATAGCAACTAACAGTTCATAGATGACAGATAACTGTTGGTAACATTATTTTAAAAATGTGCAAATGAAAAAAAAAATTATAACTAATGACAGAAGACTGACAATTGCAATTGATAGATACATGACAATTGCCAATATTTTGAGCGATTTAACAACCGGACATACACATTAAAATTGTAGATAAAGGTGTATGTAATGCCAAAATTAAAGAAAAGAAAAAAATATGTGTCGTAGTAAAAACGTGAATAATCGTAAAAAAGGACAGCTGACAGTTAACAGATGATGACAGACTAATTGTCCATCGATAGATGTAATATTATATAATTATTATAATTACATTATTAAATGTCATATTGATATATTACCATATAAAATAAGGTCTACAGTAATTAGACCTCTTTACCCCAGAAAATGGGAGAAATATTGCCTGAGTGATAAAATGTATTAAAATCCTTTAGTTCGTTGTAGAAAATTAAATAATAAAATTTAAAATACGAAAACATTTCGTGAATCTACAACAATGAGTCTTACTAAGACTACAAAACAAATTAATTTGAAACAACTACTTCTCTAGCTAATACTTCGACAGACATTGAATAATACAAATTAATTTGCGTGTTACAAATAGTACAACTATCAAAGCAACACTAATTTGAATGAAATTATTTCTGTTGAATAAACTAATAAATGATAAAATGTACTTTAGATTGTTTAAATGTAACTATAACATGAAATTTATTATTGCCTGAGTGACCAAAATTATTTGGTGACCATCATCACCAGTTGCCAACTATAATGGGTCGAGTGGAAGAACAAGTGTGATCGTGAACTCCGCCTTCAAGTTCTTTACTTCAAATTTTAAGTTAGTTATTAATGTATGTATTATTATGTATTTTACAAAATAGAACTTGTAAAGTGAATAAAATAAATAAATAAATAAATAGTTGGAAAATAAGCAATGAACATTATAAATTGACATTAATACTATTAATAAAGATGGCAGTTATCACATGTCAATTGACAGTTGACAATTGACAATTGCCAATAGACAAATGGAAGTTGTTATTAGATGTTGATAAATTATAAATAACGGATGATAAATGGCAAATAAGATGACAGCTAAATGTTAAAAATTAGACGACAAATAATACTAGGCGATATATGGCGATTGGCAGTTGACAAATGACAGATTGCAGATAATATTTGGTAGATAAAAATAATAAGAATAATTGAGTGACAAAAAAACAAATATTAAAACTCATGACAGATGACAATTGCCAATTGATAGATAAATAACAATTGCCAATGTTTTGAGCGACTTAACAACCGTACATACACATTGAAACTGTAGATAAATATGTATCTACTGCCACAATTAAAGAAATTAAAAGAAGTAACAATCTAAATAATCTCAAAAAGGACAGCTGACAGTTGATAGACTAAAAAAACTTTAGTAGAAACCTAAATAATCATATAAAATAGCTGGCAGTAATGTACAAATATTAACAGACAATTATCTTTCTATAGATGTAATATTTATTAAAACAATAGTCGAAAGGTAGCCAATGAAAATTATAAATTGACAATTGATAGGATTAATGGCATATAACATTTATCAGATGTCAATTGACAGTTGACAGATTGTAAATAACAGTTAGAAGATAACAAATATAACAAAAGATAAAAACAAATAAAATTACTGGCGACAGATGACAGTTGCAAATAAACAAATGGAAGATGATAAAATATGTTGACAAATTATAGATAACAGTTAATAGATGACAAATAACGACAGCCAAATGTTAAAAATAAAATAACAAATAATAATAGGCAATATATGACAACTGACAGTTGACAGATGACAGATTGCAAGATAATAGTTGGTAGATAAAAGAATTTAGGTGACATTTGAAGAAAAAAAAAACAAATATTAAAACTAATGACAATTGCTAATTGACAGATTAATGACAATTATAAAAAAAACATATTGTCAAAATATTGAAAAGTTTTTACCCAAATGAAGATAAAATCTTTCCTTTAAAAACATGTTTTTTTCTGATACTAGCTTATGTTTTAATAATTAAAGGGTGTGATAGAGGCCACCCACCCACCCTACATTTACACATAATTTAAAGCTAAATGTTTATTTTTTTATTTTACTTTACATTTCATATACTGTTGTATTTTTTATTTTTAACCCAAAAACAGAAACGGTGGTTTAGTTTTGAACGTAATATGTAGGGTGGGTGGGTGACTTCTGATCGATCCTAAAATTAAAAATCATTCGACAGAATTTTAATGAATTCAAATTAAAATATTAGATTGGGTAAAAATAACTTTGATTAAAACACTTCTTTTTGCTTTAAATATTGAAGACAGGTTCTAAGTGTTTTAATCAAAGTTAAAATATTAGCGTTTCGCACTAATTGCTTTACTATCAAAATAAAATCGCCTATATTTTGGTAATTGAATAAAAAAATTAAATAACTATAATAAAAACATTTGAATAAGAATTGAAATTTGTTCATGTTTTAAATAACAATTTAAAATCAAAATTTTCAGAAACAATTGAACAAATTGGTAAAAAACAGTTGAAAATATATCGAACGAAACAATCGCAAACAAAAATTCATAAATTGAACATCAAATTAAAAATAACAGTTGAAAAATAAAAACAAAAACAATTGAAAACAACTCAAAATTGATTTAAACGAACGGTTGAAACAAAATTAAAATTATAGTTGAAAAAAAAACTCGGAAAAGAGATAGAAGTTGTAATTTTTTTCTACACTTTAATCGAAAATTAAAATTGATAAGTATAATATAATTAGTTTTACGAAAACAAATTACATCGAACACAAAAAATATTAATAAAATCAGTTGAATAATAATCTAACAAAACAATCGCAAACGCAAATTGATACTTTAAGTAAAAATAAGTAATTAAACACAAAAGTTGATAAAAGAAACAGAAAATTTAACTGAATAAAAAACATATTAAAAAAAACAGTTGAATTATTATTTAACAATACAATCGGTTGTAAACTGTATTTTAATATAATCGAACATAAACATTGATGAATAATAAAAAATTGAATAAAATCAAACATTTAAACACAAAAAATGATTACAAAAAAACAGCCGATAAAATCGAACCAAAAACAATTGCAATCAAAAATTGATAAATATGAAATGTTCAAACTAAACAAATGAATTTTGACCAAATCTATTGAAACAAAACTACCATGACAACAATTAAAAGAAAATCCATTGGGAAAACTTGACAAAATTTGTTAAATATAAGTTCACAATTAATCATAAAATAAAAAATAACAACCAAATGTTTAAAAAATTGAGGCGGAATGAGATTAAAAAAATTAAAATTAAATCTAGTAGAACAAAAAGCTATGATTAAATAAAATTAACAATTAAAATTACAAGAAAAAAATATTAGAATTCACAAAAATTGTTGAAAAAGACATTAAAATTAAAAAAGACAAGCTACTGAATATAATAAAAAGATGTGTCGAAAACAGTTGAAAGAAAGATATTATTAAATAAATAAAATTCTTGAAGAAACCACGAATTTTTGTTTTAATAAAAAATATGATATAAAAATTGTCTAATTATTGGTTGTTAAATAAAATTACTAAAAATAATCAACTAAAAAAATACTAAATAGTATAAAAACGTCAAAATTATTTTCATTTACCCTTTTAATTTAGTCGAATCGAATCTTATGAAAATAGAGTTATCATTAAAAAGAAATAAAGACAAAATTAATCAAAGTGAAAACAATTTAATCGACGACCACGTAATTGATTCTAAATATAAATATGTATAACATTACCTGTTGTCTTTAAAATATATATTTTTAAAACACTTCGTACAAGATAAATAAAAAATAGTGTATTACGTATTGATAATGAAAAAAAAACATAAATTGTTATTTACATATTATCTACAAACAATAGAAACGAATGGACAAGGACAACTGGTATAATTTAAAAATAACTAAACACGATTTTAAAATATTTTAAATTATCATTCAACTTTAAAATAACCGGATCACACGTGATGTGCTGGTGACTTAAATATTTATTAATTCGAATGCGTTAAACGTAATAAAATGTGATTGTTATTGCAAACATTGCTCTATTAAATGGTTTTCCTATTTATACAATTAGTGTGAATTCATTTTCATTAATTTCACGTCCATGTGAAAAAAGTCCGGGCGGAGGTATAACGTAGGCAACCCTTTCTACGCCCGGCATAATTTTTGCACGCAGCACGTAATAATCTTCGTGTCGCGTTTAGAGATTAAATCTACTCGTGGGAAAACCACTTGTGTACGAATTGGTTAATTATTTAATTGCTTTCGCATGTGGACATGCACGTAATGTCTTTTATTGCTGACAGATATAAATTGTTACGATAACACACAAGTTAAATAAGTACTAAATTCACTAATTTATAATACAACTAGGGAAATTGATTGAATTTTTGGTTTTCAATTTTGAACCAATAGAAAACATTAAGGTAACGTCAATTTCCTTGTTAGATTATAAATTGTTTGTTCTCGTTCTTAAAGCAGTATTAAATAAGTATTTGCAAACATTACGAAAATATTTTACGTTACGTTTGACAAATTCTGCAAGATCGTTACAAGGAGGAAGTAATAAAGTAAGTCTCGTCCGCTTTCATCGTTTTTACTTTCGTGCCGCACACTTAATTACGTATAATTGCGGTGCAGGATAGAGCTGCACTCATGCGCTTCATCATCAGATTCTGGACGAATCAACGTATTGGCAAAATTTAAATCAAAACTGTTTTCATGAACAAAATTTGGCGATGGAGAATCTTTTGATGAAAACAGTTTAATTGTTTAGATTGAATTAATCTAATCTAATTGTGAATCTACAACAGAGTCTTACTAAGACTACAAAGATTATTATCTAATCTAATTGTTTAATTAAATCTAGAAATAACAACTTATTGAAAATTGGCTATATTATTTTTTATATTTCTTGAATGACTTTCTTATTTATCAGTTTCTTTTGTAACGCACTTTTGATAAAGTGATAAACTAGTCGAGAAAAATTGTGAAACAAACCAATTGTAATTTAATCAATACATCTTTCTTGTACCTTATAATTTATGCCTAACAAATTAGCTAGGAATCCTGCTTTGGACGAGGATAAGGGTAAATATTGATTCGGCGCGATATTTATTTTTAGGCGCTAGTGACAGGCTTCTAATGTTACAAATGCCTAAGGTGACGTCCTTTTGTGAATATTTAATGGGGACGTGCTCGGAGGTACGTAATTGCTGTACAAACTAATACGAGGAAATCGAATCGTGACCTCCAGAATGGGCTGGGGCAGCGGGCGCACAGGACGATGTAGGGGAATGGCAGATGTTGAGGAGATACGAATTTAAAGAGGTGCCTTACGACAGGTGTGTGCCGGAAGGTCTGGCCATATGCGGCCGAATGAAGAAGGAGAAGTTTTATATCCTATTAAAGTTTCGGTATTATATCGATTCTGAAATGATAAAAGTAAAACGTTAAAATCAATACTTGAAATTGAAATTGAAAGATATATAGATTCAGCAATTGAGAAAGTTTAGGTGAGTACATATTAATTCATTGCCTAAACTAAAGTAATACTTTAAACTCTAAGGGATTATCTTTCAATTGAATTGGAAAGTATTAATTTTAACGTTTCTTTCATAATCAATAGAATACATTAAAAATTATCTTAAATAATCATCATTACGAACATATAAAACCAATAGTTAAAAATGTAATGAGCTATTTTCATATTTAAACGAGTTTGTTTGCCAATAGTAGAAAAGGTATATACATATAATTCTTTCACAATTGAAACCATACCTTATCCAAGTATTACAAAGTTTTGGGCATGCTAAAAAATATTAAAACTAAGAATGGATTTTTACTTTTAATTTTAATTACTAACAATTAGACATAATTATTAAAGAGATAATGAGCAATTTATAAATGACAAGTTTATCAACTATAGAAGAAATCTAGGGATATGTTCTTGGATTATGTTATATATTACAAAATGTTTCAACACGAGTTTTATGAGAACCTACAAGAAAAACAAAGTTCAATCAATTGTGTTGAATATGAATTTAGATTGTTTGTTAATGTTTGAGGAAATCAATGTTCCTAATTTATTCAGTGTTTCCGAAAATATCTCTACATTTTGTAGGAGATCGATGTGCGTTAATAATAAACGAACGAGGCATTTACGTGTGGGTACACATTATACGTTTATAAACTATTTGACGTATTTAAGGCGAACAATGGCCTTACTTTCATCATCCATAAAAAATGAGACTGCTGTACGTGTCTCTCGCGTTGCGCAATGGGCGTCCGTTCGTTCAGCAACGGTCGGCCCCGCCGTCTAATTATTAAATCATGCATGAACCAAATTATTTATTAACAATTCATTCCGTCGCGAGGCAATTTCACTGCGATCGTTTCGGTTTTTCGTAACTGGAATTCCTCACCTTGACAATAATAGAAGTTTCCAATATGTATATATATTCAGTCAATCATTGGAACATTACAGATAAACGTAGTGTAAGTAAAATAATAGGTTTTAATCCATTGATTTTTACTTTCCCTATATATAGTAAAACATCATCAAATATGAATACATCAATTAAAACATGCTATTATTTTGTGTTTATTTATATTTTACAACTCCTAACTAAAACCCTCGCTTGTGTTTTACTGATTGGAGGGTGGAATAGAGGCCACCCACCCAACCTACATATACATGATAATTTTAATTACTAATCGTTGATAATTTTGCTGCTAAAAACCTTCAAACCCTTTGTGCAATAAAAATAAAACAAAATCAAAATTTAAGGTTAAATATAAATGACTTTCTATAGTTAATCTAATCTAATTTAGTTTTTAAATCTGCCCACCCATCATGCATCGAATTTGTACTAATTTACTCACTCAAAAATGTTACCTTTTCAATTTCTTTTTCATTCAAAAAGTTTTGTAATTAATTTTATTGGAAACCGCGATACAATAAGGAATTAAAGTTTATAAGTATATGTAGGGTGGGTGGGTGGCCTCTATCCCACCATCCAATCAGTAAAACATCATCAAAAATTATTTGAAAAATTTGTATGAATAAATCTCTAAAAATTGCAATTATTTTGTGTTTATTTATATTTTACAACTTTTAATTAAAACCCTCGCTTGTGTTTTACTGATTGGAGGGTGGGATAGAGGCCACCCACCCACCCTACATATATATGATAACTTTAATTGCTAATAGTTGATGATTTTGCTGCTAAAAACAATCAAACCTTTTATGCAATAAAAATAAAACAAAATCAAAATTTAAGGTTAAATATAATTGACTTTCTATAGCTAATCTAATTTAATTTAGATTTAAAGTCTGTCCACCCATCATGCATAATATTTTTTTAATTTAATCACTCAAAAATTTATCTTTTGAATTTCTTTGTTATTAAAAAAGTTTTGTAATTATTTTTGTTCCAAACCACGAGACTATCAGTAATTGAAATTTATATGTATATGTAGGGTGGGTGGGTGGCCTCTATCCCATCCTGCAATCAGAAAAACATCATCAAAAATTATTTGAAAAATTTGTATGAATAAATTTCTAAAAATTGTAATTATTTTGTGTTTGTTTACATTTTACAACTCTTAACTAAAACTCTCGCTTATGTTTTACTGATTGGAGGGTGGGATAGAGGCCACCCACCCACCCTACATATACATGATAACTTTAATTACTAATAGTTGCTGATTTTGCTGCTAAAAACAATCAAACCCTCTATGTAATAAAAAATAACACAAAATCAAAATTTAAGTTTAAATATGAATGACTTTCTGTAGCTAATCGTATCTAATTTAGATTCAAAGTCTGCCCACCCATCATGCATAAAATTTTTATTTATTTACTCACTCAAAAATTTATCTTTTGAATTTCTTTTTTATTCAAAAAGTTTTGTAATTAATTTTATTTGAAACCGCGAGCCGATAAGGAATTAAAGTTTATATTTATATGTAGGGTGGGTGGGTGGCCTCTATCCCACCCCCCAGTCAGTAAAACATCATCAAAATTATTTGAAATATTTGTATAAATACATCAATTAAAAATGCAATTATTTTGCGTTGGTTTACGTTTTACAACTTTTAACTATAACCCTCGCTTATGTTTTACTGATTGGAGAGTAAAATAGAGGCCACCCACCCACCCTACATATACATGATAATTTTAAATACTAATAGTTGATGATTTTGCTGCTAAAAACAATCAAACCCTTTATGCAATAAAAATAAAACAAAATCAAAATTTAAGCTTAAATATAAATGACTTTTTATAGCTAATGTAATCTAATTTAGATTTAAAGTCTGTCTACCCATCATGCATAATAATTTTTTAATTTAATCACTCAAAAATTTATCTTTTGAATTTCTTTTTTATTCAAAAAGTTTTGTAATTATTTTTGTTCCAAACTGCGAGATTATCAGTAATTGAAATTTATATGTATATGTAGGGTGGGTGGGTGGCCTCTATCCCACCATCCAATCAGTAAAACATCATCAAAAATTATTTGAAAAATTTGTATGAATAAATCTCTAAAAATTGCAATTATTTTGTGTTTATTTATATTTAAAACTTTTAATCAAAACCCTCGCTTATGTTTTACTGATTGGAGGGTGGGATAGAGGCCACCCACCTACCCTACATATACATGATAACTTTAATTGCTAATAGTTGATGATTTTGCTGCTAAAAACAATAAAACTCTATATGTAATAAAAAATAACACAAAATCAAAATTTAAGTTTAAATATGAATGACTTTCTGTAGCTAATCTAATCTAATTTAGATTTAAAGTCTGCCCACCCATCATGCATAATAATGATTTAATTTACTCACTCAAAAATGTATCTTGTGAATTTCTTTTTTATTCAAAAAGTTTTGTAATTATTTTTGCTTCAAACCGCGAGACTATCAATAATTGAAATTTATATGTATATGTAGGGTGGGTGGGTGGCCTCTATCCCACCCTACAATCAGTAAAACATCATCAAAAATTATTTGAAAAATTTCTATGAATAAATCTCTAAAAATTGCAATTGTTTTGTGTTTGTTTACATTTTACAACTTTTAACTAAAACCCTCGCTTATGTTTTACTGATTGGAGAGTAAAATAGAGGCCACCCACCCACCCTACATATACATGATAACTTTAATTACTAATAGTTGCTGATTTTGCTGCTAAGAACAATCAAACCCTTTGTGCAATAAAAATAAAACAAAATCAAAATTTAAGGTTAAATATAAATGACTTTCTATAGTTAATCTAATCTAATGTAGATTTAAAGCCTGCCCACCCATCTTGCATAAAATTTTATTAATTTACTCACTCAAAAATTTATCTTTTGAATTTCTTTTTTATTCATAGTTTTGTAATTAATTTTATAGGAAACCGCGAAACGATAAGGAATTAAAGTTTATATGTATATGTAGGGTGGGTGGGTGGCCTCTATCCCACCCTCCAATCAGTAAAACATCATCAAAAAATATTTGTAAAATACCCGCTCAAGGCAGTGTAATTTTAATTCAGAAAATTACATTCAAATAATAATTTTAGAATCATTACCTTCGTAGCAAGTTTCTCTTTCCGTGTTAAAGGATTCCCAAAGGAGATAAGATAAGCGGACAACCGCTATTGTTAACTAAAATACGTTTTCGGCCCTATTAGAGACGAGATCTACCTGCTAAAGTCATAACGGTCACCTGTTGTAAAAGGGTAATTTCGAATTTCGAAAAGGTAATACGAATTCAAGGAATTTTGTAAATTTGCAGCCCTTTTATAATATTTTTCGTTTGATGCCATTTTCGAGAAAGTTTGCGATTTCTGCAGTAATGGTATTTTGTGGAACTAGGCGTGCCTCATATCAGTTTTTACCGCTAAATTTCCGATAGGTAAAACCGAATTACTCATGCCGAGAGTAATAATCGCTTCTGGGCACGATTTATCCTTATCGTTAAAACATTCCATTTTTAATTTGATATCGTTTAATTTCATCAAATTCCATTAAATATAATCTTGTAATTCAATAATAATGCTCACACTGTTTTAAAATTATAATCATTAAGCGTTGCTAGATATTAGAAGTGGATTTTAAATGTGAAATAAGCGACTGCATCTGACAAGGAGTTTCCGTCAAAATTTAAAGTCTGCAACGACGAGATACGTTATCGCCTCCTGCGTAATCTTCCATCGGCTTTGTCCCATGTGTTGTGCGTGCTTGCTGTTTCTTTTCGGAAAGCTATTGCTGGAACAGCTGTTGGTCGATACGACACCCCAACCAGAGATTATGATTTGATTAGATGCGGGGTTCTTCAAATTTTATTTTGGAAAACGGTTCATAGTAAGAAATCAAATTTTCAAATGTTTCTGCTTCAAATCAAAATGTCGGTTGCGAAATATGCTGTCTGTTACATTAGGGAAAATAAACAAGAAGGGTGGGTCACAAAATATGCGGTCTGTGACATATGTGAAAAATAAATATGTCAGGAAAATTAACAGTTACTATCCTAAACTCCGAATCATTCAACATTAACAAGAAAATTATACACAATACACAAAAATGTATACTTACCATGCTACATTGTTGATGCTAAAAAATATTTTACTAGCTAACGGTTATTATTAATTAAAACCAATTAAAAAGTATTAACTAGCAAAAAATACCAAAAACCTTTCGATCTGTGCCGGTGCCAAACAACAACAACAAGAAAAAAGACTGCGCTTATTTTTTCCATGCAATATTTATGACGATGTGAAATAATGAATTGCTTTCATTAGCATTCGCTTAACTCTTCCGAACATCTTCGTCCGTCCGAGCGCGAAGAACATCATGAGCTCATCGCGAATTTCGATGCCGTAACCGATGATTCGCCGGCCGCGAGGAATGAATGCGGCTTGTTCCTTTTATTTTCGTCTTGGACGAGTCCTCGGGGGTAATCCATTGATGTTTTCCTCTTGGAATCCGAGCCGAGACGCGCGATTTATTTATGCAAGCCGGTTGGCCACCGCGGGCGGCAATCAGTACTACCCAGCAATAAATATCAATCCAATATACGTACATATAAAACATGGATTCATTATTATTTGCGTAATCAATAAATTTTAATATTGTTGATACTTGAAGCTTCTACTTTGTAAAAGTCTTTAAATCTTCGCTCTTCAAAATACTTGGACATTTCAATAAGATTAGGATTATATGATTATTCTATTTATTGGTTGTAGTAATCTGTTGCATATGTATTCAATAGATTAAAGCATTGACTCATAATTTATGTTTTATTCTTCATCGAAGACGGTACTAATTTATCTCCTCTGTCAGTACTAATATTTTAGTTGGGAGTAGTAAAACACTTGTTATTTTCAATTTTAAGGTAACTGACACGTGTTTCGGTCCTTACGTTTGATAATAATCTCCAGTGACCAAAACTCGTGTCAAAATAAATAAATGGAACGTAGCAAGTATTTTACTTCTCCCAATTTGAAAATTTGGTTCCATCCATCCATCAAGTATCGATTATAATATTTTAGTACATAATGAAACCAAATTGCAAAATAGCCCTTACTTCATATTCATAATTGAAAAAATCTTTTATATTTTTTTCTTGGGTATAATTTTTGTTTTCGTTTCCAATTTCGCACGGGTTTTACCAAAAATTATCAACGTCACACAGCGTTTTATCAATCCCTGTTCCAATAATCGCACTTTATTTCCTCTAGATATAATTCTTGCACAATCGAAAATAATAATAAAACTGAAGGTCTGGCCAGGATCCGATGACGACCCAATTCAATTTAGGGACTGAATTAACCGGAAACGCCCGTATTCTCTTACCGCTCCATTCAGATTATCGGGACTCTCCAGTAATACATCAACCGAATCTATTTCAATCCTTCTGAAGCTTTAAAGTTCCATTCTTTAAATGAGCCGGACGATTAGATCGACGGCAGTTGTTTGGAATTGGATCGAGTTTGCGGCGGGGAAATAATCAAGCAGCGGGAGGGGGGGGGGGGCGAGTTATATGGCGACAATTAATTAAAAGTTTTTATTTTCGGTCCCCGCGCCATAAATAATATTTGACCTTTCGCGGCAATTCTGTTAATGTGTCGGAGTACCCTAATAAAATCCCAAGGATTCGGCCGCTAAATGCTAACAATAAAACCGAAATTAAATTGGTCGAAATGTATGTGTTTAAAATTAAAACACTAATTAATACAGACGCATTAATTACATCTTGAATGTTATGATTTGTTTTAACATAAAATTTTACTCTATTAGGTGTAAAATATTAGAGCCCTTAACAGGATGACCACATCTAGAGTTTTTTTCTTTAAATTATTATTTACGTGATGGTCTGAAACAAAATTGGTATACTCCTTACATTTGATAATCCAATAAATTCTACAGTTTGATGACCCAATTTTCTAAAGATATTGTGTAGTGCTTTTTATTTGATGATCTTGAAGTATGAACAAGTAACTACAGTTTCCAATAGTTAATGTAACTTTAAAATCATTTGTATGATAGTTGCTCATTGCCAAACATTATTCTCTTCATGTAATTCTAAATTTCAATAATAAAAAAAATCTAGATGTGATCATCTCGTTAAGGGCTCTATTGTTTTACTTGTAATTGAGTAAAATTGTATATTATAGCAAATATTAATACAATAAATGCTGTCAAAAACTCGTTTCGTATTTACATGAGTTGGCAAATGCGAGCAAATAAAATGAATATTTTAACTATTCTCCTCATGTAACTCTCTAAAATTCAATTTAAAAAATTCTAGATGTGTTCATCTCGTTAAGGGCTCTATTATTTTACTTCTAATTGAGCAAAGGTGTCTTTGAGTTAGCAAAGGCGAGCAAATAAAATAAATGTTTTATTGTGAACTTATCTATCGAAACGAAGAAAAAAAAATATATCAGTTATGTCGGAAACGCCTGTCGGTACTAATTTATTCCTGCGATAACGGAACGCGCATATCAAGGCTAACGTTGTCCTCAAACGTTCACGTTTCGTGACTTAAATTAATGTTGCGTAATGTCTCAAACGAGCAATGGCCGAGTCGAAAACAATCGTATCAAATTCGATTAAAGCAACCTAAAATTAAACCCAGAAATAATCGAAGAATGTTTACACATTTATTTAGTCGAAAACATTTGGATAATTTAACTAACTAATCTGGAAAACAAAATTGGCCAACATTGCCAAAATACATTAAAAACGTCTTTATTTAAAAACACAGAATGAGGCAGAAATAGAGTTGGGAAATGGTTAAGATAAACAATAGAGAGGAAACGAGAAATCAGAGATGAAATGGAAAATAACAAAGGGAAAGGGAAATAAGGGAGAAAAACAAAACAAGCAGGGGTAATTCAAAGAAGAGAGGAAAAACAAAAGAATAGAGATGTAAAAAATTAAAGAGAAAGGAGAGGAGAAAATCGAATGAAATATAAAAAGCAGTTAGAGAAACTAGAGGAAAAAACTTGACGAGAGGGGAAGGAAAGAATATTAAACAGAAACTTGTTAAGTATTAAAGTAAAATCACTTTTTTAATTTTCAAAAACTTTTATTTGTTGGAATTACACGCAACAATTGTTTCGCCACACTGTGGCTTCTTCAGGCGAAGAAACAGAAAGATGCAAAATGGAGTAGTGAAGTATCAAAGAAGGGCTAAAAGAAGAGGAAGAAGAAATAAAGGTGTCGTATGAAAAGAAAAAAACGAACATGAGACAAGTAAGAAGAAGAAAAAAGTGTAAACGAAACTGAAAAATGGAAGTAAAGAAAAAACCAGAAGAAATAAATAATAATAATAATCGGAAAGAGGTATAGAAAGAAATAAAAGAAATAGAGAAAGAACAGTGAAAGAAATAGAAAAAAAAAGAGAAAATCAGTTTTATTTTCCTTGTGGATACTGTAATATAACACACAGTAAGATTAAAAAAATAAAAACTAACAGGAAGAAGAAAATATGTGATAGGAGAAAGAAGAGCAGAGAGAAATAAAAAAGAATGAAAAAGACAAGAAAGAAAGAAGACAGGAATATGAAAACGACATTAAGCTATAAAAGGCCTAAAGATGGGAAGAAAGAAAACTGAATAAAGACGCAGAGTGAAAATAAAAGAAATAAAGATAAACACAAAGGAAAAATAAAAAAAAATCAGGTGAGGGATAACGAAAAAGAATGAAGTTGTTGAAAGTAGAACACAAAAGTTATCCAGAACATTTATGTTTTAAGAAAAAAAAACCAGAAAGAAAAGAACAGAAAAAAACATACGACAGACACGAAAGAAGAACAAACAATTCGACAGAAAAAGAAGAAAATAGAGAAAGTAAATATAACAAGATTCTTTAAGAGAGAATGAATTAGATCAGATTGTAAGAAACAAGAGAAAAAGTAGAAAACCACGATGGGATGAAAAATAGAGAAAAACGAAAAAGACGTTAGAAAAAATAAAAGCAATATATAATAAGAACAAAAGAAAGAAGGAGGCTGTAAAATAAAAACGAGGGACCAAAGAAGAGGAAAGAGAAATTAAATAAACAGATATAAAATAACCAGAAAGGTAGAGACAAGTAAGACAAGAGAAGAGAAAGAGAAAGAAGAGAAATCAGACAGATAGATAAAAAAACGAGAAGAACGCAGATTACAATAAAGGGAAGAAAAAAATAGTTACAAAGTGAGAAATAGAAGGAATGTTAATATTTTTTATTGATGCTAAGACTGAAACAGTTTACATAAGTCAGAAATATGAACAAAGCAGAGACAAACAATAGAATGAATTAGATAGGAAAATTATAACGAATGAGAACATATAAAACAATGACAAGATTTAAAAAAAAAAGAGAAAGAGAGAGCCGAACTAAAAATTAAAGAAACACAGACTAAGAAATTATGAGAAGTCGAAAACAAAGAAAGCGATTAATTAATGACAGATAAAGAGATGAACGAGAAATAAAAAAGATCACAGAATATTCCTGGCTTTAATAATTAAAACGATTAAGAAAGAACGAAACAATGAAGGAAAGAAGAAGAGAAGAATAGAAAAGATTCAACAAGCAAACAAAGAAAGAGAAACCAAATCAAAGAGAACCGAGAAATATGGAGAAAGCAAGAAAGAAACACAAGAAAGAAAACTAAAAACAATAAGGAGCGTAAAAAATGGGAGAAAAAATAGTGAAAAGTGAAAAAAAAGAAGTAGAAGAAATAACTAATAAAACACGATTTGATTTCCTTTCTTCACTAATTTATTTTTACACGTTAAATGTACATTTCGAGCACCATGTGCTCATTTTCAATAACTGAATATTAACAGTTATTGAAAATGAGCACATGGTGCTCGAAATGTACATTTAACATGTAAAAATAAATTAGTGAAGAAAGGAAATCAAATCGTGTTTTATTAGTGATTATTACTTCACATAACTCAAAACAAATAGTGAATATAGAAGAAATAACATTAAAAAACAAGGAGTGGAAAGAGGAATCAAGAAGAACCGAGAAAGCAAGAGAGGATGACTATAAAGACAAAAGAAACAAAAAGAATGTGAAAGAGAAATAGTAAGAAATAACGGAAACGAACAAGTAAAATACAAAATAATTAAAAAAAAAAATAATAAGAGAGAAAAAATAAAAGAATAAAATAAATAATATCATTATAAAATAAATGAAAAAAAATCTGAAAAAAGATAAAGTAGGAAGATGATTCGATAGAAAATAAATAGAGAAAAAAAAACAAACAAGAATAAGAAGAGAATAAGATATAGAAATTAAAGGAGGCAGCGAGGAGAATGAGTTAGACAATTAGATAAAAACGAGAAGAGATTAAAAGAAGATAAGAGAAAGATGAAAGAGACCATGGAGGAATACAGGTAATATAAACTGAGAAACTGATTTCGTCTGAAAACAAGTAAGAGATGGGTAGGCAGACTATTCCTGGCTGTATTGATGATAAAGGAAGAAATAATCAATGAATTTTAAACAAAAACGTTTAGTTCGTTGATATCACACTTTATCTTTAAGTGACTCGAGTCATTATTTTCAAACTTAAAATGATCGAAACTATCAAACTTAAAGTGATCAGGTAATAATCGAAACTCGAGTCACTTAAAAATAAAGTGTGATGTCAACAAAGTTAACGTTTTTGTTTAAATTTCCAAGATGTATCAAGAAGTTAACGCCTCAAATATCAATCAAGTAAAAACAATGAAGTTAAAAGAAAAAAATGGTTCAACAATCAACAGAAATATAAAATCAAATATCAAAGAGAGTAGAGAAGGCAAGGGAAGAGGCCTAGAACGAAAATGGCTGATAATAAGGGAAATAAATAAAATGGGAGAGAGTAAAGTTCGCAAATAAAAGAAACATAGAAGTAAATAAACTACAAAAAATTAAAATAAAAACAAAGAATAGAATAGGGAATAAAGAAAACAACCAAAAACAACAAGAGATTAAGTAACGAGCTAATAAGAAAAAGAGAGAAGAAAAAAAAGAGAAAAGAAACAAAAGACAACAGAGGAAGAGAATGAGTTAGAGAAGAAATTGAATTGAGTGAAAATCGAAAACAATGAGGAAAAGAAAGAACCCGGAAAGAAATAAAAGGTACATAAATTGAGAAACTTGGAAAAAGACGAAAACCAGTAAAAAAAACAAAGGAAGTGAAAGTGAAAGGGAATACGATAGAATATGCTTTGCTTTATTTATGTCAACGACAATAATGAGTAAAAAAGAAGAAGAAAGTAAAAAAGATTTAAAAAGAGAACGAGAAATCAAATCAAAGAAAACAGATGTAAATAACACATCTTGTGAACGAAATGTACATTTAACGCTTAATAAACAAGTGAAGTAAGGAATAAACTATGTGTTATTTTCATTTACAAAACACTTTACGTGTTACCAACAATAGTGAAAAAGAGCAGAGAAAGCTAGAGAAAACAAGGGAGGATGACTAGAAAGAAAATAGCAGGTAATAAGGGAAACAAGGAAGAATCGGAGAGAGAAAAGATGAGAAATAAAAGAAATAAAGAAGTAATTTACAAGAGAATTAAAAAAACAAAGAGGGATAAATGAGAAAAAAAAACTAAAAACAACAATAGAGATCATGTAATAAGTTAATTAGATAGACGGGGAGAAAAAAAGAGGAGTATATGGATAAAATTAAATTAAAAAAAACGACAGAGGAAGACAAAAAGTTGAAAACTAGAGTAAAAATCGAAAACAATGAGGAAAACAAAAGAAAGAAATTAAAGAGACAGAAAAGGAATAAAAGGTACACAAATTGAGGCTTAGAAAAAGACGAAAAGAAGCAAGGAAAGTAAAGGATGCTAACGAAAAAGAGAATAAGCTTAATTAATCAACGCGATAAAGGAAGAAACAAACAAGGAAGGTTGAAAAAGTGGATTAAAATTCATGAAAAAAAAATCAATTATCAAACATAATCAAAAGAGATAAAAAAAGGGTGGAAACTGATGAAAACAGTAGTAAAATAAAAACAAAAGTAGGAGAGAGTAAGATTGAAAAAGAAGGATAAGATAGGAGAGAAAGAGACGGAAAAGTAATAAAAGGTATACAAATTGAGGCTTAAAGAAAGACGAAAAGAAGCAAGAAAATAGAAGGAGGCGTAAGAAAAAGAAAATAAGCTTAATTAATCAAACGACAAAGGAAGAAAAAAACAATGAAAGTTGAAATAGAAGATTTAAAATTCATGAGAGAAAGAAAATGAAATCAAAAGAGAGAAAAAATGGGTGGAAACTGAAAACAGTAGAATAATAAAACAAAAGTAGGTGAGAGTAAGATTGAAAAATAAATAACAAAGATAAACAACAAAAGAATTAAAAAAAAAGAAAGATAAGGGATAAAATATTAAGATAATAATGTGGGACAAGAAAACAAAAAAGAGAGGAAGAGAAAAAACGATAAGGAATAAAATGGGATAGAGAAGGAGAATCGGTTAGACAGGAAGATGAAAACGAGAGAGAAAATAGAAATCAGTGATGAGATGAAAAGAATATCGTTAGAGAAATGAAAGAGACGGGAAAAAATATTGTATTGTATTTCAACTTCACCTATCATGCATTACATAAAGAAATATATAATTGTACTAACAATATAAGAAGAAATATATACAGATAATTTTAACTGCATGTAGAAGGGCGGAACTCACTCTTAAGGGGTCAATAATATTGACAGTAAAAATACTGACAGTATTTGCTTCATTCTCCATCAGTATTTTCAACCTTACACGGTCATTCCAAATCGTCATTATTTTCTTCAGTATTGTCCTAGCAGTCAACATGGATTCTCGGCAAAAAGCGTATTTGGCAATAATTTTGACTTGTGCTGCTAATAAGCGTGTGAAACGCAAGAGATGGGTCAAATACTGGCAAAAAAAATTCTACTGAATTATCAATTAATTCTTCATTCTTCATTTATAATTATTGAATTATCTGTATCATTTACTACTTCCATTTTTAATAAATTTGAATAATTTAATTTCAAATCGACACAAAAAACAAAGATGTGTGAAGAGAACGAGAGATGTGAACAGACAGGCACTCACTAAATACTGAGGTATTGCATCACTTTTGGGGCGTGGCCAAATACTGACGCTTCGATATCAAAATATTCTTCAATATTCTCATCACTCCATCAGTATTAACCCTACACGATCAATAATACTGTCATTATTTTACAATAATGTCAGTATTATTGACCGTGTAGGGGCCCCTTTATGAATGATCTTCCACTCGAACTAGCTGATACTCTTCTTCGCTGGTTCATTCGTTCCTTGTATTATTATTGTTACTGGTACTTTGAACCCAATTTTTCCTCGTTTTAGGGGATACATTAATTATGTCAATTTGACATTGTCAATATAAAATATAAAAAAAGTAAGGAATATATAAGCTGGGAAATTGAGAGGAAGGCGAAAACTAGGAAGGGAAGGAAAGGAGGCGAGAGAAAAAATATTAGTAATACGGGATATTCTTGTCTTTAACCGTAACTAATTATTGAAATGGAACCATGAAGCAGAGAATTAGATGAGTTTAAGAATGAAAAGAAAATCAAGTAATTAAATGAATCATTAGAGAAAAAGGAATCAAAGAGAATCAAAAGAAATCAAAGAGAATCAAGAGAGAAAGAGAAAATAAGAGATAATTTTGCAGGGGGGGGGGAGCTGGAAACGAGAAAAGCGCTTCTTTTAATAAAGAGAGGGAAAGAAGAGAATAGCGAAATAAAAGACGCGCAGAGATGATTCATAAAAGAAACCTGTAAATTTAAAAAAGACAGAAGAAAACAATAGAATGGCAAAACTAATAATAAAACAGTTAGATGGAAAATCTAAGAAAAAAAAGGGTAAAGAAAGAAAAGAAGAAATGAATAGAGACCAAAAGGGAAATGCGTTAGGTAGAAAGATGAGACAGAGGGATAATTTTTTAAATTTCTCTCTCGCTTCCACTCCTCCTTCTTTTGTCTCATCTTGCCTGTTTTGCTCTCCTTTACTTTCCTACATGCCTTACAGTTCTTCTTACAGTCTCGTCATCATTTTAATACTTTCAGCTTTAAGTATTAAGATCGGGAAATAACGTAACGTGACTGCAAGAAGAACACAATAAATGGGAGGGGGTAGAGAAGATTAAAGAAAGTTGAGACAAAAGGAAAAGGGATGGAAGCAAGAGAAAAATTAGAAGAAAGCGATAAGAAAAAATAATAACGAGAGAGGAGAAACGCAAAGGGGAGGGGAGGGCAAAGAGGAGAGATATAAAGCAGAACAAGTAATCAGGCATGAAGATTGAAACTTGAAAGTAAAAGAAAAACATTGAGCAGAAGGGGAGCGAAAGGAAGAAATTTAAGTCAATATTTTAGCTTAAATTTGAGGGTGAGTGTCTACTATTCCACCCACCAATTATTTAAGTTTAGTGAACGATTTCTTGTAATCAACAATAAATTCAGTGTAATACGCATTTCAAGAAAGAATTAAACATTTTATGATTGTTAAAACTGTTAATGGTGCAGGCTTTTACTTCGTTATACATTATAAATCACAAATGAAACACTTTTTGACTTTGTATTAGGTGAAGAGTAACACTTGTTTTGTTCCATAATGTTTTTAATTTCAGTTGCCTGACACGTGTTTCGGTCTTCGCAGACAATTATCAAAGTTAAAACTTTTTGAAAATGGTCTGCGGAGACCGAAACACGTGTCAGGGAACTGAAAATAAAAACATTATGAAACAAAACAAGTGTTGCTCCTCTTCACCTACTATTAATATCTGTTTCCATCAAGAGTGTAGCGCAACAAGCAATAACTTTATTTTTACTTTGAATAATTGGAACTTTATTTAGTGACTATAGTTCCGACAATTTCAAACTTGAAGTTTTCTAGTTTGAAAATGACAAGTTGAAATTGTCGAAACTATAGTCACTAAGTAAAGGTCCAGTTATACAAAGTAAAAAAGTGTTTCATTTGTCATTTTACGATTGTTTTAAAGTAGCAGTAGTAGTAGTAGTAGTAGTGTTAGGCTATCGACCATGTGGTCCTTCCGCCATGTGTCATTTGTGTATTTGTGTGTGTGTAAATGAGCTTGTTACTTTAAAGGATCGCCCCCGTCACTCTAAAGCACCATTAATTGTATCCCAATGGTGAATGGTACCGGTCACCCATCCGACCACTGACCCGAACCAACGTTGCTGCACGTCAGTTCGGGGCCGTAACCGATGCGCCACCACCGGCGTGTATTAAAGTAGCATTTTTTGGAATTGATTAAATCAACAGTATAATTTCGATAGTGAATGAACCTGTCCAATTAAAGTCGGGGAATGAAGAATGTACGTACACTCGCCACACGCACGTCTGCTTGTGTGTACTCGAGTAGTGTCGGTTGTATGTTGTGACTGTGAGTTATCCCCAACTCCATAGTTACGGAGCACGAGGTAGGGGGCACACTCCTCCGGCTCGCACAGCGTTTACCCGCACTAAACCGTAAAATGTAATCCGCCATCGCCCCGCGTGCCTTGCTCTTCTCGTGTCTCTCATCGTTCTTTGTCCGCGCTTCCTCCGTGAGTTATTCGCGAACGAATTCCAGCGATACCGAGGAATTTCGTCCGTGCATGTGTGTGTGTTGTGTGTGTCATCATCTCCCGTCGATATGTGTGCAAGTGTACGACGTATGTACCTCTCTACCTGCCGGGCGACTCCGGCGGCTCGGAGTACCTCGGCCCCTGCCTGTTGTTAGTCATTGTGTGAACCGCGAGGAGACCTGCGAGTTGAGTGAGCCAAGTCTGCTCGTCGCGATCGCGAGTGAGTGTATGTGTGTGCGAGAGTGAAGTGAGGTTACGCCCGTGCCTTCTCCATCCACCCTCAGTGAGTGTTCTGTGATGTCCGACAGCACGTGAAATTATATAACCATCGCATTAAACAACCCTCAGGAATTACCGAGAAACGTCAGGACAAGGACGCCGGCATTGAAATTGCTGCAATTTCCCAATAACGTCTCACTTGAGTGTTGTTTTTTTTTTTATTGTTTAATGACAACCGCCGCTTCGGGCATGCGCCGGTTTCAACGTTAGATTTCGGACGAAACGCCGCGTTTCCATGCATATATTATTAACGTAAACATTTTCATATTTTTACATACACATCCGCATGAGCCGTACCTAGAACCTGCGAAGTTGATGTTATCGGGGGGAAATTTTTACACTTTACACCTGACTCGAGGTCTGGAATAACACACAGCACATGGTAATTATGTATCGCACGGTTAACATCACGCGATTACTGCTTTATTGTTTTTTTTTTGACGTATTCAAAATTATTTAAATAGTAAATCGGGTTTGTTTTTACAAAACAACTCTTCATATTTCCATAGATTTTTTTACATTATACAATGTTGTCATACTAGGAAATCATAAATTTCCCCAAATTTCCAATTTTCAAACAAAAATGTTATTTTCATATGCGATAAAAGTTGGTTATTATAAGTTGTTACTAATATAGAGGTAAATAATAATCATTAGATTAGAGTAGATCTTTTAACAGCCTGTCTATCAAATAAAAAGGTCCTAAAACGAATAAAAGTAATATCAATTAGCATTCGTATACATTTAAATGTGGAATCTACGTTAGTAAAACATTTTAGAGATGAAACAAAGTGAAGAACTTTAATAAAAAAACAGAAAAAGTGGGATAATTTTTATGTGGAGTTAATTCTTCGACTTAAATTAACTACAATAAGTTCTAATCAACCTCTCGAACAAAACACTCAGTTGGGATTTTATCTTGACGATCAAACAGTTTTCCCATCAACAACAATTACGGACCGGTTTCGACCTATTCGAGCCTCATCAGAACAGCACAGTTGAAGACAGGAAAACTGAATGTTACTAGGAAATTATTATGCATTTATTAAATTAAACCACTTGATTTTTAATTGTGATTCCAGTAATATTATTTATAACTTATTCTATTTAGATAGTTTTTAGAAATAACATCTCAAAGGCTTTACCGTTAATAAATCAATTATAAACTATAATAAACTCCGTTAGGATAGCAACACCCATTAAGGTGACATTTATTATCTGTGCGTTACACCGATTTCCCTAATTGAGTGGATAAACCGCCAACACTTAAGGAACTCCCAACAAGCGACAATTAACAGTAACAATAATATAAAGGTTCAATTGTTTTCCTATCAAGAACAGCTACGGACCGATTTCGACCTCAGTTTTATTTTAATTAGGATTAATGTATCATTTTGGCAATTCAAATCGTTTTAATGATTTTTTTTTTTAGATTCATTTTTTTGTGATCTATTTTGACAATTTTAACTGTTTTATTTTTTTAATTTTTATCTATTTTATAACAATATTTAATCATTTGTTTCTCTACTGATTTTATACTGTTCGATTGTTTCGTCATTTCTTAACTGTACTATTCAATAATTTCAGTTCTTTTTATAATAGATATCTATTTGTCTTTTTTAAAGTTTTAACAATTTTTTTTCTTTCGTCTTATCAGTTTTTACTGATTTTCAAGTGTTAAACTTTTCCAATATTTACTATATTTTTGTAGTTTCAATTGTTTTTTTGTTAATACTCTGAGTAGTTTCAATTGTTTTTAGCTACATTTATTATTTGACACTTCAAATAATTTGTTTCGCTATTGTTTATATCCCTTTCTAGTGTTTTCGTCATTTATTAATTGTAATTTTTAAAAATTTCACTTGTTTTAATAATATTCATTCGTACATTTTGTAATTCAAACAGTTTTTTTTTAGTTTTATCGATTTTTTTGAACACATTCCAATATTTAATCGATAGAATTCTGATGAAATAATAAGTTTAACAAAATTATCTGCCAGATTTCTAAAATTTCGATTTTTTTTTACAGAATATCTCCTTTTTCCATACTCTTATAAAATTCCAGCATTTCTTTTCTTAATTTCCTTGATTTTTTAATCTTTAAAAAATGTTTCACCCTTTATTTTGTGCGCTCTATTCATTCCTAAAATTTTCTAGCTGAATTTTTTAAAGATTTAAAGAATTTCTTAGCACTTTCTTTCGAATTACTCTAATTTTTCAAAAATTTCTCCCTCGATTTTTATTTTTTCTTGCTTTAACTCATCGAAATTTTCCAGCAATTAGTTTTACATATTTCAAGACTTTTTAAGTAACTCATCTTCCATTATAAAATAATGGAAGATGAATTTTTCATTTCTTTAATTGCCTACATTTTTTGATTAACTTTTGTTTTAAAAATCATATTTTTAGATTTGAAATATTTTTGTAAAAATTTTCTCTCAAATATTCAGAAGTCTAAGAATTTAGAATATTTTTAGAAATTGAATATTCCACCTATTTCCATCTAATTTTTTTAGGTTTAAGAATTTTTACGTAATTTTTGTACATGTTTTTTTTTTATAAATACTTAGTAAATTTCTTCGTTTTTAATTATTCTTAAAATGTTCATTAGGACTTGCAGTATTTTTCAGCAATAATTTGCCTTGGGTTTTGGTAATGTACAACATATTTTAATCTTATCCTTGAAGATTGGAATTTCTCTCATTTTTGGAAAATTTTCTACAGATTCTTATTAATTCATCAGAATTTTTCCCTCAAACTTCTAAAATTTCTGTTTCGATTCTTTTCTCAGAATTGTATCATTTGCTAATTAATTTATCTCTATCTTTATTATATCTTTGCACTACTTTCTAATAAAATAAATATCACAAAAATTTATAACAAAATAATAAAATATATTCAAAATTTTGACTGAAGAGAGAACGGGGGGAGTTCACTTCTTCTAAGAATCTTCCACTCCACATCCATAAATATAGATCATCGTTTTTGGTAACATTGTTTGTATAACTGGATTTTATTTTCGTTGACTATAGTTTTATTTGGTAGTGTTAATTGTGGTTTTTTTCCATTAAACTCCCGTAAATATCTCCAGTAGCAAACAATTATTTTCACATTGGCTTTCAACAAGTTTTTTTTAATAAAATGTCAAAAAAGTTTTCTTTGTTTTTAAGTTTTATTTTATAAAATAAGTAAGAATATGCTTATTTAATTCATTTTGATGCATTTTTTGGACAAAATTACGGGTTTTATTATGTGTTTCGCTCCGTCAGGCAATGTGTCAGTCACGTGTCTCACTCTCACAAACATTATTGCAAAGGATGCTACAGTAAGAATTCAAAGAAGTAAAACTATAGAAGTTACAACTGATTGCCCTGTATGTCCAAACTCGCTAATTTTTATTTATTACATATACGGATTTTATTTCAATATAGTACATTTTTTCCGAGATTATGCCTACAGCTGTTTTGAAGGAATATCAGGTGGCCAAGTTGTAGTAACATAAAAAAGGGCCGTATCAGACAATCCTATTAACAATTAACATGCAACTCGTGACTGACAGCGCTAAATAGTAAGTTTAAAGTAGGTACTCACTGTCAGTCATTGGTGACAGACGTGGCCCCATTGGAATACTCCAGTGTCAGTCACCGATGACTGACAAAGCGGTCAACGTGTTAATATTTTCAATTATTATTTTTTTTTATTTACGACAACATATTTTTTAGCCTTAATATTTAAGGCATTTTAAAAAATAGATTTTTATATTTTTCAGTAGATTTTTGCCATTTTTTACGGTTTTTTAATAACTGTTCGACTGTATATTTTGATCATTTATACTGTTGTGTTTTTATTTTTAAGTTTATTTGTTATTTTAACAGTTTCAATTGTTTTTTCTTAAATTTTTAGCAGATTTTTTTCTAATTCATTTTTTTTGAGATTCTCTCAACTGTTTTTCTTCTTTTTTTCTATTTTTTTGAATGAATCTATTTTGTACGAATTCAAATAAGTATTCTTCTCACAAAGTAAATGAATGCAAATTTAGAAGATAAATAATTGCCAAAAACAGTTTTTTACCTTTCAATTGTTTTCTTCGGTTTTTTGTCATTTCAATGTTCGTTTTGAAAAATAGCCAATAAGCTAATATTTTGTGAGAATTCAAATAAGCATTCTTATAAAGTAATTGAATTCAAACTTAGAAGAAAAAATAGAATTCAAGTAAGTATTCTCATAAGGTAACTGAATGCAAATTTACAAGAAAAAAAAATGGCAAAAACAGAAATTACCTTTCAATTGTTTTCTTTTGTTTTTGGTCGTGTCAATGTTTGTTTAAAAAATAGTTAATTTAAATTGATTTTAAATTTTTACGATATTTTAAGATTCTATTTTTTATTTGGAAATTTTCAACTGTTTTTGGCAATATTTGTATTTCTTAATACCAACAATTTTAACTGTTTTTTTTTTGCAATTATGTATTCATCTACCTTGTAATATTACTTAATTGTTTGTTGTGCTATTGTTTTTATATCTTTCAATTATTTTCTTAATTTGTTTTAGATAATTTCAATTTTTATATATTTTTTTATTTTATTTATTGATTTTTTTATTGTTGTGTTTTTAAAACACAGAGTTAATTTATAATTTTGACAGCTCCAATTGTTTTCAAATTATTAGTACATATTTTAGAAGTTGAAATTTTCAACGGTTTTTGGCAATGTTTGTAACGGGTGTCCAACAATTATTGCAGTCCCGGGTGGCGTTGGAATCAAAAACGTAGGTCAATTCTTTCATGTGCCAAATAAATGAACTGACATGTTAATTGTCAAACATAACCTAAATGTGCATCGACCTACGTTTTTTATTCCAATGCCACCGTTCAGGTTTTTTAGAGATACGTATTTTTTGATTTTTTTCCCTGCTTTTAGCAATGTTTGTACATATTTTTATCTGTTTTTTTCTCTCTAAATTTGCATCTACTTTGTGACAATTTTTAATGGTTTATTTTGTTTATTGTTTTGTTTACCTTTCAAGTGTTTTCTTCTTTTGTTTCTGATTCAATTTTTACATAATTATTGTTTTAAAACAATTACAATTCATTTGTAATTTTGACAGATTTAGTTGTTTTAAAATTTTTAGCAAATTTTTTAGAGCTTCGTATTTGTTTTAAATTTTCAACTCTTTTTGGCAATATTTGTATTTTTAATACTAACAATTTCAACTGTTTTTATTTTCTAAACTTGTATTCTGCTTTATGATAATATTTAATTGTTTGTTATGCTATTTTTATTTTACTATTCGATTGTTTTCTTATTTATTAAGGGAATAAATTGTAAAAAAATTGTGAAACCAACCAAGTGGTACATTGTAAACAACTTAATATTAGAAATATTTCATCACGTGATAAATGAGAACCAAATTCAACAAATGTTTTCTTATTTACTTTCTGATACAATTTTTAATAATCATTTGTTTTATTATTGTGTTTAAAGAATAGTTAATTTTACAATTTTTCTTCTGTAGTGTTAACTCTTTGTAGCCTTATTGGTTTTTACTGATGTTCTTTCTTTTCCAATATTTAACTAATATTTTTACTTTTTTCCTGTTTTGTTTCGTACAGTCTCACGTGTTTTTATTGTGTATTTATTTGGCACTTTCAATTGTTTTTTAACTATTCATATTTTTCAGTTTTTGTTTTTTTTTCCCAAGAGTCTAGATTGTCTGTTTTTTAAATAATTGTCAACGTTTTCTTAAATTATATATTATTACTATATGAGAAATTTTCATCATTATATACTTTATCTTATCGCAATTTTCTAAGAAATTCTCTTTACAATTGCATTTTTTGCTATAAACAGTTTACACATCTTTTTAAGACATTTTATTTTTATTTAAATTTTCTCCATTTTGTCTGATTCTTTAAAGGTTTGGGTATTTTCCACCATATTCTTTAAAAATTTTAGACTTTCCTAATATATTTTCCTCCAGACTTCAAGATTTTTTCCGAAGATTTCTATCATCTTTTCTACTATTATTATCCGATATGAAAAATTTCTAAGAATTTCCAATTTGCATTTTCTTGTCATAAATACTAAAAGAAACAATTTTAATTAATTGAATTTTTGTTTGATGTTATCGTATATTATTTTTTTATTCTCAGAATCTTAAAATTTTTCATTTCTTTTATTCAGCAAATTCTTATTTTTTTTAGTAAATATTTCAATTAGGCGACTTCAAAATTTTCTCCAACTATTACAAAACTTCTTCAATTTTAGAATTTTATATTTCCGAAGATTTGAGATTTTCTGTTTTCTAAAATATTGCAGTATTTTCTACCTTTTTCTAAGAATGTTTTATTACTCTATTCTTTATCTTTGCAGTTTTTTGGGGAATTTCTTTTCCATATTGATTTAAAACTCTTTTTTGATTTGTAACAATTCTTTTTCGGAATTTTTAAAATTTTACTACATCTGTTACTTTCGATGTTTGTTTTTTGGGTTTTGTGAAGAGCATATCATTATAAATAACACTGTTGTATTCGTTCATCACATTTTATTTCTATGCTTAGATAATAAAGATCTGTTACTTTATTTTGTACTTTTTAAGATCCTTTCTTTTGTTATTTTCCATCATATTTTAAGAATTTTTCAGTATATATTCTTTGAGACTAAGAATTTTCCTCGTTATCATTTGAAATTGACGAAGAAAACATTGATTCATCTGAAGTAGCAATCAATTTGTGAAACAATTGTCTTTTAAATAAATACACTTTCTGAAATTTTTTGAAAATCTAAAATTCATCCAGAATTATATTTATAGAAATTAAATTAAAACATTGCATTGATAAGCACACTTCTTGGCCTTTGTCTCGGGACAACAAAAAGAGGAAATCATCGGTATCGTTTTGCGGCCGGCCAGTGACGAATGAATTCACGTTACGAAGTGGCCGAAGTAACAGGAAGTTGCGTGTAGATAATGAAAGGCGACGGATAGATAACTTAATATCCTTTTGTGAAAATTGAATTGGAATAAAAAAGGAGTTGACACATTGGGGCGACAATAATATTCGGGCCGCGTGTCTTGTCGTTGCGCAAGCCGCGCGGATAGCGCATAATCGTTGACCCAGTAAATGCGCGTTTTGCGGCGGTTTCTCTTTAATCGCAATCGCGGATTACGGAAACGTGGGCAGTGTCCGCTCGTGTGCGGATTCCATTCCTCCACAGCTCGCGATCCGCGCACGCTGTATATATGTGTGCGTGTGTGATGGGCACAGGAAGTGCATTTTCATTACTTCCGCACGGCTTGTGCAGACAGACAGGCGGACATGTGCGCGCCAATTCGTAAATTTTGTAAACATGTGGAGATGATTCATTTTAGAATAAATCAACAATTTTAATTGATTTTAGTTACTAGCATGAAATCCATCTGATCAACGTAGATAATAAGAAGAAGTTGGGCGAGTGGGCTGGACTTTGCAAGGTTGACAATACTGGCAAAGCCAGGAAGGTGGTTGGTTGCTCTTGTGTTGTTATCACTGATTGTGCTGAGGAATCCCATGTTCTAAAAGATTGTCTAAAGAAATAAATGTCTAAAGTTGCATTTTTTGATGAGAGAAGAATTTCGTCATAAACACCCTTAGAGTATGGTACCGACTAAAACCATTCCTCCGAGATAGCTGTTGTAACTAGTTCAGGACCGAAAGGTATTCTGGTGTCAAACGAAATGATTGCTATGATTTTGGAGGATTTGGTCGTCCTGTGTGCCGCTCCTTTCGAAAGGAGCAGAAACACCAAGAAAAGTGGCTCAAGGTTTTTGCGAGCTAAATGGGTGTCAAGATTCTCAAATCTAACGTGGCCTTCGATGTTTACTATCAGCAGTGATATCATATTTCAGGTTTATAGTTGTCAAAGTTTTTTTTATTTAACGATTAATAAAATCTATTGATTAAAGAGTTGTCACATTAATTGTTTCTCTAGATTTATAGATGCCTGGAGTTACAATACATAGTTATCTCGTTTTTTTCAACTAAGCAGATAAGATCTGAAATAGATCGAAACAGTTTTTCTCCAACAATATCCAAAGAAAAGTTGACTCATTTTAAACTTCTTCAAAAAAAAATCCATTATGATTTTTTATTTACTATAATTTCCACCCACCCACTCAAATTCCTACAGTCTCTATCTTGGGTGTTGAATTCCAACATTTTGACCAGCTGTGCGCGCCTATTAATTAAACCCCACTTGGGTACAAATTGGAAGTAATAAAGGCTACTAAACTAACTCGTCGATGAAAAATGAATATGCGCGTCGCGGGCTGATGTTTTAATTGGACGTGTGTTTTTGTATGTGTGTGTGTGATTGAACCGAGGAACGGTCGTAAGAAATAATTTAGATTCGAGTAATGACTCAATCCGAGGTGCTCACCAGCATGCTTGATTCGTTGGTCGCTGGAAAAAAAAATGCACGTGTGCACCGTGGACGTCCAGCAATTACTGTTCTGTCTGGCCCGATTCTAATGTGGGGCTCATTAAAACAAAGCGTAACGCACCCACCGTAACGTTGAACTGTCTACGACTGATTATAATAATTCCGCGTTGTTGTCCTTACTAAGCAATGAAGAATACTGTAATGCAAGTCCAAGAATTCTTGGTTTTAAATTGAGGACAGTAACAGTCGCCATGAAAGAGAATACATTTTTGGAAGAAAACAAAAATTTTGGATTTTTAGTTGTGAAGGCGTTTACTTTGTGGTACATCTTGAATATAATGAAAAAGGAGACAAGATAACTTTGGCCTAAAATTGTATGCATCTTTGTTTTTTCAAAAGTATTTCAGGAAAAAAATTAATTTTGTGATTCCCCAAAAATCTTGATAACTAATAGAAAGATTGTTCACACATGAAATCATCATTGTTTTTAAGAATACGGATTTATAATTCATAAAATAATATGAGGACCATCCGGAAAGTAGTGCCGTTTGGGGATATTAAAAAAACTATTAACATTTTATTTCTGAAGAACATACCTTAAATTACTTCTCTACATACTCACTTCGCAAAGTAATCATTTGTCGAAACTTATGACGAGTTTTTGTATCCCAGCTTCAAATTCCTCTACCGGTGGTGTATTGAGATACGTAATCTTTCTTTTTCACCAAAGAGTCCTTAAGCTTTGTAAACAGGTGGTAATCTGAATGAACTAAGTTTGGACTATAGGGTGGATAGTTGAAAGCACGTTCTTAATTACTGACCTCTGTCCTGAAGGCTCCTCATCATGGGTATGCTCTTGAAAGATCACTGCATTGCCTTAACAAATCTTGAATGATCAATAAATAACATTAAACAACCTTGAATGAAATTTTTAATGCTGAATCAGTTCTCTCTTCCTAAGTTGAAATTACGAAAGACGACTCATCCATAACATTTTCTCCAGACACATCCTTTAATTGACAATGAATATCGTAAGATCGTACATTTCTTGCGTTGAGATATCTAACCACAAACCTAACATTACAATTTCTTGAACATGTAGAAATATATTTCTTGAGTTACATGAAGATTATTATAGTAAAAAATTATATTGAGACAACTAACACTTTCTTCACAAATTTATTTTTATTTAAAATACAAATAAATTCGTGAAGAAAGTGTTAGTGTTTCCAATACAATTTTTCTTGGACACTATTGAACACTCACATAAACAGCACAGCCAATACCAGTGAAAGGTTATTTTTCACACAGAGAGCTGAAACACAGCTGAACATGTTAGCATCAAATATTAAATATTATTGTCGCTGTTGACAGATCTTTATTTATTTATTTATTTATTTATTTATTTATTATGATTCTTTAGATTACCTGTTAACAAAATCCATTAAGAGATACATACATAAAAATACAATAAATTTTGAGCACAGGAATCGCAGGCGGACTTCATTCTTCAGAATGTTCTTCCAGTCAGACCCTGATGGAATGTTCCATATATTCCAGAATTTCTTCGGATTCTTTCTACAAGTGTAGATATTTGTTTTAATTTATGCTTATTATATTAAGCACTTTAATGTCGGTGGTTATCCATCCATTTTGGATCCAGTGCAACGTTTGGACAATAGATGGCACCTTTATAGTGTTATCGTAATCGTAAAAATAATACGATGTTAGCATCATCCTGCAACTACTGTACTGTACTGTAATAACTGTGTTTCCAGTGGAAACACGGTTACTACTTTCCGAATATCCCTCGTACATCATTTTTGAACTGAGGCCATGAAGTTAATAACATATATATTTGAAACAATCACCATTATTATCTAAAGCTTTTACAGACTGTTTTTCTCAAGTTCAAGTTGAATTAGCCTTGTTTTCCGATTACATAAAAAATATTTAAAGTTGCTTTAAAGCAAGATACATCGTTTGTTCAATTTTTAATTTTTCCCCCAAATTTTTCAGAAGTTTCTTAAATTCTCTAGAATTCAAGTTATTGAAATACTTGTTTACTATTCAATTTGTTACTGTTTTGGCCCCCTTTTCTTTCCTATATTTGACACACGTCTCTTATTTATCTAATTCTCTTCAATTCAATAAATAAAATTGCGACGTGGCCATCATAGTACTATCCCTATATTTTTCTCGAAAACTATGAGGTTATTCTTAATAATTTGCTCAATTTTGGTTTCCTTACAATGACTTATATAAATTTCATGTAACTCCTATAGTTTATTAGTAATAGGCAAAAAATATAAAAATTATTAATTTTTAATTTTTTTTTTCATAAAGTTAAGAACTTTTGAAAAATATGTTTTAATAAAACTTATTTAGTTTCTCATTTCCTTCAACTTTTGTTTGAAAAGTTATGTAATATTTTTTAAATTCTATATAGGAAAAGTAAATTAATTAAGAATTAATAATTCAAGTTATCATGAATGTATAAGGTGGGTGGGTGTCCTCTAACCCACCCTCCAATCAGTAAAACATAAGTGAGGGTTTTAATTAAATGTTGTATAACGTAAATAAACATAACATTATTGCAAATTTTAACAGATTTATTAAAATAAATTATATTGTGTTTTACTGATTGAAGGGTGGAATAGAGAACACCCACCCACCCTACATATACATATAAACGTTAATTCCTTAATATCTCGCGGTTTCCAATAAAACTTAATACAAAACTTTTTGAATAAAAAAAAATTAAAAGGTAAAATTTTTGAGTGAGTAAATTAGTAAAAATTTGATGGGTGGGCAAACTTTATATCTAAATTAGATATGATTAGCTTTTTTCAACATTTGTTTTCGATGCTGTTAGCCTTGATTAAATATTTTTCTGCAATTTAAGTTTTTATTTTTGTTATCCCTTTTACTTACTTCTTCAAATCTTTTGAATTAATTCCTTATGAATTTTTCGAAAACTTATTTTTAACAAATTCTTTTCAATTAATTAAATTTTGTTGAATTTTAATTTTTCAAAAGTTTATTTTTTCAATTATTTTGTAATTTATGAAACTTCTATTTTCTCTTCAAATTCTTTAGTTTAGTTTTTTTTTTAATTTTTCCCGTTTATTTGAATTCTTAAATTTTTCATTTTTATCCTTTATCATTTATTATTAAATTATTCACTTTTCTACCATATCTGTTGAAAATTGAAATG
Organism: Ontholestes murinus; assembly: GCA_963969525.1. Taxonomy (NCBI): domain Eukaryota; kingdom Metazoa; phylum Arthropoda; class Insecta; order Coleoptera; family Staphylinidae; genus Ontholestes; species Ontholestes murinus. Next base: position 8,660,758 of record OZ018388.1, on the reverse strand, counting down.
AAAATGTTTTATATAGTTTAATGAATGAAAACTATATAAAACATTTTCATTTCAATTTTTTTTTAATTTTTAATTTTGGATTTCAAAATTTCCCTAGAATCTTTGAAATGTTAAAATAATTACTTCAATTTGTTTCAATATTTTCTTCTCACTCTTTTACTTTTGTGTTTTACTTTTGCTTTCTGATTTTTCAAATACGTTTCGAACTCTTCAATTTTATTTAAATTCTTTAATTTTTTGATTTATTAAACAAATTGCTTGGAAATTAAAAAAATGACAGCGTTTAAAGTAGAAATGTATATGTGGGTATCCTCTATTACTTCATGTATGTTATGTAATTTCTCTCTTTCAAATAAATATAAATATAACGAATTTAAAACATTTGAAAAATTTGAAGTAGAAGAAAAACAAAAATATGTTTTTAACTACTTTTACTTTTGAAATTTTTCAAATGTTTTAATTTATAACCTTTATTTACATTTTTTTTTTTTTAATTTTTCATTTCTACTTTAAATTTTCTATTATTGTCGAATTCAAATCGACAAAAAATCAAAATTTTTTTATTAATTTTTAAATTGATTATAAATTTCTTAAATTTTCTTATATTTTATAAATTTTTATATTTTTACAATTTATTCACATGGATTAAAAATTTTAATTTACAATTTAATACCGAGGTTTTTGGATTCTTCTTTTTTTTAAATAATTTATGATTTTATCAAATTCCTTAATATTTTCATATTCTCTTTAATTGCTTACATTCTTCAATTATTATTATTTTATTTAATTATTCAAATTATATAAAACATCTTCAATTTTTTAAAGTTTTAATTTTGAATTTCAAAATTCTCGCTAGAATCTCTCAATATTTCAAAAATTACTTAAATTTGTATCAATATTTTTTTGCTTCTTCATTTCTTTGCTCCTTTTGCTATCTGATGTTTCAAATGCGTTTCAAATTGTTCTCTAAAATTCAGTTCATCAAACTTCCTTCGAATCCTTCATTTATTAAAATCACTTATAATTTTTAAAGTTCTCTAAAATGTTCCATATGGTTAAGAACATTTTAGAGAACTTTAAAAATTATAAGTGATTTTAATAAATGAAGGATTCGAAGGAAGTTTGATGAACTGAATTTTAGAGAACAATTTGAAACGCATTTGAACTTTTCCAATTATCTTTAATTTTCTTAATTTTTTTTACAAATTCTTTAGTTTTTCAAATCGTCTATAATTTTTTAATTCATACAAAACCTTTAATTTCTTTAAATTTTTAAACTCTACTAAAATTCTGACCAAATTTCTAATATCCCCTACAATTCTTTAAATATTCACAATTATTTGAAATTATACTTTTACTTTGAAGTTCTTGTGGTTCATTTTTTTTTATAAATCACTTTAATTTCATTCAAATTCTTTTTAATTTTCAATAGAATTTCAAATTTCTCAAATTATTTTCAATTTTCATTTCAATTTCTTCAAATTCTACATTTGAAAACTATGATTCTTAAATATATTTAAAATCTTACATTCTTCAATATCATTATTTTCTTTAATTATTTAAATTATATAAAACATCTTCAACTTTTTTTAATTTTACATTTTGAATTTCAAAATTTTACCTAGAATCTTTCAATGTTTCAAAAATTACTTAAAATTGTTTCAATTTTTTTTTCTTTTTTCATTGTTTTACTCGTTTTGCTATCTGATTTTTCAAATGCCTTTCGAATTGTTCTCTAAAATTCAGTATAAATTCCCAAGATTCTTTACAATTCTTGATTATTTTTTTAAATCTTTACAATTTAGGTACACATTCAAGAACTTTTACTTTGCGATTTTCTAATTTCTTCAAAGTTTCTCTAAAACCTTTATTTTTAAGATCACTTGTAATACCTCAAATACAATATGTTTGAAACCTAAAATTTTTTGAATTATTTTCAATTTTCTAAAATTTACCACAAATATTTCAAATTCTCTAACTTTTTAAATTCCTTGTAATCTTCAAATTATTCAAAATCTTTAAGTATTTAGTTCTTCAAATTTATTATTAAATGTCTTAATAAAATTCCAATTTTACCTATAATTCTTCAACTATTAATAATTTTAAAATTACATTTAAAAACTTTACAATTCAATCTTTTAAAACAATAAAGTAGTTTTTCTTTGAGATTCTTAAACTTCATTATTTTCTTCGAATCCTACATGCTTTTAATCACTTTGAATTAATTCAAATTCTCTCTCAAAGTCTCCAAAGTTTACAATAAGTTTAAATACTTGAAATGCTTTCTTTCAAATCTTCTATGATTCGCTAATTAATTAGAAGTCTTTAAGTTCTTTAATTTCCTTAAAACTTTAAATGGTTTGCTAAAATTCTCTACAATTTTACAAATATTCAAAAAATCTATAAATTATTTAAAAAAAACTTTTTGCAATTTAAGTATTTAATACAGTCCAGTACTTTGACTTTGCGATTCTTGAAGTTCTTCAAAGTTTCTTCGAATCCTTAATTTTTTTAAATCATTTTTAATTTGATTGGTTTATTTTTTCAAACTACAATTGTATGTATCAAAAAAGTCAATACATAAAATTACAAACTTGTATCTCATTACCTGGAACAAGAGATTCGTTCATGGTCACCGGTAAAAAGTGTTTAATCGCTAATTGGTCTTAACAACAGCCGTGCTAACATCTAGATAAACAGTGGAGATGGAGTAATTTGAATAATAAAGAAATAATACGTCGCCTTGTAATAAAAGACACAGTGTGCAGAGTCATTTGCGAGTAAAGTAAACGCACGACCTTGAAATTAATGTATGTGGTAAAGTTTGTTTTAAAAAGATCGAATCTTCTTTCGTTCTCTTCGGACTTGTTTGGCGATTTCAAATTGAAGGTCAAGTTTTCGGTTATACGTATTCTAAAATTGGGACAGGTGCAGGTAGCCGAACGTGTGTTCGCGCGCCGAATTATTATTGGTCGCGTATTCTTTGGAAAACTACCTGATGACCGGCACCAACGACCAGTTGGGCGCCAATTCATTCACAAAGTCTTACATGTTCTGCAATTAAAATATTGCCCGTAACGGCGAATTCCGCGGAAATGAGTAGTAGCGATAGAAAAAAAATGCAGCTTAATTATGTTTAGTCATACACTTTTACTTGAAAGGTTAGGCGTTTTATATACCGGCACAATCAAACGGCTATTAGCATGCATAACGACGGAAAGCGAACGCTTGAAAAACGAGTATACCGACTTTATCAAAACTCGAAACTGGTAATTTTAACGATGATCTCAGAGCTGGAAATGTAGTGATAAAAATATAATCATTTCAAGGTGTATTATTGTTACGCAACGTACAGGGTTAGAGGAACTGTTGCAAAATATTGACTTTTGTGATTAGCAAATAACGTTTGTTTCGTTTATTTTTGGCCTAAAGATATATCACGAAAATGTATTCTATATGGATTTTTATCATGTTTTGATGATCAAAAAATTTTCAATTTCATATATTTATTTATTTGTAAAATTTGGTTCATTTTGATTGTTTAAAACATAAAAATCAAAATAGTTTTCATTCATCAACGTTTGAAGAATGAATCAATCTCTTTTTATTTTCCAAAGCTTTTGAATATTTAATTTTGAATAAACACATTAGGAAAACTAGATTATGCTAAGAACTTTAGTTTTGCCTAAAATTTGACTTATTTACCTTAACAGTCTAAATTTAAGTACTTACATCAATTCGCAATTAAAAGGTACAACTTGAAATATGAAAATCTCAAATTAAACTTACGTAATGTAATTGATTTTTAATAATTCCATTGCAACACCATTTTTGACATACATGGGTAACACCAATGCGGAAGCGGTTTGGTACTTCATTTCCTTTCGCTTTTGGTATCGACGCTGCTGAATCATTTTCTATTTCGATCGTTTCATATTATAAATATGTATTTTATTCATTATACTGTTATAATTGGCCGTCAAAAAAAATTTCCATCAAGCATCATTAAAGAAATGTAAGCGATTAACATTAACGGCCCGATAAATAAATTACGAAGCACTTTAAAGTAGAACCTTGAGTGTGGCCCATATTTATTTAATAGATATTATTAACTATAATGATAATAATTATATTCATTAAGCGGTGGTTTAAACTGGCCATCAATTACATGCAAAGATCCTTCGGTCGTCCTTTTAGGTGCGCTTGTTTGTGGGTGTTGGCTATTGAGTTTATTATTTCAAAGCAAGGATTATTATTGTATACCCACTTGACCTTAGAAAGCAATTTTAATAATTTTTTACATGCAAAAAAAAACATAAAACCTAATTTTGATTTCATTTCACAAGCAAAATTTTATAGCAGTTAAAATTGCAATTTTGGTTGTTGATGTTGAAGGCTTCTACTTTAAAACAAGCAAAATTTTATAGGAGTTAAAATTGTAATTTTATTTGTTAATGTTGAATTATACATGTAGAATAGAAATGAAACACACTTATAACTTTGTTTGTATAACTCGTAATTTATTTTGGTTACTTAAATTACATGTTATACAAACAAAGTTATAAGTGTGTTTCATTTCTATTTGTAATTTTAGTATTTTTCTTTCCAAAAAGGCAAATTTTGATTTCATGTTGGAATTCATTAAGTATCGTACCATCTTTGACTTTGACTTAGTGTTGTAACACCTTAGGCGCAGTGTTAATTTTTTGGCCATCTTCGAACTAATGAATCTTCAATAATATTGCCATTTCTAATTTGAAAGTCAAAATTTTGCTAAAATTTTGTAACCATACCTCCATTCAAATCACACTTTAACTTGACATTTAAGACGATGAACTATGGAAATTGAGTACACCGCGGCAATAAGTTATCTATCCGGACAGGGTCAAAGTTATACACGTGAAGGTTTTCGGGTTTTATTTTTTTTTAGAGCCGGGCGTTAGAAAGTGCGAAAGGGTCAAGGTCCCTTGCGAAATGTCCGCGACCCTGGGCCGGTGAAATATAATGCGTCGTTTTCGTCGGGCGTCGTTATTTATTATGTTAGATATGCACGTGGTGTGCATATGTTTTATTCGACAATGCGGTGGAATAAAAGTGAGTCACTCTAAGACAGAAATCGTTTTCACATGCTCTTTCGCAATTCATCTTATTATAATAACACGACATTCTCGGTGGTGACATAATGCTCCTTGTGCATTGGTGTTGTGTGGAACCAGTTCTTCGTGTAGGTCACTTTTTTTTGTTGTTGCTTTTCTAGCAACGGTTATTAATAACTTAACTGAAAAGTTTGTTGATTAAAACTAATTATAAAATTCCCATCCCACCATCAAAAAAATGATGCTTTTATCTAATCACTTCTACCCTTTTAACCGATTAGAATTCATTATTAATCATAAACTATAGATAACTGTTTATTTTCAAGGATTTTAATGTTTTTGTTTTGAGTGAAGCATGTCGTTCGAAATTACATAATTGGCGTAAGCAAGCAATTGCGTGCCGCCGCCGAAAGTTGTATAATTGTGGGGAGTCGCAGCACCGTTACGAAATCGCCGGTTTCTCTTTTCTAAGTTTGTCTCGTCGGATTTCAAGTTCAAGCCCATTTCGAATTTTTCGTCATCTGCCGCGTCTCCTCCTCGCAGCCGTGCTTCTAAACTTAACCGGCAGTTGTCTGCGATGTTTGTTTTCAGCATTCCCCGTCTCGAGCGGATACCAAACTTTTTATTTTTAAATATCACACCGGCTACAATAATTAAAGGCAAACAGACTAAGGCTTTATAACGGGTGTCCAACAATTATTGCAGTCCCGGGTGGCGTTGGAATAAAAAACGTAGATCGATTCTTACATGTTGCAAATAAATGAACTGACATTTTTAATGCACATTTAGGTTATGTTTGACAATTAATATGTCAGTTCATTTATTTGGCACATGAAAGAATTGACCTACGTTTTTGATTCCAACGCCACCCGGGACTGCAATAATTGTTGGACACCCGTTAGTTTTTATATAGAAATTTTTATTTACATTTTATATACTAATTTGGCCGTAGACAATTGCACAAAAAAGTCGAACGCGTTTACTATCAGGCACAGCAAAATTCAAGTCGTGACTAAAGGCATGTCGGACAAGTTTGCAGCTGTATTCAAGCCGCGTGACTAAAGTCATATCGGGCCTGTACCAAAAACATCCGATATTTAATGTTCGTTTAATAGAGTACATTACCATGTGCATAATATTTATCCTTTTTTAAAATTTTAATTTTACCTAAAATAACTGACGATATGGGATTAAAAAAGTTGTAAGGCTCTCGTGATCGATTACACTACTATTACAGAAATTATATAGAAAACTGGGATTTGTAATAATTAATTGGTGCTGTAGACGTTTCAGTCACGTGTTAAAATTTATGCTTATCAAACAAACCCGCGTTAACAATGAAACTGCATCGTCGGCATATTTTGTTATTATTAAAGCAAGCGAATACAATAACACAATACGTCCAGTGGTGTACGTGGTGTTAAAAAAGAATGAGATTAAGAAATACACCAAATTGAATAATCGTATTTAACAAAACTGCGCCTCGCTGCATATTTCGAATGAAATATTAACGTAATTGCGCTAGCGGTGTACTTATCGTTGTAACTATGTGCGATAAGTTTAGTCGTGCAAACAGAAAAAAATAACATGTAATGGTTATATAATGGCGCGTGCGTGTATGTCGGCGTTGCGGGTGGAATTGATTAATTGTTTTTATCAGGGGATAAGTACTGGATCTGCGAGGATGTAGCCGAGCCGGAGAGATTAATTAGTGGAACACATGGTGTGAACGGCTTCCAGGAATATATCGCGATGCCAGCGGCGAGTTTTTAAAAGTCTTAGTAGCGCTGAGAAAATGTGGTCGAAACAGGCGGACACGCGCGGCAAACAGGCGACGTCGTTTAAAAATAAAATATCCCACCGGAAGAGGAAAGGTGAAAAGTCGAAGAACCAGCAGGCGCCGCCTCCTCCCGCCGAGCAGCAACAGCAGCAGCAGAAGGAGGGCAAGAAAGGAAAGCAAAAGGCGAACGGCAAACGCGACGAGTGCGATAACAAGATCGCAGTCGCCGTCGGTCCGGACTTAATTGAGGACTTGCGACAGAAGGATGATGTCAACGAGTTAAACGGCAAATTCACAGAGGCAGATGTGGTGCTGCGGAAGAAACCCAACGACGCTTTCGCCGAAAAACAGAAAGCGAACGATGTGAAAAGGTACAGTGACAGTTTCGTCATAGACAATACCATAAGTCACCCTGACACGAGCACGACTTTATCGCGCGCGCACAGTGGTTTCTTCTTCACCACCTCTGACCCAACCACCGAAACCTGCAAAGAGAAAGAGAAGAAATCCCGCCGGTTCAGCGATCTGTTCCGGCACGGATCGTCCGTCAAAACGAACTGTGATAGTGTTAAATCGCACGGTAAAATGATAACCGAATTCGACATAGGGGACAACGGACTGGTGATCACCATACAGACCCCCGTCGAAGAACCGTTCCTCAAACCCGAAGCCAAAAACAAAACTAAAGACAAGAAATCGGTGAAGCGCGCCGATTCGAAGAAAACCCCCCGCGAGAATCCCGCCAAAGCCCCGAAAAGCCAAAACCCCCAGAAGACGAAAGACGACGCACTCAACTCCCCCGGCAATTCCGTACTAAAACGGGTGCGCAGCAAGATCTACAAGCACAAGAACGAGAACGGCGTGAGCGCCGTGCCCACCATGCCCGGCATATGCGAGAACCGCGAGAACGACTGCAAGAACGCCGATCCGAAGAGGCCCACGTCGCACTTCGACTTCCGCCTCATCCGGCAGACCTCCAATTTGGAGCGCGTGCGGCCCAAGACGTTCACGCACAAGAAGACCCAGTCGGTGGACGCGAACGGGAGCTGCCTCTTCGAAGACAAACCGGTGCTCGCCAAGTCCAAGTCTAGCAGCGCCATCAACCTCAACCTGCTTAGGAGCAGGCGCAAGCTGCTGGACGGGATCAAGAGCTCGAAGCCGGTGCAGGACGAATTCGACTTTATCGCGTTCGGCGGCATCAACAGCTCCTCGTGCGCCCAGTTACCGCGAAAGTTCGGCTCGCAGGACCTATCCAATCACCTCAACAATAACGTTCCTTCAGTGAGGAGGTCGAGTTGGATCGGTGCTTCTCAAGGTAAATATAAATAAACACAAAACGTAAACTATTTAAAAAAATCTATTCTTAAACAAGGTGACACAAAAAAGAGAAACTTTTTAACATTCCAATTAAATCAAGAGTGATGAAAGAACCACCTTTTATTCATAGTAATTGAAACCTTAAATCTTGCCATTTAAGAAAGATTAATAGGATTTATCCCTTTGGATGGTATCATCCTGTACATTCTTGAAATCTGTTGTTGATATTCTTCATATTGTAAATTTCATCTTGAATTCTCTGTTAGTTGATACTTGTTGAACTACACTGTTGATGTTGTTGTTATGTTCCATATTATTACTTTTATTTTCAGTTCAGTAATAATATGGAACGTAACAATTGTTTTTCTTCGCCAAAATGAGCAAGAGACGGATGAACTTTTCTCACAAACGACGCGTTGCGCAAGCGAAGCAGATTCGCGCGTTGTTTGCTAAAATTTCAAAAGGGGGCCAATTTCCATTATGGTAGTTGCAGCTCGAAATCTATCGATTTAAATTGGAATTTCAAAAGCTAACTATTGTTCTTGCCAATTGCCAATAATCTATTAGAGTTACAAGTAACTTGTATTACAAGTAATTGTAGAGAATTCAAAAGTGAACAAATTTTTAAGAATAGTATTTTTGCGTAAACCTCATAGTTTTGGAGTAAAATATAGGGAAAGTACTCTGATGGCCAGATCACCATTATAGTTTAAACTGATTTCATTCAAAACCCAACTGATGATCATCTGTTAAAGACCAACACAAAACAATTGAAAATTGATTAAAATACAATTATTGATATTGTTTTAGCTGTTTTATATTGATTTTCATTTGCTTGTCAAATGATTTTCAACTATTTCGTATTGATTTTACCATTGTTTAATTCAAGAAATACCAAAACCAATTGAAAATTAAAATTTAAAACAGTTTAAAATCAATAAAAAAAAATCGAAATTGATTGATTGACCATTGAAGAACATTCAAGATCGTACAAGAACGTTCACGATCATTCAAGAACGTTTCAACGTTCAAGATTGTATAAGAACGTTCATGATAATTCAATAACATTCAATATCATTCGTACAAGAACGTTTACGATCATTCAAGAACAATTAAGATCGTACAAGAACGGTTCACAAACATTCAATAACATTCAAGATTATTCAAGAACATTCACGATCATTTGTACACTATCATCCAAGAACGTTCGCCATGATTTAAGAACATTCAAGAACGTTGATCATTGAAGAACATTTTAAATTGTTCAAGAACGTTCGCGATGATTCGAGAACGTTAAAAATGGTACAAAAATGTTCACGAACATTCAGTAACATTCAAGATCATTCAGCTTTGTTTTTTGTTTCTGAGGGGAACTTTAGAAGAAAAGATTGATAATTGCTTTGCAGTATAAAATTGGATGGGAGATGATTTTATTGGAAGAGAGAGTATATTTAAATTAATGAGAAAATCTCTAATTAGTTCAGTAAGTGATGATGATGCTGAAGAACCAGTTAGAGATATGATAACGATTTTCTCAAAGAAAATGAATCTTGATAGAAATGGAAAGATTTTCTATAATTACTACAAATAGGGTGTCCTTAATGAGTTAATGTTTCTAGAGAAAATTAAAGATCATTCATACAAGAACGTTCACCATCATCCAAGAACGTCCGCGATCATTGAAGAACATTCAAGATCGTATAAGAACGTTCACGGTCACTCAATAATATTCAAGATCATTTAAAAACATTCAAGAACTTTCGCGATTATTCAAGAACGTTCACGATCATTCAATAACGTTAAGATAATTCAAGAACATTCAAGAAAGTTTAAGAACATTTTAAGAACATTAATGATTGTTTAAAATCGTTCGAGATTATTGAAAGTCATTCGATCAGCCTTTAAACTAGTTTACTACTATTACAAAACTCTTAAATTAAAAAAAAAAAAATTAAATATTCAAAAATAAAGCAGAAAAGAATTTTGAAGAACTTTATTAGAGAAGAAAACTAGTTAAATTTAATTCATTCAAGAACATCCACGATCATTCAATAACATTCAAGATCATTCGTTCAAGAACGTTCACGATCATTCAAAAGCGTTCGCGATCAAAATCGTACAAAAACGTTTACGATCATTCAGTAACGTTCAAGAACATTTAATTCATTCATCATCATGCATTCAAGAACTTTCGCGATCATTCAACACATTCATTTAATAACGTTCAAGATCGTTCAAGAACGTTCACGATTATTCAATATCGTTCAAGAACGCCCAAGATCATTCAAGAACATTCAATATCGTTAGAGAACATTCACGATCATTAAAAAACGTTCTCGATCATTGAATAACATTCAAGATTGTACAAGAACGATACTGATCATTCAAGAACATTCAAGATCGTTCAAGAATATTCAAGATCTTTTAAGTCGTAGAATCGTTTCTAGTTTACTACTCTTACTCTCTTAAAATTCTTACATTTTTATTTTCCCTATATGAAATATAGGAGAAGTATTGTTTCGTGATTCGTTTTAAGGTCCCCTGAGTCCATTACACTAATTTCTGGAAAAAAGAAATTGTGTATGTGTGTGTGTGTGTCTGTCGGTGGGCGCTGTATCTCAAAACCGAATTATCGCTTAGAGATGAAACTTCAAACTTAAGGTTTTATCGTTAAAAACTGGATCTGAACAGCTTTTGGTGAACATTCATAGACCGGAAGTAGATGTTTACTCGACGCGTTTTTTGGTTTTTTGGTCATATTTTTCTAAATATGAACAATTTTAAAAAACGGTTCAAACAAATGTTAAAGGGAATAAAAAATTGAACAAGTTTTTTGAAAATATTTTTTATAAAATTCTTAATTTTCAAGAAAAAAAAAAAAATTGAAAATTTTTTTTGTTTTGTATTTTTGTAAATATGAAAAATAGTACATAACTTTTCAAACAAAAGTTAAAGAGAATGGGATACTCAATAACTTTTATTAAAATATTTTTTTCATAAAACATTTTTTGCCAATTTCTAATAAACTATTGAAGTTCCATAAAATTTATATAAAAGAGAATTATAAAGAATTCAAAAGTGAACAAATTATTAAGAATAGCCTTTTTGAGTAAACCTCATAGTTATAGAAAATAATAGGGAAAGTACTATGATGGCCACATCACCATTTTTCCATTATGGTAGTTGCAGCTCGAAATCTATCGATTTAAATTGGAATTTCAAAAGCTAACTATTGTTCTTTCCAACAAGTTGAAGAATCTCGATTGATCCGAGATAAAAATTTGTTTGTTTTACGATGGTGTTTACCTCGGCGGATTGTATTAGATGAACTAAGAAGTTCTGAGCGTTTATTTTTTCGCTTCATTTCGATGGTGAAATTAACATAGTGAAGTTTATTTACCTGATTTGAATCAAATAAGCGTTCGATAACTTTTTTTCATTTTGAAGGTAATTACAAAATTCCCTATTGGTAATAAAACTACAAGCCTCCCTGGAGGTTAATTTTGTACTATCCAGAAAATTTTCCAAATGCTTGATAACAGATCTGAACTGGTGCGTCGTTAATTTGTGTGCGCTGATGTTGTCTTCATGAAACAAAACACCCTATTGGCCAATTCTTGTCATTCTTTTACTTCAGTTTGGTCAGTTGTTGACAGTAGAGGTCCGAATTGTGTGTTCGGTTCGATTGAAGCAGCTCCAAGCGGATTATTCCTTTCCAATCCCACCAAATATACACGGATGTGAAGTTAGCCATAGATTTCAGCCATAGATTTTCAAATTTCATTATTTCTATACATATTCAAGATACATAGATTATTTTTAGTTTAGGGTGTAAATAAAACATAGAATTAACAAATTGTGATACAAGCACCCCAATTTTCAACCCTTAATATTTTTTATCACACCCTTAAATAATAAAATTTAAAAAAATCAAATTGCGCCATCTCCTATACAAAAGTTAGCAACAAATATGGATTCAGCACACATTAAACTATTAATTAAACAAATAAAATTCGGACCACCAGATTTTTATCATACAAGAAAAATAGAAACAATATCAGTTGCCAGTCTGAGGGTGCGGTCGGATAAATCTTAAAATATTTCAAAGTGCGCCCTCTCCCATAAAAAAGTTAGCAACGAATATGGATTCAGCACACATTATACTATTATTTAAACAAATAAAATTCGGACCACCTCACTTTAATCATAAGAAAAAAAAAAGAAACAAAATCAACTGCCAGTCTGAGGGTGCGATCGGATAAATCTTAAAATATTTCAAAGTGCGCCCTCTCCCATAAAAAAGTTAGCAACAAATATGGATTCAGCACACATTAAACTATTATTTAAACAAATAAAATTCGGACCACCTCACTTTAATCATAAGAAAAAAAAAAGAAACAAAATCAACTGCCAGTCTGAGGGTGCGATCGGATAAATCTTAAAATATTTCAAAGTGCGCCCTCTCCCATAAAAAAGTTAGCAACAAATATGGATTCAGCACACATTAAACTATTATTTAAACAAATAAAATTCGGACCACCTCACTTTAATCATAAGAAAAAAAAAAGAAACAAAATCAACTGCCAGTCTGAGAGAGCGGTCGGATAAATCTTAAAATATTTCAAAGTGCGCCCTCTCCCATAAAAAAGTTAGCAACAAATATGGATTCAGCACACATTAAACTATTATTTAAACAAATAAAATTCGGACCACCTCACTTTAATCATAAGAAAAAAAAAAGAAACAAAATCAACTGCCAGTCTGAGAGAGCGGTCGGATAAATCTTAAAATATTTCAAAGTGCGCCCTCTCCCATAAAAAAGTTAGCAACAAATATGGATTCAGCACACATTAAACTATTATTTCAACAAATAAAATTCGGACCACCATACTTTTATCATACAAAAAAAAAAATAGAAACAATATCAGTTGCCAGTCTGAGGGTGCGATCGGATAAATCTTAAAATATTTCAAAGTGCGCCCTCTCCCATAAAAAAGTTAGCAACAAATATGGATTCAGCACACATTAAACTATTATTTAAACAAATAAAATTCGGACCACCTCACTTTAATCATAAGAAAAAAAAAGAAACAAAATCAACTGCCAGTCTGAGGGTGCGATCGGATAAATCTTAAAATATTTCAAAGTGCGCCCTCTCCCATAAAAAAGTTAGCAACAAATATGGATTTAGCTCACATTAAACTATTATTTAAACAAATAAAATTCGGACCACCAGATTTTTATCATACAAAAAAAAAATAGAAACAATATCAGTTGCCAGTCTGAGGGTGCGATCGGATAAATCTTAAAATATTTCAAAGTGCGCCCTCTCCCATAAAAAAGATAGCAAAGAATATGGATTCAGCACACATTATACTATCATTTAAACAAATAAAATTCGGACCACCTCACTTTAATCATAAGAAAAAAAAAGAAACAAAATCAACTGCCAGTCTGAGAGAGCGGTCGGATAAATCTTAAAATATTTCAAAATGCGCCCTCTCCCATAAAAAAGTTAGCAACAAATATGGATTCAGCACACATTAAACTATTATTTAAACAAATAAAATTCGGACCACCTCACTCTAATCATAAGAAAAAAAAAAGAAACAAAATCAACTGCCAGTCTGAGAGAGCGGTCGGATAAATCTTAAAATATTTCAAAGTGCGCCCTCTCCCATAAAAAAGTTAGCAACAAATATGGATTCAGCACACATTAAACTATTATTTCAACAAATAAAATTCGGACCACCATACTTTTATCATACAAAAAAAAAATAGAAACAATATCAGTTGCCAGTCTGAGGGTGCGATCGGATAAATCTTAAAATATTTCAAAGTGCGCCCTCTCCCATAAAAAAGTTAGCAACGAATATGGATTCAGCACACATTATACTATTATTTAAACAAATAAAATTCATACCACCTCGCTTTAATCATAAGAAAAAAAAAAGAAACAATAACAACTGCCAGTCTTTTTTAAGTTTAATGCCCAGTTTGCCTATCTGAATATTATAAACAGTGATAATAATTGTTTTTCGGTGTATGGGGCACATCTGGACAATCTATGTTTTTACAAGAAAACTGCTGGATATCTTTTTAATTAAACTGTAAAATTAGTTGCTGGACAAGTCAAGTTATCGTTTAAATATAAATTTGTAGCTTCTCGCTAGAGCACACGTTAAGGGTCCTCGTCATGAAATGACCTTGAATCACATTTGTTAATGAATATATCGCGATAAAGTGTTTATGTAAAATCTTATCATATTACGATATCGCTTTTCCAGAATATTAATTTTTCTTCTAGTTTTTGAAATAAAAAAATACAATGTTTTATTTTTATGGCAATATATTTATTAACAAACTCTGTAGAGCTAAGGGCGTTTGTTCCGGATTCCCATAAGACATGCTTCAAAGTAATTTCGTGACGAGGAGCCTTAAACTGCTATTTAAACAAATTTAATTCATAACATAAAACTTCGGTTATACATAAAACTCCGCATTAACTTGAGAAGTGATTTTACCTTGCTGTTCCACAGCATAAACAAAATTAAACTAATAGCTTATTTTGGCGCAAAGTGTATCAAAAGTCATTCAAAGGCAGCCTAAATGTGTTACCATCATAACTTCTTAGGGCGGGCATGTGTTTGCATTGCATAGTTCACATTTATGAATAAAAACATCATTTGTTACACACATTTTACAGCAAAATCGGTGACATTGTTGACATTCAATTTCTCGATTCATTTCTCCACAATACAGACACAGTTGTGATATATTGTCTGATTTCTTAATTATTAAATTTTTCAATGTTGTGCGGTAAATCATAGGATCAAAATTATCGTCCCAATTTAAATTATTTAACAAGACTTGACTATAATATAAAATATATGGTCCACAGTTGAAATTATCGACTTGAATGGGATATTTAAACAAATTTTCACTCAAATTTGTTACTGATGTGGACAATCCGAATTTATACAAGACTGGTGCAAGTTTTCGAAACATGGATTTCGACTATCCCTCGATAGTGGGTCGAAAAATAGGACCCTGTTACTTCGAAGATCAACATGTAGCAATGTCCAATGGCACCCTTCCAAAATGGGCAATAAAAGAATATGTTCTTTATTACAAGAACTTTTAAAATTGAATTTATTTTTTATCATATTTGAAACTTCGCTTTCAAGAAAAATTTTGCTTTCATTATTTTTAAACATGTTCAATACATAGTCCACAGTAAAGTTATCGAGCCACATTTGTTCACTATTTACGTTATAATTTAGTGTGGCATAACTTTCAAAATATAACTTATGACTTCCAAATTTGCAAACAACATAATCTCGGCTTAGCTTAGGTACTTTTGGTTCGGAATAATAGTACGTAATTGAATTGTTGTTCATTGTGTTATGCATTTTGGAGATTACGGTTTTCTTGAAATAATTATGTTTATTTTTGTTCCTTTTGCCCCATGTTTCCTCCAAATCGGTCTTATTATATTTTCTTTTCGTAGCGCATTTATTTCTATCGATTTCGTAAATTAATTCCCTATACTCATTATTTGTATAATCCCTAAGTCGCCTAATAAATCTAGAGCATTTGTTGTGTAAATGTCCTTCTAAAATTTTGTTTTTCACAACCCCAAACCAATTTTCAACCAAGGCATTATGTCTCTTTTCAAAAATTAAGCATGTCCACATAGGAACAAAAGGAATGTAATGTTTTAGAAACCAAACCGCAAATGCATCCGAATAATATTCATTTTTAATTGAATCCGAAGTATAGCATTCCTCCTGTTTTATATTTGAATAAATGTTATAAAAGTACATATAAAAAAGATTATTTTTATAAAATGTTTCGGTGTTTTTGGTGTTATAATCGTTAATAAGGGGTTGATCATCATCATCATCGTATATTAGATTATTAACTATTTTATATTGTAATAAATTGTTTAAATGGTCATGGACAGTTTGGGATGCATAATTACAAGATATAACATGGAGAAAACTAGTAATATACAATTTCAATTCATAAAACGAGTTAATACTGTATAATGATGCCAGAATTTCTCTGGTCATTAATTTTATGAGGTGGGCATAACATAATTTTAAAATGATCAAATTATCTGAATCTTTTCGATCCTCTAAATTGTTATATATTGTGTTTAAATATGTGCCAATATCCATACCGTTCCAGGCTTCACATATTGAATTTATAATTGCCAAACTCATGTCACTGACAGCTATTTTGAAAGCAGGCCAACAATTGTTTTTCATAAAAAAGTATTTTGTTTCAATTAACCAGATTGATAATGTGGAAATATCATGCTTTGCCGAAATTAATTCAAAAGCTGGTATAATTCTTTTATTTGAGGTCTGAACAACTCCTGCATAATAAAGTACTCTTTTTGAATTGACGTGTGGTTTTCTTACGACTGCGCCTGTTGCATCTATATGAACTGTTGAATATGCTGTATCAATAATATGATTTTTTACAATCCGGACCTGTTCCTGACTAATTAGATGAACATAAAGTGGTTCTCCAACTCTGTACATATATTCGTCATTGACTCTTCTCATTTTTATTAAATCAATCATGTCATCGACATCTCTATCATGTAGAGCTTTGGCTTCAGCTTTAACTTTCCTGTATACAGGCTCAGATTTAATTCGACGTAAATGTTTTGTCTTTTCTAAATGTTTACTACACACTTTAATGTTTTGCATTCGCACATTTAGAGTAGTAGAAGACTTAAGTTTGTTTCCTAACAACCTTCTTTCTACTCCTCTAACTTGGCGAGTTAAATTTGCAGCATGGCAATAATTATAAGAGGTACTGTAAACATTAATTTTTAATCCCTCATCGTATAAACAGCACATTAATTTAAACTTTTTACAATCTGGTTGCCCGCAGTAGCCATAAATCACAAAACCTTTTTTTAAATAATTGCACGATTTTATATTTAGTATACAAGTATTATTAACTTGCTTTAAGTTTTCACTAAAATAAAATTGATACACCTTTTCATCAAATTTGGTTGTTGTTTCGTTATAAATCAAACGCATGTCCTTTTTATTTACAATAAACGAGCCTTCAAAAATTGCATATACCGTATTGGGCAACAAAGAATCTGGATAGATATTTCGTGTTTCTAGCGGTAATAAACAACTAATTGTATCTGGATTGTTATATAAAGATTGTAGGATTGCATTAATCTTAGTTTCTTCGTCAGTAACGTCTTTAATTTCAAATTTATCTTCAGATTTATTTAAATCAATTTCAAGAACTTGTTCGCATTCCACATTCATTTCAAAGTCATCTTGATCTCTTTCTACTGAAATTTGAAAAGCTTCTTGATCACTGGTGATATCACCTTCCACACTAATCTTATTACATGAACTATTTTTAGAAATTCGGATATTCTTTAATTTTGTTTTAATGCCCCCTACATTTTTCTGTATTATTTGCAAAACATCTCTGCGTGAAAATTTATTATCTTCAGCAAAAATGTGCAATGCAGCAGAACCGATAATTTTGTTAGTGCTTTTTAATTTATGGATGTCGTAACATTTCTGCTCACAGAAAAAATCAAACAAAGCGTCTGATTTTTTCCCCATTTTATTTGATTTTTAATGATCAAATCTTAAACGGGGAAATCAAACAATACCAAAGAATTACAAATCGGTAAATCAAACGGCTAACAAAACGTATAATCCAAAAGAACGACTAATAAATAATAAAACCAACAAAAATAAATATGATTGTAATGACCAAATAAATAATAAACAATGCCAAAGAATTACAATTCGATTAATCAAACGGCAAACAAAACGTATTTGTATTCAGGTCCAATAGTACCACTAATATATTATAAAAATAACGACGGGGCGAACAAAAATGGTAAAAGCCAACAACAATAACTATGAAGTATAATTGTAACAATAAAATGAATAATAAACAATGCCAAATAGGTAAATCAAACGGCAAAAAAAAAACTAATTTGGATGTGGGTCCAAAAGAACCACTAATAAATAAAAAAAATAACGACGAGACGAAGAAAAATGGTCTAATCCAACAAAATAAATATAACGTATAATTTTAACAGCCAAATGAGCAATAAACGATATTTATGCAGCTAATATATTCTGTGCGCTTTGAAAACTCTGTTCGATAGAGGCGACGAAATAAGAATGATGCCGCAGACTACGAGATTTCAGTTTTGCAATCTGCATAACATACTTCAAGTGTTTCTTTCCTTGTCTACTCTATATAAAAGTTCTATTGCGTATCGCATCTCCACTTTCACTCACTTATCTATTTTTAACCC
This sequence comes from Ontholestes murinus, assembly GCA_963969525.1. Lineage (NCBI taxonomy): Eukaryota > Metazoa > Arthropoda > Insecta > Coleoptera > Staphylinidae > Ontholestes > Ontholestes murinus. The sequence goes on along the minus strand of OZ018388.1, from coordinate 8,642,241 downwards.
ACCAATAACGCAACATTAACCAAGGACAAATCACGCCCAACTATTCTCAGTCGCGCAGTCAAAGGGTATCCCCCCGTTTAAATAAAAATCACATTCGTTTGAATCCAGGAAACTGTAAAATGTTCTCTGTAGAAAGTACATTTGTTTTCAAAGAAATTGCTGATTTTGTTTTAAAAAGGAAGAGATTTCTTTGAAAATTTGCTCAAAATGTTTTCTCAAAAAAGAGTTTCTTTAAAATTTGCAGAAATATAAGTTGAACTCTTTTATTTTTCTATAAAAAAGTACATTGAATTCCAATTAATTTAAGATATTTCAGCAACTTATTTTTCACAAATTTTCAAACAAATACCCGCATAATTGAAGTGCTATCATTAAATTTCCTAAATATCAAGTTATTTCGAACGTGCTTTATATTTAGTACACATTTTGAAGAACTGTCTGCAGTAGAATTGGCCGTTGCAGGGATTTCAAAGTAAATATCTTAATATTCGATTATTTGCTTCCATAATTATTTTAGACAAAAAGTGCATTTAACTTTTTTGTAGAGACAAAAATTCGGAGAGGGCGCACTTTGAAATATTTTAAGATTTATCCGACCGCACCCTCAGACTGGCAACTGATATTGTTTCTATTTTTTTTTTGTATGATAAAAGTATGGTGGTCCGAATTTTATTTGTTGAAATAATAGTTTAATGTGAGCTAAATCCATATTTGTTGCTAACTTTTTTATGGGAGAGGGCGCACTTTGAAATATTTTAAGATTTATCCGACCGCTCTCTCAGACTGGCAGTTGATTTTGTTTCTTTTTTTTTTCTTATGATTAAAGTGAGGTGGTCCGAATTTTATTTGTTTAAATAATAGTATAATGTGTGCTGAATCCATATTCGTTGCTAACTTTTTTATGGGAGAGGGCGCACTTTGAAATATTTTAAGATTTATCCGACCGCTCTCTCAGACTGGCAGTTGATTTTGTTTCTTTTTTTTTTCTTATGATTAAAGTGAGGTTGTCCGAATTTTATTTGTTTAAATAATAGTATAATGTGTGCTGAATCCATATTCGTTGCTAACTTTTTTATGGGAGAGGGCGCACTTTGAAATATTTTAAGATTTATCCGATCGCACCCTCAGACTAGCAACTGATATTGTTTCTATTTTTCTTGTATGATAAAAATCTGGTGGTCCGAATTTTATTTGTTTAATTAATAGTTTAATGTGTGCTGAATCCATATTTGTTGCTAACATTTTTATGGGAGAGGGCGCACTTTGAAATATTTTAAGATTTATCCGATCGCACCCTCAGACTGGCAACTGATATTGTTTCTATTTTTTTTTTGTATGATCAAAATCTGGTGGTCCGAATTTTATTTGTTTAAATAATAGTTTAATGTGTGCTGAATCCATATTTGTTGCTAACTTTTTTATGGGAGAGGGCGCACTTTGAAATATTTTAAGATTTATCTGATCGCACCCTCAGACTGGCAACTGATATTGTTTCTATTTTTTTTTTGTATGATCAAAATCTGGTGGTCCGAATTTTATTTGTTTAAATAATAGTTTAATGTGTGCTGAATCCATATTTGTTGCTAACTTTTTTATGGGAGAGGGCGCACTTTGAAATATTTTAAGATTTATCCGATCGCACCCTCAGACTGGCAGTTGATTTTGTTTCTTTTTTTTTTCTTATGATTGAAGTGAGGTGGTCCGAATTTTATTTGTTTAAATAATAGTTTAATGTGTGCTGAATCCATATTTGTTGCTAACTTTTTTATGGGAGAGGGCGCACTTTGAAATATTTTAAGATTTATCCGACCGCTCTCTCAGACTGGCAGTTGATTTTGTTTCTTTTTTTTTTCTTATGATTAAAGTGAGGTGGTCCGAATTTTATTTGTTTAAATAATAGTATAATGTGTGCTGAATCCATATTCGTTGCTAACTTTTTCATGGGAGAGGGCGCACTTTGAAATATTTTAAGATTTATCCGACCGCTCTCTCAGACTGGCAGTTGATTTTGTTTCTTTTTTTTTTCTTATGATTAAAGTGAGGTTGTCCGAATTTTATTTGTTTAAATAATAGTTTAATGTGAGCTAAATCCATATTTGTTGCTAACTTTTTCATGGGAGAGGGCGCACTTTGAAATATTTTAAGATTTATCCGACCGCTCTCTCAGACTGGCAGTTGATTTTGTTTCTTTTTTTTTTCTTATGATTAAAGTGAGGTTGTCCGAATTTTATTTGTTTAAATAATAGTTTAATGTGAGCTAAATCCATATTCGTTGCTAACTTTTTCATGGGAGAGGGCGCACTTTGAAATATTTTAAGATTTATCCGACCGCTCTCTCAGACTGGCAGTTGATTTTGTTTCTTTTTTTTTTCTTATGATTAAAGTGAGGTTGTCCGAATTTTATTTGTTTAAATAATAGTTTAATGTGTGCTGAATCCATATTCGTTGCTAACTTTTCTATGGAAGAGGGCGCACTTTGAAATATTTTAAGATTTATCCGACCGCTCTCTCAGACTGGCAGTTGATTTTGTTTCTTTTTTTTTTTTGTATGATCAAAATCTGGTGGTCCGAATTTTATTTGTTTAAATAATAGTTTAATGTGTGCTGAATCCATATTTGTTGCTAACTTTTTTATGGGAGAGGGCGCACTTTGAAATATTTTAAGATTTATCCGATCGCACCCTCAGACTGGCAGTTGATTTTGTTTCTTTTTTTTTTCTTATGATTGAAGTGAGGTGGTCCGAATTTTATTTGTTTAAATAATAGTTTAATGTGTGCTGAATCCATATTTGTTGCTAACTTTTTTATGGGAGAGGGCGCACTTTGAAATATTTTAAGATTTATCCGACCGCACCCTCAGACTGGCAACTGATATTGTTTCTATTTTTTTTTTGTATGATAAAAATCTGGTGGTCCGAATTTTATTTGTTTAAATAATAGTATAATGTGTGCTGAATCCATATTCGTTGCTAACTTTTTTATGGGAGAGGGCGCACTTTGAAATATTTTAAGATTTATCCGATCGCACCCTCAGACTGGCAACTGATATTGTTTCTATTTTTTTTTTGTATGATAAAAGTATGGTGGTCCGAATTTTATTTGTTGAAATAATAGTTTAATGTGTGCTGAATCCATATTTGTTGCTAACTTTTTTATGGGAGAGGGCGCACTTTGAAATATTTTAAGATTTATCCGACCGCACCCTCAGACTGGCAGCTGATATTGTTTCTATTTTTTTTTGTATGATAAAAATCTGGTGGTCCGAATTTTATTTGTTTAAATAATAGTTTAATGTGTGCTGAATCCATATTCGTTGCTAACTTTTCTATGGAAGAGGGCGCACTTTGAAATATTTTAAGATTTATCCGACCGCTCTCTCAGACTGGCAGTTGATTTTGTTTCTTTTTTTTTTTCTTATGATTAAAGTGAGGTGGTCCGAATTTTATTTGTTTAAATAATAGTATAATGTGTGCTGAATCCATATTCGTTGCTAACTTTTTTATGGGAGAGGGCGCACTTTGAAATATTTTAAGATTTATCCGACCGCACCCTCAGACTGGCAACTGATATTGTTTCTATTTTTCTTGTATGATAAAAATCTGGTGGTCCGAATTTTATTTGTTTAATTAATAGTTTAATGTGTGCTGAATCCATATTTGTTGCTAACTTTTTTATGGGAGAGGGCGCACTTTGAAATATTTTAAGATTTATCCGACCGCACCCTCAGACTGGCAACTGATATTGTTTCTATTTTTTTTTGTATGATAAAAATCTGGTGGTCCGAATTTTGTTTGTTTAAATAATAGTTTAATGTGAGCTAAATCCATATTTGTTGCTAACTTTTTTATGGGAGAGGGCGCACTTTGAAATATTTTAAGATTTATCCGACCGCACCCTCAGACTGGCAACTGATATTGTTTCTATTTTTTTTTGTATGATAAAAATCTGGTGGTCCGAATTTTATTTGTTTAAATAATAGTTTAATGTGAGCTAAATCCATATTTGTTGCTAACTTTTTTATGGGAGAGGGCGCACTTTGAAATATTTTAAGATTTATCCGATCGCACCCTCAGACTGGCAGTTGATTTTGTTTCTTTTTTTTTTCTTATGATTGAAGTGAGGTGGTCCTAATTTTATTTGTTTAAATAATAGTTTAATGTGTGCTGAATCCATATTTGTTGCTAACTTTTTTATGGGAGAGAGCGCACTTTGAAATATTTTAAGATTTATCCGACCGCTCTCTCAGACTGGCAGTTGATTTTGTTTCTTTTTTTTTTTTCTTATGATTAAAGTGAGGTGGTCCGAATTTTATTTGTTTAAATAATAGTTTAATGTGTGCTGAATCCATATTCGTTGCTAACTTTTTTATGGGAGAGGGCGCACTTTGAAATATTTTAAGATTTATCCGACCGCACCCTCAGACTGGCAACTGATATTGTTTCTATTTTTTTTTTGTATGATAAAAATCTGGTGGTCCGAATTTTATTTGTTTAATTAATAGTTTAATGTGTGCTGAATCCATATTTGTTGCTAACTTTTGTATAGGAGACGGCGCAATTTGATTTTTTTAAATTTTATTATTTAAGGGTGTGATAAAAAATATTAAGGGTTGAAAATTGGGGTGCTTGTATCACAATTTGTTAATTCTATGTTTTATTTACACCCTAAACTAAAAATAATCTATGTATCTTGAATATGTATAGAAATAATGAAATTTGAAAATCTATGGCTGAAATCTATGGCTAACTTCACATCCGTCAAATATACAGCAAAACCTTCTTGGACGTTAACCTAGGCTAGGCTATTGTTTGGTTCGCCTCATGGCAATTGGATTACGATATTTTTCGGTTTTTGTTCTTGTATGTAACCCATTTTTCCATCACCAGTCACCATTCGCTTTAAAAAAGGATTGATTCTATTAGGTTTTTAGCAAATCATCGCATGCAATTATTCTGCCAAAAAGCTTCGTTTGCATCATCAAATCGTGTAGCATCTATACATCGAGCTTCTTCTTAGGACCAGCCTTATTGAAATGGTTCCAATCGGTTTTCTAGCTAATCTTCAGTTCCTGGCCAATGAAATAAATGCTCACATGATGGTCTTTCAAGATTTTCATCAAGATTTTTAACGATTGGCCCACCAAATCGTATTACCAGAACGGAATCGTTGGAACCTCCACATTGCTGCTGCAGTCCACATTGTACTGGCTTCGTATACAACACAATTTTTTTTGCCCCGATCTCAGATTCTCCGTGTTGCTTTGGGCGTAGTAGTACTGAAGAATATAACGTTTGATATGAGTGATAAAAGCTAGCCAGAATGGGGAAAGTAAAACTATTGTTATGTTCCATTTCTTTACTTTCAGATAACTGACACTTGTTTCGGTCCTTACGGATCATTATCAAAGTTAAAGATACCTAAATAAAGAAATTGACCATAACAGGAGTTTTACGTCCCCTTATTTGGTTCCATCAAGAGACTAGCAGAACAAGTATCGATTATATTAAGAATGGATACATTATTGTTTTGAAAAAGACTGTTTCGATTACCTTCAAAGACATTAGTTTTACAATTATTTCACATTTGGGATCACTTTGTTACTTATACAGTCGGAATCTTCTCTTCAAAATATATTCCTTAAAATTTCGGATTTTTTAAAAAAGTAATAAGAAAAGAAACACATAGATGTATCTCTGTAGACTTCAAAGGCATTAGGTTCGGACTAGTAAATGGCCCTAATCATGTAATAACGACGACAACTCGCTCGGACGATAACGACCGACGAAGGGGCCGATTTCTTTGTAGTGTGTATGTATTTAAAATCGCGACGATAGAAGACAATAGCATAATGCGCTTTTATTGCTGAGGATGTGCTGATAACACGGTCACGGTCGTCCAGATGTGAAGGCCAATGCGAAATCGCCGCTATTAGTTTCCAGCGAGAAATGCTGAACCCGATCGTAAAAACTGTTTAGAGCAGCTATGATCGACTGTTGAACTATTATAAAGCAGCAAGATTGCTAAATTCAACATTCAAATAGTTTTGTAATAATGAAACTAAATTAAATAGTGCGGTATTGAATTCAGTGCCTATATTATAGATTACTAGGTAGTAATGGTCACAACCATCATCTTGAGTTAATTAGTGAGTAATGTGAAGATGATTAATAATAATAATAATAACAAAAATTGTAATCTTTCTACACTGTTAATTTATATTTATTAAATGTCTACCCACCGGGCCTACATAACCTAAAAACTTTAGTTTAAATCCTGATTTGGATTTCTTCATAGAAAATTTTGTATTTTTCGAAAAACGAAAATATATTTTTTACACCAAATTCTCTCAATTTTTATTTTAATAAATACGTTCAAACTAGTGTTGCTTTGTTGGTTGTGATATTTGTTGTTGTTGTTTGTTCCTTGTAATTTTCCTATTTGTGGTCCTTGTTTTAACAAGAAATGTTGCTTAAAAATTGATTCTCTTTGTAATAATGTAAACATATGTAAATCTATTGTAGATTTACATATGTTTCGTATTTTTAAAATATCAATTATAAACATTGAATACGTTTGATCTAGCGTACTCTTGACCTTTCCCAATACACAGTTCAATGGCCTATCGTACTCTTGACCTATCCCAACAAATTATACATTGGCCTAGGTCATGAGTACGCTAGTTCAAGCGATGAAGTAAACGCTGGGTTAGTGCATAGTATATTGAGGTAGGTCGACAGTACGCTGAATCTGACTGTTTTTATATTTAACTGCAAATATAAACAGTTTTAACCATTATATGACTTTTTATAATAAAATTTTTAACTGTTTTCAATTAAAAATTTTGATTATTAATACTTATGTTTTAAATACCTACTTTTTATACAGTTTTAACTACTCGATTGTCAATCGTAGTTATATTTTATTTCCAATAAAATAATTAAAATTATTAAACAATTTTTGTGAGAGAAATTATTAAAGTAATCACGCCCTCTATCCGACAGTAGATTTTCTATATAAAATTTAGATATAGATAAATTAATTAGTAGATTAAAAAATTGGATATATCAAAATTCTAGAGATATTATTATTATATATTTTATAAATAGTTAAGAATTAAATACAGGATTTAAATCGTGTATGAATCTTGATGAATCGTAAGACAGGCAGTGCAGCCACCACTATAAAACTGCAATGTTTATAGTGCGTGGTGTCCGCTTGCCAGCGCTAATATTTGTGTCAAGGTAATTAAACAAACGGGCGTCTGATTAAAACGACCATATGAAACGCATTACATTATGTACGTTATATTATACATGATCACATGAATCGGTTTCGTTTAGTACGTACGTACACATATACACACGCGCGAAATAAGATGTCACTCCCTAATTGATAATAGCGGCTATAAATAAACGTGATATCACGACATCAATTCATCACAAACTAATTTTAACAAACAACGGGGCATACAATTTCATATGTTGTTTTCAGTGGGGGAGAGACGGCGGCGTCTTAGACGATAATAGTGAAACATCATTGTAATAAGTAAATTAATAGTATTGTGTAACTTACGTTACGAAATTCGGTACGATGTTAGAAGTTAAGGGAAGATTATTTGACGTAAATGCAGATGTTTAATTAACTGCAAATGAAAACAACACCGTTATAATTGTAATATTTAATAAACTATTGTACTAATTTAATTAGTCAAGAAAATAATACAATTACATTATGTAACGTGAATATATTAATGGTTACTCTAGATATAAAGCTTACCTTACATATTATTTATATTGTATGGTTTATTCTTTATTTGATTAACACTGGCGAAAAGTAATTAAAACAAATGTCAAAAATAAATAGGCGTGAAGTTTGGTGCAAGCGCAAACAACAACAACAACAAAAATTAATTCCCCTGTCAACACGTAATTAATAGGTAACTAATAATTGAAGGTTATGTTTATGTTTTGGATTATAATAATGTTTATAGAAAATGTATAAGTCGATTTTAGATGTACCTACATCCTGCAATTACGATAAGTAGACAATAATTTTTAAATAAGTATGCAGAAAATAATTTAGGGTGCGTATTTAAAATCCATTATGTATTAACATGTTCATTATGAAAAAGCAAACGTTTGCCCCTAAAATAAAATCTGTCGATCGTGCCGAAATAAGTGTAAACCAGCGCACAATTTAGCGCTTACCGGGTGATGATGAATCGTCGTTTTTTTTTTTAATTTAAATTACAACACTCTAACGCACGCAACTCTCTTCGGGGGACAATACGCAGCCGAGACAATTAACATTAACAAACGCCGACTTTTCCCCCCAGTCGATAATTAAAACAGCACACGGGCAGCATTTTTTATTTCGCGCACCGCGCCGCGCCGATCCTGTTCACCGACCGCGAACGGTACATTTAATTAAACGCTGATTGATGTAGTTTTTTTTTTCATTCTTTTCGAAATGCAAATTCAAATTAACGCTTTATTTGCGCGCGCGATTCGGTACAGTTGTGCGAACATTGTCGACGGGGCCGACACACCTCGTTTCCAGGTCTTCAATTACCGTCCGAAAGGAAACTGAATGGACGATGATGTCACACCTGACTGGCGACGGTCTTCATGCGAACTGTAACGTGTCTTTTGTGGCCCTAATAAAATCGATACTTTGGCCTGTGAATGTAACAAATGACATCCTATATTAGGTTATTATATCCGTGATTCGAAAACGTACATACCTAATTGATGTATTAATTTCATTATAAACTAATATTAAAAATTCACCATGATAACTTTATGTTATTAAAATAAAATGGTGATGTGGCCATCATAGTACTTTCCCTATATTTTTCTCGAAAACTATGAGGTTTACGTAAAAATGTGTTTCTTACTAATATGTGCACTTTTGAATTCTCTACAATTATTTGTAATATAAACTTTATGTAACTCCAATAGTTTATTAGCAATTGGCAAAAAATGTCAAAATTTTCAAATTTTTTTTTTTTTTCTCGATAGTTAAAAATTTTATGAAAAACATGTTCGAATAAAACTTGTTCAGTTTTTCATTACCTTTAACTTTTGTTTGAACTATTTTTTAAAATTTTTTATATTTAGAAAAATATCACGAAAAAACAAAAAAACGTCTCGAGTAAACATCCACTTCCGGTTTATGAATGTTTACCAAAAGCTTTTCAGTTCCAGTTTGTAACGATAAAATCTTAAGTTTAAAGTTCCATCTCAATCGGACCATTCGTTTTTGAGTTACAGCGCCCACAGACATTTTCTCGCACGAAAACAATACTTCCCCTATATATACTATATAGGGAAAGTAAAAATTATAATGGCGTCTGTCAAATTTTGTTTGCAATTCAAATTTTATTTCACAGCCTACTTAAGTTTGTAACTTGTCAATGTGTACATGTGTGTTTATTTGGTTGCATATATTGCGTTTTATAAATAATTTCGATATTAATTTATTATGGAAATCATGCAAAATAATATTTTTGGTCTATGGTTTATTTTATGTAATTGTCAATTTTATATTAACTATTCTTAATATATTTCCTTTTTTATAAATAAATGAATGTCAAATGAATTACTGATGAAGGTTAAAATTAAATTACCCTTTGTTTCACAATTTTTCTCTATTTACTCGACTTGTCTTCTCAGCTTCTTGATGATGCCTTAAAAAGCGAAACTAGTGTATACAAGTGTAATTTAATTTAAACCTTCATAGTAACAGTAATAAGTCATTCAAGAAAAAAATAAAATGGTTAAGATTTTTTAATGATTGTTGGGTTACGTGAAGTTCTACTATTATTGTATTATTATTATTGGTTAAGATTTCTTATTTTAGTGTAGCTAATACTTTTTTTGTTGTTGTAGGAGAAACAAAACCTGGAAATCCAGTGACGCGTACGCCTTCAGACAGACGTCCAGACGCAGTCAGAGAGGAGTCATCCAGGACACAGGATGCGCATGTGCAGTCGCACGACAACGACAACGATGCCGCCAATCCTGAAAGGTGCGTTCTTTATTCCTCTTCCTTTTATTTTTCGATCTTCTTCAATTTCTATAATCGATCGCCGCCGACCGGTTCTTCTCCTCCTGTTAATGACCCGTTAAATTTCGGCGATCGCGAAAATAAAGAAGACGGGTTTCAATTTATTCCATGGAAAATATGGCGTGAATTATTCGCAACCCGGGGCCTTTATTTGATAACGTGTTTTATGGGTGTTTGGTGTCCCCCCGTACCGAGACAAAATGTAGAATATTTCTAATTTATGAGACGTGACAAATTTGAAACTTGCTAGCATTATAATTTAGAGTTATAAAGAATGCAGTAGATATATAAGTACATACTTGCTACGTTGATATCTTTTAAAGTAATTCATTGGAGTGGAATAGTAGTTGCCTATAAGGTGCTCTTAAAGTGACATCTATGGTCTAAGGTATTGCACTAAATTTTTCTACTTGAATGGATAACCACCGGAAATTACAGGAAACTGTTAATAATGATAATTATAACAATAGTAATTTAAAAATATCATTTTTATTTCCCTGTGAAGTGAAGTTCAGTTACGCTGATGAGATCTAAAATAAATATCATCTCTAATTTTACTTTAAATAAAGTGGTAAAACAAAGTTATTTTGTCTCAATTACAAGTAATTCAAGATGTCCCACGAAGTAAACAATGGTAGAGATCAAATACTTATTCTCTCTCTTTCTATTTCTTTCAACATTGTAATTTAATTTAATCCGTTAATTTCTTAAGTACTTACGATCGTTGTAATTACATGTGTTTTATTTAATTACCTGGTATTTTTTTGTTTGTTTGTGGAATAATGATGCATCGGAATATTATGTAAATGATTATGCAAAGCGGTGTTTGCCCAAGAAGTACCGATGGGGGCCCGAGTCGGCTGTGTATAGGTATTAATGGGTTATTAGGATAATTGGGTGCGCGCCACTCGAAAAACGCCGAGCACTGCAAACAAAATATCAAATAGTGGTTTATCAGGGATGAGATAACAATGAGAAATTTATCGCTCGATGCATCGTCCTTCCCCCCTCGGCGTACTCCTCTTCCTCCCGGCAGTTCTCCGCAGTGTGTCGTCCCGGTGATTCCGAGTGATGTCGGTGCGTGCGTGCGTTTGTTTGTTACCCCTGGGTAACGTTTCGTCGTGATTTGCCGCGATAAGGATACAGATAAATTGTTGGGATGATGGGCGAAACTGAGCACCTGTTCAACTTCATCAAGACGGTGGTGTACTCCTCATCCACGCCGTCCCCGTCACCGAAAAGTTGCGAGAAAAATGTTCGTAGTAATAAAAGAAATCAACGTAAAGCAAGGTTAATTAATCAATTAATTAATTATTATATATATATATTCTTATATTACTGCATAAAAATTATTTTTTATCCATTGCTTCATTTATTCTCTTTCTTTGTTACAATCACAATTTTTTTAATTGACTCCACTTTCGATGAATACTTGAGTCACTTTAAAAATAAAGTATGATATCAACAAATAAAAATAAGTGAATTAATTCAATCAAATCTATTTATTTCTTTGATCATAAATTTTATTATAATTCACGTTATTAGAATAACCATAAAATTTTATGTGTACGTGGAATACACTGTAAATTTTTAGTAATCACTGAGCAATTTGATATAATTTTTGAATCGTTAAAGCATTTTATTACATTACTGTAACTTGCTTTTTTAAATTCCACTAGAGGACAATTTGATAAGTAATTACTTAAAATGATAAATCAATTAAGTTTTTTCGCTTATCTTATAATCAGTAGAGACAATCGATTATTTCAATTGTTTCACCTTCTCCACTGTTGTTTTCATTTAATTTTGGAAAAAATTGTATAGATATTGTAATTAATTACTTTTTTATTAATCTATAAGTATGATGAGATAAATTTTATTGTAATTAATTGCAAATTATCTAGCGATTTTAATAGTGTATTAAATAAAACTAAAAAAATATATGTAGATAAGTTTGAGGAAGTAATTAATTGGTTATTACCCACCCAAAACACTACCTATGCATTTCTTAAACCACAACTGTTTGTCTTATAATTATGGTTTAATGAAAATGACAAAAGTTAAACAATCAAGTTTGAAATCATCTGCACGTACGTGTTTAATCTTTTAGATCTTTTCAGTACATCTTTATTATTAACTTAAAATCAAATTATGAGCAAAACAATAATTATAATATATTATTACGATTTCAGTTCTGTCAGTCTACCTGCTTCCACCGGAGGAAACAAACGAAGACAGCATAGCAACATAAACCGATCAGAGAGCGTCAAGGAACAATCGGAAAAAGTAAGTTTTTACCACCAGAATGTTAATTTCAATTGTAAAAATATCTCCAAACGTGTATTAACTTATCGAGAGCCAAAAAGGCGACTGCGATTATGTTATAATTCGCATTATCGGAGACACGAATGTAATATTAGTGCCGTTATCTCTCGGATCCCAATAATAATTAAGTCCCCGCGTCGTTAAATTACGCCGAAGGCAGGTCACTTTTATCTCTTATCGTAACCACTCGGTCTACACGGATTATTATCTATCTGGCCACAATGTATAATTATGTTTGTGTTGCCTTGGAATTTCGCGAGAATATTAGGAATTATGTTTTCCTGAATAATTCAAGTTGCATCATCGCTATTTTAAAAAGTATATAAAACCACTTTTTGACGAATAATTAACGATTAAAATAATGTTAATTAAACCCACACGTATAGATTTTTATCACATAAGTATGCAACAAAATATCCTTACAATACAATACAAAATAATTAATCACTTCAATGAAATTGTTTTTATCGCATAAGTATGCAACCAAATGCACAACACAAAAAATAACTATCTGTTTTAATGTATTATAATAACGATTGCAATGATTTATTTATTTGTTAATACTTTAGTATTCTTATATACATAATATTTCGAAAAGTTTATTACATTTTTTTTTAAGTTATAAGAATCCTGCGCAGTGTTTACTCTTTTTCAAAATGATCTTCCACCCAAACCCTAATTATCTACCAATGATCGGATATGCCATAACACTTTTTGCTATGCCAGTAGCTTTTATTATTTTACAATAACTTTACATTTAGTATAAATCGTTCTCTAAATCTATATAAAAATATGGTCATTTTTATTTTCAATAATTACTGTTTTTTAAATTTTATTATATTTATTATATAGTTGCATTTATTAATGGATATATTTGATTATAATTACTGTCATCCATATCGTTTACTAATTTGTTGTTTACATTTTCATTTCGCCACATGTGTTTCGGTCAAGTTTATGTCATGATTTCAACTTAGAAATAAAAAAAAACCTGTATGATTCATTCATTATAAATAAATACATCGGGCGGTGTGGCAATACCGTTTCCCATTTATCCAGAGTTATCGCGACACGACGTGAATTATTATTGCGCGGAGAATTGGCACGTAATTTGTTGTTGTGAACGCCGAGCCGTCGACAAGTTTTTCTATTTTATATTTCGCGAGAGAAAGATGAAATATTGCTCCAAAACTGTTGGTATTCTTATCTGTGTGACGGTGGTGATTTATCGCTAAATTAAAATAGTCTTTTCACTTGCAGAACAGGAAACAGAGGCGAAACGTCAGCGATCCTCTCCACACGACCAGGTATGTTACTTTTTTATTTGGATATTATTTTTAATTAATTGTAAATGATAATAATTATGCGTGACCGCGAGTGCATATATCCCCCCGTCGCGGTTTAATCCGCGCGCGCCCCCACGAAAATCAGTCGGGGGTAGGTTTGGTAGGTCCGCGATAGGGGCGCAAGCGCTCCAGCTTTCACCTTCCCTATAGATCCGCTGAAAGTCACGGGAGCCAGCCGGTACACGGAGATACCAAAATAATTCCTGTCTGGGTATCATCATCCCCTTTAAAAAAAAAAAATAAAGTAATAAAAAATAACGCAATCGGTCTACAAATGTGCCTTTTATCATTTACTTAAAACTAGTGTGATGCCCCGTGCTGCGATCATCCCCTATTATGAACACTTTAAAATGCGCCGAAGCTATTAATTCACAGCAGGCTCCCAGCATTAAATCTTCCAAGACTGAAAGGTAATGTTATTACCCACACTTACACACATATACATAATTTTTAGTATCCTCGTGTAGATTTATTATTTTAATTATAAAGCAATTACATTCTGTTAAAGGTGCATATTTTTGTTATTATTTTAAACAAATTATTACATTTAATTAAAGCAGTAGAAAATTCATGAAATAAAACTACACAGTTGAGAGGTTTTACATTTATTGTTGAACACTGCAACATGTTTCTCCACAACACAGATGAATACAATTACAATATTTTTTTTTCATTTCACACAAAATTAGTTAATAAAAGGTTTTTAATTAAGATCCACTTAATTTGTTGCAAACCATTTATTAACGTTAGGTTTCATCAATTTGAAATAAATACATGATATAAAACTAGTTTAAGTTTAGTAAACAAAATAATTAATTGCTTAATCAATGGTTTCTACAAATGTTTCCCTGATAAATCTTAATAATTGATATAATTAATTTTAAACTTTACACTCCGGTACCTTTGAACGATTTAATTTGAATTCTGTCCGGTTATACAAACAACAATCTATTCTTTAATGTTGATTGATGAGTTACGTGGAGATATAATAGTATTTAATCTATTCTTTCTTTTATATAATTACGTGTGTATTTTTATAATTATCAAGCACCGCGTGTTAATTATCACTTGATCAATTTTAAGTGCGCTATCGGAATCGATGGAGAGGGGCGGCGCGGTGTTTGCGCAAAAATCACCGGCGATTTTCGAAATTTCACGCGATAAGGTAGATAACGGGTCGGCGATCGGATCCCCACGTCACGACACATCGTCTGCACCGGGCGTTTTATTTAGGGGGGTAGAGTGCACACACGTTTTTCACTTCATTTCCGGAAATGAGGCAGCGATGAAGAGAAGTTTTCGAATGTCCACGTTTTACACGTGAGCCCACCGAATCACCGCACCGATCTCTTAATCCTTCTTGTGTGTTTCCAGTGAAACTGTGGACTTAGATCACCAGAGCCCGTTCCATCCCCATTCCGGCAGTTCGTCGAACAGCAGTTTAAGTTCAAGGTTGGTACATTTTTTTTAAATTTTATTTTCGTAAGTACGATTTTAACACGGTCTGATGATGATAAATAATCTTATCGCCTGCTGCTAATTAAGTACGGTTTGATGGTTTTCGTAAATTATAAGACCGAAACAATAATAAATTATCTAATATTAAAGTTACAGCCAAGAAACTTTATTTCTATAGCTAAACTCAACACAACAAACTTCTTGTTGGTTTATGATTAATACATAATGGCTAATCTTCATTGTGTTATATTCATTATATTGAGTATAAGATATACACAATTAATAATAATAATAATAATATTTCCTATGGTACATTTTAAAAGATTTACCAGAGACGCTGAACTATTAAACTTAAGATTTGTTTATATATTAAAAATAATATCAGTAATATTAAATAAGTATGATAAATTATTAATAAAGATGCAGAATGGTCATCAATGAAATGCGATTCCAGAACTGTTTTCATGGATGCATGTTGGGTTGCATAAGTAAAATTTTCGCGCTATATATTGAAAAAATCGAAAACAATAACGAAATGTTAACGTTATTATTTCAGGTCGTTGGAGAGTCCAAGTAGCAATGCCGATGCAGTATCAGACAGTGACCTGGAGGTGGAGACTGATCCGCCGGACTGGAAAAGTGCACTCACGGACGAACAGCTCTCGAGGTTACACCCGGACGAAAAGAAAAGACAAGATGTTATCAATGGTAAGCAGCGTAGAAACAAATTTCAAATAATTATTTTAATTAATGAATAAATCGTAACAACGAAATTTCTTATTTTTAAATACCAAATTATTCAAGATTTACCACGAAGTAAACGCGTTTACCACAAGAATTTAGAATAGTGATCCTAATTCTACAATTTCAAATTAACATTACTAATACTTCATATTAAAAATTTCCATTGCCATCATTATTACCGCGAAAGACAATTTTTAATTCTTTTTTTTTTAACTTTTTGTGAATATATAAAAAAATTAACTATTGTTTTGCTATGTGCAGAACTATTCCACACGGAGAGGTCGCACGTTCGGAACCTGAAGGTGCTCGACCAAGTGTTCCGCAGGAATATCGTGGAGAACAGGGTGTTGACGGAGTCGGAGCTGAAGCTCGTCTTCGCCAACCTGACGGAACTGCTCCTGATGCACAACCAGTTCAACCAGGCGATGAAGAGCAAACGAAAAGAGAACCCCGTCGTGCCGGAAATCGGCGACATTCTCCTCAACATGGTAAGTTGAACCAACACCAGAAGTGCCAAATACCAAAGTTAATTAATTTATTCTCTTGGCAGTTTTAGTCCCTTCATCGACATTATTTAAATTATATAAATCGTGGCTACTGAAATAATTAATAAATTCTAAAATAGGTCATTAATTTGACTGTATAGTTTTTCGTGAAGTGATTAATTACAACAAATAAAAACACTGTTACTCCTTACTTTACTTATGTATTTGTAATGTTAGATGTACATTTTGAGACACATTATCAATAATAAACAAATTAATTTGACAGTGATAACAGCGCCACCTCTAAAAGATATTAAGAACCAACTCAATTTCTTACAAACAATTCCCATTTTATAAATCCTCTCAGTCTTGCTAATTTTGTACATTAAATTAGAGGTTTATTAAACCCTTGGTGTTGTGAAGTTTAATTAACCTCTAATCAATATAAAAATGTGAAACATGGGTTAAGTGAGAATTTAATTCATCGTATTGTACATTACATTTTCACACAAAACCGTTGGCAGAACTGAGAGGTTTACTTTTCTTTGATCCATTCATTATCAACTTTGCCTACTGTTTATTACATTAGATCTTTAATATCTTCAAGCCCTGTACCTGGGAATAGTTACCAGTTTTATTTAGTGCAGGTTGCAGTCCGCAAAATTTTTCATAGAGGGCGCTATTATCCTTTAACTATATTCAAAACAAATGGTTTTAATTTTAGGTATAATTTTTTTTTTCTATCGTGTTCTGTAAACAAAAGAATTATAAGGAGATTGCTAACTTGCCTTATAATTCTTTTGTTTACATAACACGATAAAAAAATAAATTATACCTAAAATTAAAACCATTTGATTTTGTAATATATTTAATCAATCATTTTTTTACTTTCTCTATACGAAGTCACCTCACCGTTGTAAATGAGGTGAAAATTTACACAAGGATTATGTTTATATTAAATGTAATGATTGTTGAAATAACTTAGTCATAATTTCAATGATTTGACATGTGATTAATAAGAATAGATTAATTAACCACAAAAAATGGTGATGTGGCCATCATAGTACTTTCCCTATATTTTTCTTGAAAACTATGAAGTTTACGCAAAAAAGTTATTCTTAATAATTTGTTTAGTTTTAAATTCTCTATAATTATTGTTATATAAATTTTATGTAACTTTTACAGTTTATTAGCAATTGGCAAAAAATATCAAAATTTTCAATTTTTATTTTTTTTCTCGAAAGTTAAGAATTTTATGAAAAATATGTTCAAATAAAACTTGTTGAGTTTATTATTCCCTTTAACTTTTGTTAGAACCGTTTTTTAAAATTTTTCATATTTAGAAAAATATTACCAAAAAACAAAAAAACGCCTCGAGTAAACATCCACTTCCGGTCTATGAATATTTACCAAAAGCTTTTCAGTTCCAGTTTTTAACGATAAAACCTTAAGTTTAATGTTTCATCTCAATAGGATCTTTCGTTTTTGAGATACAGCGCCCACCGACAGACACACAGACACACAAAAAATTTTTCTAGAAATTAGTGCAATGGACTCAGGGGGGCCCAAAACGGATATTTCCGCAAAAAAAAAATTTCAAAAAAAAATCACGAAAACAATACTCCCCCTATATATACTATATAGGGAAAGTAATATACAAGCGAATACCATACATTTTTAAATTTAGTTTACTCAGAAATAATTATCACCAGCATCCTGATATTTATTACATATTGACTGCTTACATCATCACACCACAGAAGTGTAGTCTCTTAATAAAAAAAAACGCTTTACTTTACAATTTATTTAAAGCTGTATTATTTAATTAATTAATCTAATTAAACTAATGCTTAAACCATTTAAATATTAATTATGTATATTAATGATAATATTTATTTTTAGTTTGATGGCGAACTGGGCAACAACTTCTGCGCGGCGGCGGCGAAGTTCTGCGAGAAGCAGCAGCTGGCGCTGGAGTTCATCAAGGAGAAGCGCAAGAAGGACTCGAAGTTCGAGAGCGTGCTGTTCAACTGCGAGAAGAACAACCTGTGCAGGCGGCTGCCGCTGCAGGGCTTCATACCGCAGGAGATGCAGCGGCTCTCCAAGTACCCACTGCTCCTCGAAAGACTGATCGCCAAAGAGGAGAAGGTGGACAGGGAGGCGCCGAGGAGCTGCGGCGCCGAGACCGAGAAGCTCAACCTGGCCCTCGAGAAGTCCAAGGAGATCCTCAACAAGGTGAACGAGGCCGCCAAGCTCGCCTACAACAAGGCGCGCCTGGAGGACATCAGCGAGCACCTCGACAAGGGCCTGTTCGAACGTTCCGAGCACTCTGTGGTTAATGATTTCAAGGTAATAAAAAAAATTACTTTTATCAAGACTAGAATACAAACTATAAGTTATGCACAAATTAGCTAAGTTCGATTATGTAATATTAATTATTACATATGGTTAAAAAATCACATTAAATATAGAGATGAGAAAAGATTGCTAAAATAGGCTCCTAGATTCTACGCTGATAACAGCGCCCTCTCTGAATCATATTGCGAACTATACTAAAACCGGCACCGAGATGCTACCCTGATAACAGCGCCCTCTCTGAATCATATTGCGAACCTACTCCAGCGATTACACTTAATTTTCATCATTCGTTAAGACAAAAGTGTTTTATTAAATGAATTTAAAACATCTTACAAAAGTCATACAATGTGGAAACTCATATATCATCATAAGAACATCAGGCAGAATTCATTTTAAGAGCTCAAAATACCATACTATTGAAATGATCTGTTTACTCTCGTTTGATTCAATAATTATCAATATTATACTCACTTTCAGTCTTTAAAAGTTTTGTACACTAGATGATCATTACCGACAAAAGTCGTAAATCTAGGAAATGATTCTAGGGAACGCTAATAGATGGCGCTGATGTTTGCGTTCTCTTCTCATCTCACCAGAATATAAAATTGTTACGATTGTTAATTATTTCCATTTCTTTTTTTTTTGTTGCAGAATTTTGAATTAACGAATTGTACATTAATACACGAGGGGATCGTGACGCTGAAAAGACATAACAAAACTCCACTTTCGGTGCATATGTTATTATTACAAGAAGCTGTGATACTATTTCAGAGGGAGGGCGAACGATACGTATTAAAATTCTTCCAGGCCGGTAGCCAGCCCCTGGCTCCCATTATTAAGATGTCTAATGTGATTTGTAGGGAAAATGCAGCAGGTGAGTAAATAGAATAAAATGTGTAGTTTAGATTTACAGCAAGTTAAACAAAAACTTAATCACAATTTAATCCGTTGCTGGATGGTAAACATAATAATGCACTACTAAAATCAATTATCTAATCAGTAATCAACCCGAATATAAAATATAGAAAATAGGTTTCATTTATTCTTAAAAATGTATTGGTCCTAACCATAATTTAGTAATTTTATAATTAATTAGAGGAAATAAACTATAGTCAAATAATAAATCAACCAATATATGCACACTATTTTATCACATATTAACATATGATTTTAAACGAACATAAAAGCATGCATATTTGTTTCTCAAAATATAGATTTTCAATACATAAATAATATTCTGAATTGGAAAATTGACTATGTTTTAACCACAAATTGTTGACAGGGAAATAATAGTAATTTGTAGTTAAAACATAGTGAATGTTTCAATTCAGTGTAAGTATGAATTACTACCTAGTAACGGTCGCAACCATTCTCTTTAATAAATAATATAATATGATTATGAACTGAACAGAAATCTTATATATTAATCTTTTATTTTCCAGATTTCGTAACATTGTTCCTTGTTAGCAACACCCAAAATAGTCAAATGTATGAAATACAATGTCGAGATGCCAGTGAAAGAAAAACGTAAGTATATTTTTTCTATTTCCTTCATAAAGGAAGAAAGTAGAATGTAAAAATTAAAAAAAAGTGCCTGAAATATCTCATGAAACTAATAATTATTGTTATGTAATTATAATTTAGAATCAATTAATTATTAAATTAGTAAATATTTATAAGACATAAACGACCACATTTTATTTGACGAAAATAGTTTGATGAAATTGAACTGACTTTGTTTTACTACTAAATATATGGTGGAAAACAAAGTTATAGTATTTAATTTTATCGTATTCAAGATGTACTACAAAATAAACGTCTCTAAAATTACATATCCATATAGAATATATGCAACCAAATATACATACTACAAAATAAACGTCTCTGCAATTAAATATTCCTGTAGAATATATGCAACCAAATATACATTCAGGAATAGACATATCAAGAATGTTTAATTAATTTTTGGGAATGTTGAATGGTGAAATAGTGGACAAGCACGCCTACTGCCTAACATTAATCATTAATTTACAACTGCAGTTCAAATTTCCAAAAGAAAAATAACCATATTAGTAGAAATGTTTAAAAAACTTGGAATGAGTGTTTTATCTCAAATTTAAATGTATATGTAGGGTGGGTGGGTGGCCACTATCATACCCTTCAACTCCCTAAACATATACTAAGATAATTTAGTGAAGAAATTACGTAAATGAGATAATTAAAAAATATACAGGGTTATTCAAGCTATACGGCACGGAATATTGTGGCCAAAATACGTGACTTTCAAAAAGTTTCACTTTGGGGATATATGGGGGTCTATTAGGGCTACTTTTTAAAATTACTTTCATAATATACAGGGTGTCCCAAAAACCCTAAAAGTATGAAAGTTGTGATTTTTTTAATGAAACACCCTGTATTTTATTG
Source organism: Ontholestes murinus (assembly GCA_963969525.1). Taxonomy (NCBI): domain Eukaryota; kingdom Metazoa; phylum Arthropoda; class Insecta; order Coleoptera; family Staphylinidae; genus Ontholestes; species Ontholestes murinus. The sequence continues at coordinate 8,621,033 of OZ018388.1, read as the reverse complement.
CATTTTTGGATCCTTCGATCAAAATAAGTGTGTGTTTTAATAAGGTTTTTATTACCTAAACGTTAAGGTTTTTGAAATAATTTGAATTTTGTAAAAATTAAACCTAATTTTCATGTTTAAAATACTTAAACAGTAATTAAGTTATGCATACCAAATTTACAGTGAAATGTAACAATAGATCATATTTTATTTTCCAAGTATAATAAATTTGACATCTTATACCGGGTGTAAAAAAATTGGAATTAAACAAATGAGAACTTTAAATGGCTATAACTTCAATTATTTAAATGGAACGCCATATTTTTTAATTTGTCAGCAAATGCACTTTTTAATTATCTATCTTATGGTATTTATATTTTAAGTCTTCTCGTTTTTACAGAAAACGCCAAAATATTGTTTATTGCACCGTTTTAGTACTTTTTAAGTAAAAATTTTAATGTATCTAGTTTTCCATCGTATTTAAAAACGTAAGATAATTAATTTAGTCTGTTACTTTAGTTTAAAAAGCCTGTCTTTTGTTATAGTTGTCTTATTTTGCATTTTTGTGTTAGATCGTTAGTAATCGTTATTGTTTGAACATCGCTGTTGTATTTTTTGGTAAAAAATGAAGATTTACTCAAAAGAAGGGGGTATTGGCATTATCTTTATGCTTGGAGAATGACATCAAAATTGTTTATTGGCTTGTCGAGTTTTACTTAAAGGTTTCCTGAAAGAAATCACCCTAAGCCAGCCATTTTTGAGAGATTATTAAATCAATTTAAAGAAATTGGAAGTGTCAGTTATAAAAACCACAGTATAAGAAAATCTGTGTAAATTTTCATTTTTTACTATTAAATACAAATTTTACTATTAAATATAAATTAATAAGTTATAGCCATTTAAAGTTTTCATTTGTTTAATTCCAATTTTTTTACACCCGGTATAAGATGTCAAATTTATTATACTTGGAAAATAAAATATGATTTATTGTTACATTTCAGTGTACATTTGGTATGCATAACTTAATTACTTTTTAAATATTTGAAACATGAAAATTAGGTTAAATTTTTACAAAATTCAAATTATTTCAAAAACCTTAAGGTTTAAGTAATAAAAACCTTAAACACAAACTTATTTTGATCGAAGGATCCAAAAATGCAATAAAATACAGGGTGTTTCATTAAAAAAACACAACTTTGATACTTTTAGGGTTTTTGGGACACCCTGTATATTATGAAAGTAATTTTAAAAAGTAGCCCTAATAGACCCCCATATATCCCCAAGTGAAACTTTTTGAAAGTCACGTATTTTGACCACAATATTCCGTGCCGTATAGCGTGAATAACCCTGTATAATAAATCGTTTCATAATCTTGCAAATATTCGGTCAGACATACTCGTATGCCTTACTGGTTTCAGAGTGTGATGGTGTACACCCACCCACCGTAAATATACATATAAACTTAAGAATAATATCAATACTGAAAGAGATGTTTGATTTTTTGAAACTATTTTTGGTCTTGTGTGAAAATATTTAATGTGGAAAATACGCTTTTTAGAATCTGTTAAGCAAAAATGTATCAAGCCTACACATTTTCCTATTTATTTATTTTCTTTAAGAGTTGAAGACATATTTTTATAAACAACTTAATTTTCAAGAAAACTCATAATTAAGCTATAAATTTTGAAATTTTTTGGATGAGATTGTGAAAATATCATTAATTTTTTCCTATATGATATAAATCAACTATGACCGGATAAAGTTTAAATAATGATAAATACAACGCTATAAGAGTTACATGAAATGTATCTTTTTTTATGTATATTAATTATATTTTGACAATTGTTAAAAAGGTGATTTCCATAATAAATAAATAAATATAATAAATAATAATATGAGCAATTTACCAAAAAAATAATAATTAGGTACAATGTGTCAATCACAGAGTTTATAGAAAAAACGAATCATTTAATTAATATCTCTTGCAAGTTAAACAATTACAGACGAATAAATAATCCATTTAACTAATTTAAATAAGTAAAATCAATAAGAGGTATATTTAATCCTTAATTAATAAGTGTTTACCAATGGAGATTAGTAATGTTAATACCTTTAATTTTTACAAATTAGTCCTTCGACATTTGCTTGCATTTGTTTGCTGGCCTATTAAATGCTAATTAAAAATCACTAATCCCGATGACACACAAAATCGGCTCAAACACGGCGCGTGTTTGTTTTGGATTATTTCCTCCCGAATTTGGCCGTCAAAGTGTAAACATCACGAACGGCGCTGCCGCCACCAGCTGACGAATTGTGTTCGCACAGAAATCACGTATAAGGAGGCATCATATTTTTCTTTAATCATTATTCATGCTTAAATTTAGGTCAATGTAATGAAATTATTACAGCATATTTTATTCCGACTACAGTGATGAGATCTAAATTATATCAAAACCGGTCCGTGAATATTGTTGACAAGAAAATAATAATTTCTTTGATTAAAACACTTAGAACCTTTCTTCAATATTTTATTTTTATCCAGATGCACATTTCGGACACAAAGTGTCCATTATCAATGGTTTGACTTTGTGTCCGAAATGTGCATCTGGATAAAAATAAAATATTGAAGAAAGGTTCTAAGTGTTTTAATCAAAGTTATTATTATCTTCAAGTAACTCAATCAACCAAAAAATAAATAATAATTTAATATATAATGAAAATAATTTATTTTTTTAATAACGTCTTTAAGATTCAAGGATACATACTATTTCTATTGATTTGTTTAAATAATAAGATAATGCGGATGGATGAGTATCGGATTATCAATCAGGTGGTTAGATAATAATCGATACAATTTGTTCAAACGCGTTTAACTTAGTTTTATGAATAATCGAAACGAGTTTTAATAATTGAACGGTTCTTTTTTTATTTTCGTAAGGTTTCGATCGGAAAGAGTAAAACGCCTCCTGGGAAATATCCTTGGCGGCGCGGTTTGTTTTTCTATCGAAATTCTAATAAATCGAAGCGATTGATCGGGCGCGCTTGCGGGGTCCGTATTTTTTTCTTTCGATTATTTGCTATTTTAAGACGTTGTAAATGTGGACGTTTTGCCCAGAGTGCGTCGTCGATTTTTCCGTAAACAAACGCAATTTCCGCGATTAGGGGGTGGACTCGGCTGATAATCGCATTTTTTTCAGTTATCGTTTTACCTGGCGGCGTGTGCGTGTTTACGTTTTAAATCTCCAGTATTTATCAATCCACGTCACACCGTCTTCTTGTAGTAATAATAACAGAGATATTTATCGTACGCCAGAAACGAATTTGTTAGGGATATAGAGTAGCCTCGAGTGAGTCAGATTTTTCAATAATAAACTCCCGCGCTCGTATTTTGAAACATTGTTTTGCTGACTATCGATAACAATGTTAAAATTTTAGGACAGCGCCGCGTTTCTTGGGTGGACATTGCGTTTGCTTTATTTGCGGCGCGGTGACGTGCGTATATATCGAAAGCTATCCATCGGTTTATGCAAATACCAATTAGGAGATAACTTAATCGCATAAAAGTTACGATGCAATAGTGGAATTCAGTTAGTGTCGTGCGTTTGCGAGGTCCACAGGTACGGAAACGGAAGGAAAGAGAGGAACATGCCGCAGCGTCGCAAATCTTTAACACTAGAGAGTGAAAAACTCTTCGTGGTCCAGAGAAGGGGCAGCCTCAACGTTTTTCCGCATGCGAAAACTTTGCAGAACACCGAGAAGCGCAGGGGTAGTGTTATCGTGAGGTATTTTCGATTCGTATTTAAAAAAAAAAATATTATTCGCACTTTACGTAAGTAGACGGCTCGGCGCGCGCTGTTTTCCCGTTTATTTTGTTTAACATCCTGTGTGGGAACTGTGTATATACACGCAGACACATTTTCCTCGATTTTATAGCGTTTCCAAATTTAACGTGCACCTTTTTGTTTATACCGCCTACGTTAAACAAACTATGAAATCATAAGCGCATTTTCGATTCGCACCTTTGCTTCCACGCGGCGTTTCACAATGTTCCCGCAAAAGTACGTTGTGTGTTAAGATGTGTTTGTAAATATTTATTGTTGGTGTGGTGTTTGTAGATAACAATTTTTGTGAAATCGTTTTTATTTAATATCCCATTAACTAATATTTTATTTTTAAACACGAAGAACCTTCACTGAAAAGGTATTTTTAATTTTCAGTTTTGGATATATTGCCAAAATAGTATAGCTATAGTTTATAAAATAAATTTGATGATTTAATAATATTACATTGTGAAAACAAGATCTTACAGTACAGATTTTTCCTGGTATTTTTATTAATAATCGAATATGTGTATAACCTTACAGATTAACCATAATAATGTTGATTATTTGATTATATCTTTAAATTGAATTATCATTACAGATGGTTTAAATATTTAACGGACGCCACCGAGCCGTACAAAATAAGGGATGGCAAAGGTAAACGGGCGGAGAGGAATCATGATCCTGAGGAGGAGACGGTGCAGGACCTGCCGCCGAGCCGAACGGAAACCAGTGAACGGGCGGAATCGGTCTCACAAGATACGGAGAGCCCGTCGTCAACGAGCATCGACAGTGGTCTACAGAAAAATGAGCTGGACGAAGAACGGGAGGACAAGAGGCCGAAACAGGACACCGACGGAGCCGTGCCTGCAGTCAGCCCAGGTAATTCTATATAATACAATCCTATATCACACACACAAACAAAAGGCGACATTGCGGCTTTAACCTTGCGCTATTGTATATTTAATGGTTACGGTGCTCTCTTCCAGCTGGTGAAGGTGTCTCAATTAAGCTGACGGCTAATGACTGGCCTCTCATCCAACCATCTGAGGTTCAGGTGGCCTTCCCTCCAGTGCACACCGCCGAACCCGTCCTCACTCCTTTAGGTATGCACAACTTTCTTGATATGTACACTTTTTTTGCAAATACACCTTCAATAATAATAATTATTGTTATAGAACTTTATTAATTAGATATATTTTTTTAGAACAAATAAGGCGGAAAGATGAGGAGGTCAAGCAGGCCCTAGCGGCGAAGGAAGTGTTGGTGGCGGATCTGCTCAGTATACCCCGCGAGGATTATCACCTAATCGCGGACATTGCGAGTGACGAAGCGACCAAGAAATCTCCCTGTGACAGAGAACCATCTGAGCTCGTGTTAGCCTCAGTATATCAAGGTAGTTATTATCAATTACAATTCTAGAACACGTGCATAAAAATCGTATTTTCTTTTAGTTGATCAATTGCTAGCGGCTGTGAATAACTCCTTGAATATATCAGAGACTGATCCGATACTGACGACGGGCGGCAAGTATCCGGCTTGTGCCAGCAACGAACCCGCCACAAAATCAAACCATGTGCCTTCCGTGCCCGTTTCTAGGCTCCAAGATATAGCCACCACTCTTAATTCACAGCTTACAATCCTTTTGGTAAGTACGATAATAAAAACGCTGTTAATTAAAGTAGTTATTAATCAGTCGTTAATCAAAATTATTATTGCAGAGCGTCGTGAAGCAGAGAGAAGAGGAAAGGGACAAGATGCGGAAAGAAGTACACAAGATGCGCGAACAATTGCACGAGCTGAACAGTCTGCACGGACCGATTTCGGCTTTCGACGATAAATCTACACAGTACGAATCACTGCAATCCGGGGACTTAGAAAGCATAGAGGTATTTTTCACTAACGTATAAAAATGTCTTAAATAAAATTTTTGAAACGCCGATAGATGGCGCATCTAACTATCGAAAGCGAATTTGCACCATCGTTATTTCCCGGTCTGCAATCTGATTAATTAATGGTAACTTCGAGCAACGCGTTTTAAAAAACATCCTGTAACTAAATATGTTGTAGTCCATTACCAAAAAAAAAAATTAAGACACTTTGCAATGCCACCTTTAATAAATCTTTTTTTTTCTTAATCTCAATAATGACGGAATTGATATAAAAATTTTCGTTTTTTGTTATATATAAAATGTAATTTTTTTCTATTATTATTTTAGGAGAGTCCAACAGAGACTGAAACAACTTGAACGAAAATTGGAGGACGAGTCTATTCAGTACAGCGCGCAGATAACCCAAAATCGTGAATGAATTAGGACGAAGACACCGAAATTGAAAAAAAAAAAAACTGTTTGTTGAACTATAATATATTATTATATATGTAGGTAACTATTAAATTATATAAAAACTAAAATAAGCAAAAAAAAAATGTGTTAGTCCAATCATGTTCAATTAAAATTAAAAAATGAAAAGGAGAAAAAAAAGAAACGTTTTGTCAACCAAATTGCGGGAGAAGCAAGTGTTTTTTTTTTTTCTTTTGTTTTGTGGGAAGGAAGTAATACTTGCCTTTTTGATTTTCGTGCCTGAAACATGAACGTGATAGTTTTTTATGGGTACTAAGTGTTTTTTCCTTTAATTTCTCATTTGTGAAAAGTATTTTATTAACTTATTTTTTACACGTAAGATACTTATCATAAAAACCACTTTTCTAACATACAGTAGAGAGTAACTTGAATGACCGTTATTTTTGTAAGCTGTTTGAGATTTAGAAGTATTTAAATGTGTCACATTTAGCACATTCCTTACTTATTGTATAAATAATATAAAGAGGGGCATGCGAGTGCTGCCGATCAAAACGATTTTCTACCTGATTTTACAAGAGATGATGGGCGAATTTGGTCGTTCAAATGAACTCGTGCTGTAAGTGCAATAACGCTTGATTTGTATGTTGTTCATTATCATAAGTCGCTAAGTGTTGTTACCTTGTCCAGATCATAAGTGTAAAATGTAAATAAGTATTCATATATATATATTTTTTTAAGATATCTTGTTACATAATATATATTTAACTTTAATATCAAAATGTATTTTTTAATTTATTTTTTATTTTATGCATTATTATAATATATTGTAATTTATTCAGATTTTATATATATATATACATATTATAAATATTATATTATTCCAATATGTTTTATACATTTTTTTATATATGAATAAGCATTATTAACAAGTTAGTGAGCCAAGTTGATGTTAATCATGACAAATTTTGTTAGTTGTTGTCCAGTGCTACATAACTGCTTTCTGTATAACTGCTTATGTACGCATTTTAATATCCGCATTTATAGATATTATATAAATAATTCTTCCTTTCAGTTCTATCTTTGTTGTATTATAATTATAGCGAATTATTATAATGAACGATAATGCATCTGTTTCAATTGTTACATGTATTTATACAAGAAATAACTGTACTATATCAAAATAAAAACTTGTATAAAAAACTAAACATTTCCCCCCATAAATATCACACAATGTTCGTTCGAAACACATTTTGTTTATTTTAAGTTTTATTTATTCGATGGAGTCACTTTTAATTCGATTATTTCCTTCTCAACAAAATCCGACCTTGATTACATTTATATTTATTATAAAGTCATTTTTTACATTAATTAGCTTGTAAATACTTAACAATTTGAAATTATTAATACCAAATTTTGGCGTTATACAGGTAGTGATTATTATTATTTTTTACTAGATTTCTGTTACTACAAATTAATAAATCATTTTTATAAATGTGAATTTAATTATTGTTTTCTGTAATTAAATCGTGAAAATCTGTATACGTTTGTTTATACTCCTACTCTAACCTTATTGATTATTATTTGGGACCTTAATTGAATAAATGTATACCAACAGATATAATCAGAAGCAAAGCTTGTAAACAAAATGCTAAAGAGATACTAAATACTTTTGAATTATATACTTTTATTATATTTGGAGATTCTAATATTTGTGGACTGTAAAATCATAAACAAAAATGTTGCAAAATTAAAACAATTAAAAATACAAGGCCATTAAGCACGCAACACAACAAAACAATTAAATTATTAGATGATTTTATCTAAAAATTAAACAAACCTGTTATCTATGGCCTTGTAATCTCAAAGATTTTATCTCTTAAATAGTCAAACTAAAATATCACAAATAGGTTATGCACAATAACCTTCTCTACATATTTGCCTATTAATTTCAAGATATAGGAAAATTCAAAAATGACTAAATATATTTTAACCCATAGATATCTAAATGACCCCTTTATTCTATCTACATCATTTTACTACAAACACTTCTTTTATTAATTGGGTTATATTATGTAAGTACAAATAAAAGGAGCGGCTTCTTTACACACTGCTTTAAAGATTATCCATTGTTAAGGTAACAATTTTGATGAAATAATTAACTAACAATTTTCTTTTATTTAATACACTTAAACATTACACTACATTACTAAACATGACTATAAAAAAAATTAATTTATTTCTTTAACATCGCTTCGTCCTGGGCAGTCATCTGCCCCAGCTTCTTCCCGATGCGTTCATGAATGTCTAAGAATTTGGCCACACACCTATCGAGGCAGACGGCCTCTCCTTTGGCCAGTTCACTTTCGCTGTATGCCGGCGGAATGCACTTCTTGTAGCAAGTGGCCGTTAGCCGGTTGTACAAGTCGGCCATCATTTCGATTTCCAGCTCCTGGATGAGCTGCAGCTTCTGCGCGTCCAATTGTGCCATGTTGTGTTGTAATTAATTCGTATTAAATTTAGCTGGAGTGCCTCCTGGTGCTCGGCTCGTATTCACCCTCGTTCGACCTCTTCATGCGCTCCCTAACTTTCATATGCTCGTAGCGTTTCTTCTCGATGCTAGTTTTTGATAAGTAGAATGCGTAAACCCCCGCAACTGTTATAACTGCCCTGGAACAGGGTATTGAGGTTAGGATGGAATTTATCGAATTAACCGGATCACACGTGAATATTATTACAGGGGAATTAGTGAATTAGTCAACGCACCAGCTTATTCCAATTTTTCCTGCTTTACTCAATGGCATTATTTATTAAATCTCTCTATGTGTGTTCAGAAAATGCTTGCACACATTTTCATCATGACGGAAAATTATAGTGATCGGTAAAATAGGTCACTATCATTATTTTCTATGCTGGTCAATATTAACGCATTCAGGTTATATATGTATTAGTATTGTAATATGTCGTTTCAGAATATTCTTGTCTTTATAATTTAAACCTGATATTAAAACATATTCAATAAATTAAGTGTTTAAAATATTGTGACATTTAAAAAATAGGGACTTTTGTTACTTATAGTTGTCATCTTGTCTGTAGTGATGCCAATCCAGCGAATCTGTCTGTTTTGCAACAACAGATGTTAATACTAGGTTTTCCAATAGCGAAACGTAATTTTTACAATTCTATGATTATAAATTAAGTAATTAACGGGGTTAATGCAAATAATACAATATGTCAAGACACAGGAATATCCGATCGATGAATTACTCTGATGGTAAGTGGCTATTATTATTTATAAAATCTGCACATCCAACCATGCAAACAAGTTCATTGTGCTTATTATACATTTTGCTAATAACCAAAACAATTTACTACTTTGATCAAGTACATATCATTTCTTAATTGTTTTTAAACTCATCGTTAAATTTTTGATAACAAACAATTGTTTTAATTAATCAAGTCAGCAATTATTCAATTAATATTTTTCATCGTGCAATCTAAAGTGATTACTTAATTTTTAGAGTATGATGGATATGATGATGTATATGGTCATTCAGTGGAGGAAGATATCTGTATGTCCCCCAGTGAGGCAGCATTTATGTACAATCGTGATAATCCACAAAGAATTGGTGCTTTTTTAAGTAGTCAAAAAGATATTGCAGAAGAGGACGAATCTGAATTAAATGAAGAAGTAACTTTTATTCTCAAAAAATAATAATCAATGTCATTACATTAAATATTTTAGGTTAATGTAGATAGGCAGAAACTGGAGTTGTGCTTGGAAAAAATGAAAGAGACTCTAGGCGGAACAATACCTCGACAACAAATGATTGATGCCGCCGTATCACACAACCTAAACTCCCAAGATGCAATCAATTTTATTCTAGACACTCAGCCTACAAAACCACAGGCAATTCCCACGGATAAGAAAGAAAAAGGTGAGCCCTTTAATAATTCAAGTTTTATTTTAATTGATTTATTTCTTTTGTTTCATATTCCCGTTTTCTTTGCATTATGTAAGGTAAGGTGTCATATTTGTGAAATCTCCTAAAGGTTTTGCCATACCAAAACTCTTTAATACACAGAAAAAGCCCATAAACAATTTTACAAATTTATCCGACTTGGTATCGACTCATTTAAGTACTTCAGAAAATAATCAGACATTCAATTCACTATCAGACTTAAGTCAAAATCACATGGGGAAGATAAGTTTTAATACTAGACCGATGGGGGATAAGCCAAGTTTTCCTAAAAAGGTTTTAGGGGGTAATAACGATCTCAACAAACTTTCGAATGGTATTAAGAGGATTGAAATTAATCCCGTAATAGATTTATCGAAAGCTTTAAGAACATCTAAAGAAAAGTTGGGTAAAAGCAATGATTCAGTGTCTGAAGATGCTAATTTTGTGATGCCGTTTATTGAATGCGATTCGACGATAAATAATTACACTGCGCCGAAATTGCAGTGTTCTTTTGACAGTAAGATATTTTTAAAGGAGGGTTGCCCGTTGAGGAAAAAGGTTTCTCGGTGTGGTAAGGTGATTTGCCGTAAATACAACAAGCCGGTTACGTACAGACCTGTCACTTGCACTGAGCAATTAAAGAAATATAGGCAGTTCAATTTCGGTGTTCCGAGTCCTGATGATCTCATAAGTCAATATTTGAGACGGAAGAAATAATAGAGAATTAGTTTTAACTGTTATATATATATTCTAAAATTAATTTTCCTATATTTTTATAAACTATACAGAGTACAAAAATTCATAAAGACATTACTTTTTAATACATATCCCAAACTGGGTGTTTAATTTTCTTTTTAAGTTTTGTTATGTGTGATCTATTAATATACTTTTTGCTATGATATTTACAATGATCTCCAGCCAATCGGTTAACAAAACTTCGTTTGCATTAATAAAATTATAAACATTAACACTTTTATTATTTAACTGATTTCTTATAATTCTCATATAGTTTGATTTTCATGTTAGTTAATTTAGTAATCAAATGCATAATAAAACTTGAAAAATTATGTTTTCTCACTCCCCATAATCCGAATTTCAATAACACGATGTGATAAATTAGTATTGACAGTGGTAGTTTTAATTGATGTACTTAATTTAGGGTTTGGTTTTATATAAATTTAAATGTAGACTTTTTCGATGGATTTTTTCACTAGTAATTAGAATGCTGATTGTTATTTTAAAAAGTGGTACCGCCTGCTGCAGTCCAGCAGCCGGATACAGAGGTGCCCAGCATCAAAATAGTGTCGACCAGTGGTAAATTAAAAAACGTCATTAAGGGATTTGAAGTGGCGCAAAAAGATGTAAACCGCTTGAACAGCACGCCCAGATCGCAATCGCCGGCATCTGGTAGAGGGACGCCGGTAAATGTGACCGATAATATTTGCGAGGAGTTGAACAAGAGTTTCGGGAAGAAGGAGAATAAAGTCGACCCCGTGAATCAGTACAAGAAGGAGAGGGGGGATTCTAAAGAGCATTTACACATGGTCGTTATTGGACACGTCGATGCTGGGAAGAGTACTTTGATGGGACACTTATTATGTGCTTTGGGACAAGTAAGTAAAGAGTATGATTTTATATTAAAGGTGTTGATTAATTTTTTGAATTTTTATTTAGGTGCACCAAAAAACCATGCATAAATATGAACAAGAAAGTCGTAAATTAGGAAAGCAAAGTTTTATGTACGCTTGGGTTTTGGATGAGACTGGTGAGGAAAGGAATAGGGGGATTACAATGGATGTCGGCCGGTCACAGTTTGAAACAAAAACAAAAATGGTTAGTAATATTTACCAATAATACTAAGGTGTTTACTACTGATATAAATAGCTTTTGTGTTATGACATTAATAAATTAATTTTTATACACTGAATTATACCTTATTAATTTTTATAGGTGACATTATTAGATGCACCAGGACATAAGGATTTTATCCCAAACATGATCTCCGGCGCGGGACAAGCGGACGTGGCTTTATTGGTTGTGGATGCGACTCGCGGTGAATTTGAGACTGGATTCGATTTTGGAGGGCAAACAAGAGAACATGCACTGCTTGTACGTTCGCTTGGTGTAACGCAAATTGCTGTAGCCATCAATAAACTGGATACTGTCTCATGGTCAAATGAGCGATTTGAAGAGATCAGGGAAAAGCTGAAGACTTTTCTGAGACAAGCAGGTTTCAGGGAAGGTGATGTTACTTTTGTTCCATGCAGTGGCCTAACAGGACAAAATCTGGTGGATAAGTCAACAGAAAATGAATTAATCTCTTGGTATAGTGGACCATCACTTCTTGAAGTAATTGGTAAGAAGATAATATTTTTTAAACAATTTTGACTTGCCCGGAATATTAAGGCATACATAGACAAACACTTTTATAGTTTTTAGCTTATTTCAATTAATTTTTTTTAAAGATAATTTCAGATCACCAGAACGCCCAATATCCAAACCATTTAGGCTATCTATTAATGATATATTTAAGGTAAAGTTACTTTTAAACAATTAATTTATTTGATTAAATCAAACGTATTTGATATATTCTAGGGTACTGGTTCTGGCTTTTGTGTATCTGGTCGTGTTGAAACTGGTTGTCTCAGTGTAGGTGACAGAGTATTGGTCTGTCCTAGCAGAGAAATGGCGACAGTTAAATCAATAACAATAGAGGATTTTCCTAAACAGATTGTTTTTGCCGGTGATCAAAGTTGTGTTACTCTTTCCGGCATTGAAATGCAAAACGTGGCCATAGGGTACATTTTATGTGACCCACAAAGTCCAGTGCAAGTAGCCTCAAAATTCCAGTGCAGAATAGTGGTCTTCAATGTAACAGTTCCAATCACCAAAGGATATCCAGTAAGTATCTCCAAACCCAATATTATTCTACACAAAGTTGTATTCTTAGTGGCAATAGAAGTGTATTTATCTGTGCTTAAATAAATAATTACTTTTATTATTTCTATTTTATAAAAAATAATAGGTTGTTCTTCACCACCAATCCTTAGTGGAGCCAGCTAATGTCAGCAAACTGATTTCACAACTGAATAAGAGTTCTGGCGAAGTGTTGAAGAAGAATCCTAGATTTCTGGGCAACAACACGAGCGCCATGGTCGAAGTGCAAGTATCAAGGCCCATCGCGTTAGAACTCTACAGCGATTGCAAGGAATTGGGACGGGTCATGTTGAGAGTCGGCGGCGTTACAATCGCGGCCGGCCTTATAACTAAGATAATTTTGTAATTTGTTACATCCAACGGAACAATACATAAGCATAATTAACGCATTGTTGACATTTTATTGTTATTAATTAAAATTTATTTTCATTTGAACGTTCTTTTTTATTTAACACTTTTTTTTAAAATAATTTCGAAATTTTAAATTCCAATGCCTTACTTTTTTTTTATTACACTTATATTTGGTAATCAATTAGGTAAATAACGTTGTTTTTAATAATTTATTCAAAAATAGAAATAGTATGAAAATATAAAAACAGTACTACAATTTTGAGAATTTCAATCTTTTTCTTCTAAAAACTGTAAACTAATATAAACTTTTACAAACATCAAACACAACATATTTCTTCTTTTTTTTTAAATTAGTCTATTAAATCAAAATTCAAATTTAAGAATAAAACTACTTTGTGTATTAAATATTCAACATATTTAAATTTATGTACACATATACTGGTAGTGTCTTAAGTATATTTTGTTAAGTCCACTGTTAAAACTTGGCTTATGAGGCAATCACCAGGCTGAAAATAAAAAAAAACAATAACTATCCGTTATTAATGAGAGGACATCAGCGCCATCTATAAAGTAAATATTAGTACCCAACATGCTTTAAGATGGCGCTTAATAAATAATATTTCTAATAATTATAAGTATTAAACTTACAGCAGGGCAAATTCCAATAATAGAATCGGCATGTGAATAAAACTCCTCCTTCAAGGAAATAACGATCGTTTGCAAGGACTCAGTCTTTTCGGTAATGTACTTCGCCACTTTTCCAATATTCGTGTTATCCAAAGCGGCGTCGACCTCGTCGAGCACGAAAAAGGGCGCAGGTTGGTAACTGTGTATGGCGAAGAGTAACGCTAGAGCGGCCACAGTCTTCTCTCCTCCGGATAAATTTGACATTGGCTGGAACCTCTTTCCGGGCGCTACGCAATTGTAATTGATTCCATCTAGGTAGGGTTCTTCGGGGTTCTCGGCTCCGAGGAACGCCTGCGCGGAATTATTCTGCGCCAGCTTCTTATATATGGCATCAATTTCGTTCGAGACGTGGTCAAAGCATTTAGTGAACTTCTCGTACCGTTGCTGCTTGATTTTTTCAAAGGCCGCTTTAGTCTTTTTGTTTTGTTTCCTTAACGATTCGAACTCTTCATTCGTCGATTGGAGTTTACCTTGGGCTAATTCTAATTTTTGTATTGCCTAAATAAAAAATATTAATTATTAAGTAATAAGAAAAATTAATAATTCCTTTGAAAATTATAATGTGATTAAAATTAGTTGAGAAAGTTGTATAAACGTGAAAAAAATTAATTTATTATCAAATGAAGTCTTACCTTCATATTAGGTGCTTGAATTTTTGTTAACGTATCTTGCAGAGATTTAATGGAATGTTGCAGTTTATCAGCCATTTTTTTTATTTCATCCTTCTCTTCTAAATCCTTGAGATGATCAGATAAAAGCTCATAATCAATTTGTATTCTAAAAAGAATATATTAGTTATATACTGAGGTTTTCGTGTTGGTTCATTATCAGATTTGTTATAAGATGTATTATTTAATTTTAATACCTAGCTTCTCTTTCGTACTGCACATTCGAAGTATTACTTTCAGAAGACGTTTGGCTTTGATCTTGCTGTACAATATCCTCCATATTTCCAACCAACATAGGAATGACTATATCCTCCATCTACAAATGTATATATATTCATGAATATAAAAATAGCATGATAGGGTAACTTAAAGCCTTACTTTACACTGCATTAAAATAGCGTGGCGATCACTCTTTTTGGTTTCGATCTTATTTTCCAGGGAGACAATCTGCTTCTGCAGAGCCTGGAGGTCTTTAGCTATTGCTCCTACCTCGCGCCTCGCCTTCCCCACCTCCTCCTCCATGGCGTCGCCTTCCTGTTTCTTATTCAGCCTCTCAGCTTTTAGCTGTTCAAGTTGTCTCATCTCTTTATCAATCTCATCCCTTTGTTTCTGCTCCTGTTTCTTGCACGATTCCAATTTTTCTTCCTCATCGTTTACAGACCTTTCCCATCTGCTAACATTACCTGAAATAATTGATTTAGATTATTTAAAAATAGTAGCATAATTTATCAACTGTAATTAATATAAATAACACTGTTGTATCCTTTCTTCACAATATATGTAATGTAATTGATTGATTGCTATAAATTTTATTTTATAAACTTACTTTGTGTATCCCTGCTCCTCTCGAACTCCAAATTACTGGTGATCCTGTTGATCTGCTTCTGGAACTCCAGCCGCTTCTGCTTCCTTTCCTCCTGCGTTCTCAGCTCCCTGTCCTCGTACTGCCTGATGTTCTTCACGCCGATCTCCTGGCAGAACTTCGAGAACACGACGTCCTCCACGCTGTTCATCTTCAGCTTGATCTCCTCGATCTGCTGCTCGCGGACCTGCATCGTCCTCTCGATCTCACCGATGTTCGGCTGCGCCGGCGGAGAAGAAAGATTTTCCATTAAAGTTTTTTTCACGCAATCAATTGTATTTCCAAGAAATATTAATCACCTCGTCTCTTGACGCACTGCAGATCCCCAAGGTAGAGTCCTGTGCACAGTTGTCCGGAGACTAGGTGATTTAAAAAAAGAAATATGTAAACCTTCAATATACAAGTGTTAGCTCACATTCAAAAATCTATTTAAAACAGTTTATATATTTCTGCGGATTAATTTGGATTGATTATAATAAGGGCTATATTGAAGATTTACAAAAAATAAATGATTATACTATCTAATACTGTATATCATATGTATTATTTAATTATATACCTACACTGTATTTTGCTATTTCTTGCGACAACCTCGATAATTCTGCGTCTATGATTTTTATTTGTTTGGACTGAAAGATAAGGGTAAAAATTAGTTAACCAAATAAAATTCTTTGATTAAAAAAAATTAAAACACTCGTAAATAAATAAGTTATAATTATGAATTAAAATTACTTACAGTACTTTCCATATCGGATTTATTATATTTTAACCTTGTTTCAGTCCCTCTAATCTGAGAGTCGACGGTATTCAATTCGGATTCCTTCCTTGACTTTTTCATCGCTTCCCTTAATTCTTCAGTCAATTTTTCCTATTTTTGGATATTTATTTTTTAATTAATTAATTATTTACAGCAATAAATATATAAAATACAAACCTTTTGTGCTTTTAATTGAGACATATGCTTTTCATCCCACCGCTTAGCTTTACGTGCCAGATCTAAACTACCACCGGAAATGATTCCAGATTTTTGATAAAATGTTCCATCAAGAGCTACGGCCTAAAAATTACGTTCTTTAAGTATTCAATTTTAAATACAAAAAAAAATAAATTACATCATATCTGCCTCCAATATCGTATGCGACCTTCATGGCGTCTTCAGGTGTTTCACAAATAAGAGCGTTATTCGTAGCAAACAGTACAGCATTGGCGATGGCCTGTGGTTCAAACTGTAGCACGTCATACAGTAATTTAACACCTTTCGGTTCTGTAATGTTCCTCAGCCTTTCCTTAAGCGGTTTTAATTGTAAATAAGCGATGGGGAGGAAAGTTTCCGGTTCCAACATCTGCTCCTTCAAGTACTTGATGCAATTGCGCGCAGTCTGCTCACTGTCAACGACGATGGCTTCCATAAATTTACCCAACACTTTTGTAATCGCCACATTGTACCTTTTGTGAGTGGGTTGGCACATGTTTATCATTCGATCATACTAATCAATTAAAAAAATTAAAAATAATAGTGTGGTTAAAATTCAATAAAAAAAAAAACTTACTACTCCGGGGTAATTGCTTTTAAATCGCTCAACAATCTCCTGTTTCTTCTTACGCCGGGCATCTTCATGCTTGTCAGTCCTGGCATCGCCCAACTGCTCGCTAACATCCTCCAATTGTTTTTGAATTTCCTGCACACGGTTCTTAGATGAACCGACATCAGATTGTAAATCTTTTCTTAATTGTTTCTGGTCGTGAAGTGCTTGTTCACTTGTTCTAAAATTAATTTTTAATTGAAGTTTAATTAACATAATATATTTTTTGAATTAGTGATTATAGTTTAAGTAAAGTATTTTATGACTCATAAATTTTGATTAATATATAAGCTAATAAAGATTATTATTAATTATTTAATTACTTTATGTGTTCCATAAGTTTTTCTATCCTCTTCTCCATTTCTTCTTTCTCGTGTTGCTTCTGCCTGTGTTTGTTTTCAGCTTCCGTCCTCATCCTGGCAACATTATCAAGCCTGTCCTGATCCGATTTCTGCTCCCTGTTGACTGAATCCAATTCCTGCATGTATCTGGCGGATCGTTTGGCTGCTTCTTCCTTTAATCGATGATATTCTCTAACCTTAAAAATAAAATAAAAATTATTATACTTGTAAAATTACAATTAATATTAGGCTTTAAACAAATAGTGGAAAAATAACTACCTGTTCGTCTTCTAAATGGACGTCTCTTCCTTGACTCTGTGATTCTCCTGCAATTGCGGATTCGTACTCATCCTTGGCGGCCTCGACTTCGGCCAATTCCTCCTCCAATTTCTTTATGTCGTTGTTGTGTGCCTCGTCGGCCTTTCTCGCCTGTTCTAACGTCTTGATGGCGCCATCTAATTTCTTTTGCATGTGTGTTACCCTCTCTTTAGCTTTGATGAATTGTGGTTTTTTCTTGCTTATTTCTACTTCCTGAAAGAAACAAATTTATACAATTAGAAATCTGTTGAAAAGTTTTAAACATAATTTACTGTTTAAGTATTAAATAATGATAATTATATGATCATAATATTGGTTGCAACTATTTCTAGGTTGTAATCTAAATTAACAACTTCCCGCTTATGCCCGAAGTACCTCGGCAATGCGTAACTATGTTCAAAGTAATTGTGCCGGAAGGGGTTAAAACATTTTTATTTGGAGTAAATATATATGTGACAAATAGATGATTACAATATTTTCTAGTGAGAAATTGGTAATGAAATTCGCCTGATACTTACAACTTCACGAATATCTTGCTCCATCTTTGCAAGCTCCCTCCCGAACCGACCCTGGTCCTTCTTTTTCTCCTTCAAATTTTCCTCCGCCTTCTCCTTTTTCCGCTCAATTTTCTCCCCCTCTTTATGCTTGGACTTCAATTCGCCTTCCAGATTTTTCTGATCTCTTTCACTGTGGAATAAACGGAACAGCTGATGTTCCACCATCTTCTCATTCTAAAAAAAACAATAATTAATTAATAACCAACACAGACAAAAGAAATATTAATTATTATAAATGTGAATGTATTATTTAAAGCTAAATTATCGAAAAGAATTCAATTTCTTAAAACATACTAAATCATCCTTAAGCCTAGCGTATTTATCTGCCTCCTCTTTTTCCAGCCTGGCTTCTTTCCGTTCTGCATTGATACCCTTTTTCTTCTGATACGCAAAGTTGATTTCCTCTTGGGCTTTGTGCATCTGCTGTTTCAGCTTCTCGTATTCTTCTTTAATTGCTCCAGAACTATAATTACAATAAATAAATAATGACAATTTGTAGTATTAATAAAGGGGCAATATTTTAATTATATATAAAAAAGCAATTTTCAAATAAAATATATATGTATACACACCCACTGATTTCTTCAAATAACATTGTCATCTCCTTAGGGTTCTTCATCGCAACACTTTCAACAGCCCCTTGAAACACCAGGAAGTTCTTAGCTTTGACATTAATACGCAGCTTTTCTAATTCGGCCAAATACTCCTGGCTGGATACAATCTAAACAAATAAAAAAAATATGTTTATTTAAGACCTAAGTACTAAACAATTGTGTGTTCCTACACAAGAAAATTGTAGCACTTTTAACTTGTAGTTATAAGTGCGAAAATTTTGTAGAATACTTAATATATGTGTTTGCTTAACCACCTTGTTTACATCTGACAACGAGGTGGTCTGAATAACACAATTATAATTTATCATGCTCCTAAAATTACTCAAAGAATTAAATTATTGCTTTCCTCTTGTTGTTTGCTCTACAGATTGGCTGTTTCAGTGAAGGGGTTTTTACCTGATCCACTTCGGAATCTATTTGTTTGCTGCATAAATGTATGTAAAAAAAGATAGTATGAAATAATAATTACATTGTTATTTATCCTGTATTCTGATGAGGATCCTTGCACAGAGCGTTGAAATGACATTTCTTTCGTCTCATCATCGTTCAGGTAGAAGGTGGCAGTAACAGATGCACTATAAAAAAAAAAGTTAAAATACTCAAAACGAAATGTTATTTTTTAAATAGAATAACTTAAAATTTGCTGGAAAATTACAGGAAATGTTAAAAAAAAACAAATGATAATGCAGTATAACCCACCTGCGTGAGATCGGTTTCCCAATAGCAGCACCGTGTATCAACTCAGACAGCCTTTTCACACGCAAACTCTGCGTCTTTTCTCCCATAACGAAACTGATGGCATCCATGAAATTGGATTTACCTTAAAAAAAAAAGGTTTACATACATCTTGGCTACTAATTCGTATTGACAAGCCACAGTAATTATACAATATTTTTAAATAAGCTAGTTACTTTAATATATCGTATCACAATAGTAAATACCATTATTTATTATTAATTAAAACACGCGGAATCTTATGTTATGTAAACAAATAACCACGTAATTTGGTTGCCATGGAAATGCATAATTACCGGATCCATTGGGGCCGATAACGGCGTTGAACGGCTTGAGGGGGCCGATTGTCCTCCGTCCCTTATAGGACTTGAAATTCTCCACCTCGATGTGTTTCAACCGCGGCGGCATTCTGCTCTACGTTCCGGGCACGTTTTCGACGCGAAATTCAACAGAAAGGGGCCGAAATTAACCGCGGCGTCCGAAAACAACGACGCGAAACGAAAACCAAGATGGCGTCAATAATTGACGTGAAGTTGGCCGCGATTATAGGATTTATTAATTAATTTAAACAAACGAATATTAAATTTTGATTAATAAACAATCAACCAACAAACTATTCATTAACTATCGTTAAATGCTTCTTATTATTGATAGTTTATAATAACATGGTTTATTAAGTGAAATAACGTTGTTACTTCGTGTAAGATTTTATTCTTGAATATTCTATTATATAGCAGTGTTGCTAAATAAGGTTGTTATTATTTTTTTTAAGACAAAAGTAATTACCAGATCCATTTGGGCCGATGACAGCATTGAAGGGTTTAAGGGGGCCGATCGTTCTTCGTCCCTTGTACGACTTGAAATTTTCGACCTCGATGTGTTTCAATCTCGGCGGCATTTTATATTAAATATTAAAAACACCACAAGCACTTTTCTCGCTTAGGGAATTAACTACACTCACAGTAAATATTAAAGACTGTTCTAGAAAACAACGGAAGAAGCAAACCAAAATGGCGGTAATAATTAACATGAAGTTGGATACAGGTTAATTTTTATGAAAATATAATCTTTTATATTATGATTTTAATACTTTATTAACTATAATGATAAATAATTTAATTGGCAGAGAAGACGTTTGTCAATTGTGGGTATACAATAAAATCATTTGTATATTTTCCCGCCTAAGAAAATAAGTTCTGCCATAGAATGGATTTTGTTAAGATCTTTATTCTTCATATTAAGGATTGCGGTTTTTAGGATTGAATTTAAGTCTGGGTGAACGGAATGAATAATTTAAACTGTGTTCTATTAGAAATATGATTTTATAAATAAAAAATAATAATAAATCTATTTGACGCATTTCTATTAAAATTCTTATAAAAGTGATAGAAATGTCTTTATGCTTTTAAATACATCAGGATTCTCTCACTTAAATCAATAATTTAAATTTACACTCAATAATTATGTTAATAGAATTGCACACTCATCTAAATTTGAATTTAAAATTCAATCTAATTTAATTATTATTAATCAGTTAATTACCAAAAGTATTTAAAACCAATTTAAGAATTTGTGTTTTTAATTTTTAAAATTTCTTAAAAAAATTCTTCCATAACATCTTTAAGTTTAACAGTTGGTCGCACTGGCCCCTTGAGATTTCCTCCGTGTTGGCACCACTGGATCATACAAGAATGGCCGATGGCCGTCAGTGCTCATAAAAAAAGTACGTGTTTTTATTTTCCAGAAAAAAATAAAAATCCCCCTTAGAATCTAGAATAGTAATAGTAAAATTAATCAGCAAAACTGCCTAGCGGATACGCTCGCTGGAGCCGTCCGGGCCCGCATCGCGGACGTGTTCGTTTCACAGCACATTTCCGAATTTAATTGTTGCAATAATTGTAGAAAAACCAGGCCGAAATTAGAGTAAAAAAGAACGGTCACGTTTGTCCCGCACGCGCTGCCCCCTCACTAGCGAAAAATTACCCTCCACCCATGCCCAACGTTTGAGTTACAAGTTAATCGAGCCCTCTCTT
Source organism: Ontholestes murinus (assembly GCA_963969525.1). NCBI lineage: Eukaryota > Metazoa > Arthropoda > Insecta > Coleoptera > Staphylinidae > Ontholestes > Ontholestes murinus. The sequence continues at coordinate 8,599,285 of OZ018388.1, read as the reverse complement.
TCTCTCTCTCTTTCGTATTCTTCCAGGTGTATAGAATGGCAGAATCATGCTCGACAAACAAAGACATAGTTAACGAGGAAGACGAGTGCTTGGACCGAGAAAGGATAAGTAAGCAGGTGTGCACCAGTCCGAGTCCCACCGAGACGGTTTGCCTAGATTCTATTTGTCCTCCCGAAAACGTGCCTAGTAAGTACAAAAACAAATGTTTGTTTGTATCACACGAAAGAAAAAACAATGGATTGCATGGCCGTGTGTTATTTGTGTTGTAAAACGAGGCCTGAATTTATAATAACATAACTATTCTGACCTAATTGTGATGTGTAAGCGATGATTATAGATTGTGATGTATAGTACATACTAGAACGTTAATACATTCATTTGATGGTTTTTTTAAATTAATAAGACTGATGAAATTATAATTAAAATGGATAGTTTTTTTTCATTTTTTATAAATTATCTTTGTTAGGCTCTTGTAATTAACTTTTTAATTACCATTTGAGAGGAAACTATAATATCATTTGGTGTTATTTTTATTTTTTAATATGGCCTATCCATTGTTCATCTTATTACTTTATATTGACCTAAATGACGAACTTTGTTCAACCTTCACTTAGTGAAACGTTAATTTTGATAATCAAGTGATTTGTCATTATATTCACCATATTGACAAGAATAAAGATTTTTTGGATGTAGGGCACACAACACTAGCCTATCATTTATGGTGTTTGATTGTTTTTAATTCAGCCTTTTTTACATCATAAATTTGAAAGGAAATTAAATTGAAAATATAGCAAAAAAGATTTTATGTTAGTTTGAATATTTTCAATTCATCCCTTATATGACTAATTAAGGGGATATTCTTGAAAGAAAGATTTTATATTAATGTAAAGATGTAAAGCGGGCCTTTAATAAATTTTCAGTTTTTTCAAGGTATAGAAACTGCGACATTAATATTAATGTGTCAGCAACAAAATCAACTTGTTAAGGATGAAACCATGTTTTTTCTTGTATAAAAGTAATTACATAATACATATGATAATTGTGCTTGTCAAAAATCAATAAACCGTTACAATAATTATCAATTCTCTTTATCTAAAAGCTTGCTATCAATATTGGCAGCTTTCAAAACACGCATATGCCTATTTTAGTATTTATTGAGGAGTGTGATACTGGTGAGAATATTATCATATCTAATTATAATACAGATGATACATCATAAAATGAAGCAGTTAAAGGTTTATAATTGTTTATAAAAATTGTGATCTGTGACATTTCACTAGATCACATTTTTTAAGGCGAAGTGAGTGTAGGAGTACGTTTTAAACATATGGGATGTTTTTTTATTAGATTCTGTATTAAATAATTTTAATTATTAGTTAATACTTACCTGACACTGGGTAAAATCGGTGAGAATTTCCATAACCTCACTTTTTTAAATTCATTGATTACTTGATTTTTGTTTTGTTTACAATGGATATTTATTTAATAACAAAATCCTACAAATTTTATTGTTTTTAATAACACGTTCTTATTATTTGTAATTGTAAGTAATTCACAAAAGTTGTCTATAAAATAATTTAAATACATTTAAGTTTTCTTATAGTGAGTATAAAAAATAGATATTTCAAATCAAATTCAATTGCATTAATTTTGTAGGTTATGTATAAAAAAATGTTTATCCAATTTTACTGTTTATATCAATTTTTTCCTGTTAATTTGAATACATAAAAGTAGTTTATAAAATAATTTAATTTTCTTTCACTAAAAGGCTAAATATTTCTCAACAATTCGAATGCATTAATTTTTTAGGTTATGTTTAAAAAAAATGCACATATTTTCGGCGTTGTTTATGTTAATCTCTTTTCAGGTACATCCCATAATGACGTAGGATCTCTAAATGAAAATCTCAATAATTTAGCGAAGTCGGGCGAAAAGGAGAAGGCGTACTTCTTCAGCAACTTGGGATTGGAGGTGTGCGAGGAGTATGCCAACGATGAGCCCGACGTGGAGGAGCAGTGGGAGGACTGCAGCTCAGGTGATAATAATACTGAAGAGAATGAGGACTTTGAGGTAGCGACCGAGACAGAGGTACGCAACGGTTATAACCTGTTCGTCAATCATTAAAATAATAAATAGATTCAATTGTTACAGGAGAACTGTGATTTTTACGGATTAGAAGAGTTAAATAATCATGACTTTCCACACAGAAGCAAGCACTTTCTACAAACGAATTACCGGCAGGTAATAATTTTATTACGTTTATATTAAGATTAGTTTTGTAATATACTAAAATGCAAGTTGTTTTAATGATGAAAAAAAATGTTTAAAGACATAGTAACTATTAAGTTGACTATGAAATGATTGTTGCACTAATCTTCTCTCTGAAATTAACAAGATTCTGTGATAAGCACTTTTTACTCTCTATCTTTTACTGATAATTAATTTTTAATTATTTCATTTTAGAGGAAAAGAAAACTGGAAACCCAACACGGTCTTCCCTGCAAGAAATTATTACCTGAAAACAAGAACGGTAAGATACAGAACTACATCTCTTCCTCGATGTTGGACGGTCTAGGTTCCCCGGATAAGATCAAGCTGCGCGGCATCATTCCCAGCAAGGAGAACCCTCCCCCCGAGATGTTGGAATGGCTCATGCAATTTCAGGTATTGATGGAATTAATTACAAATACATTAAATTTTCATAAATAATTGTCTTAAATTAAAATTAAATGTTTTTTTTTAGCGATGGTCGAATGCAAAAAGGATATTAGCGATCAACGAGCTGATTGCGACCTGCGAGCCGACGCAGGTGCGGCACATGATGCAGGTGATAGAGCCGCAGTTCCAGAGAGATTTCATTTCGCTGCTGCCTAGGGAGCTGGCGTTATCGGTGTTGTCCTTCTTGGAGCCCAAGGACCTGCTGAAGGCGGCGCAGACGTGCCGGAACTGGAGGTTCCTTGCCGAAGACAATCTGCTTTGGAAGGAGAAGTGCAGGGCGATCGGGATTGATGTAGTTCCTAAAAGAAGGGGATCTCCTAGATCTTCTGCCGGTTATCAAGGATCGCCCTGGAAGGTTTGTTTAATTTTATCAATACATTAAAATTTTATTTTACATCATTACTTTGCAGGCTGCTTATATGCGACAACATGCCATAGAAATGAACTGGAGGAATAAGCCGATTCGTCCACCGAAATTGTTGAAAGGTCACGATGATCACGTCATTACTTGCCTTCAGTTTTGCGGTAATCGGATTGTCAGTGGGTCTGATGATAATACTCTTAAAGTTTGGTCAGCTGTTACTGGAAAGGTAAATTAATTAATTACTCATTCTTCGTATCAGTGGGATAAATATAAAATAATTGGTATTAATTGAATGAAAATTTTTTCATTTTCTCATTATCATTGTTGTAATTGACATTTTTTTTTTAATTGTTGGTAATAACTCATTCCATTCAATTAGGGAAATTAATGCAACTCTTAGACAATAGGTGGCACCATAAATGTTTCTTTTAATTTGTTTAAATGAATTTAATGTTAAACTCTGGTAAAAATAATACAATTTTTAAAAATTTATATAGTATTTTACCTAAAGTATAATAATTACAGTGCTTGCGTACGTTGGTTGGGCACACGGGAGGAGTATGGTCGTCACAGATGTCGGGCAGCACCATCATTAGCGGCAGCACGGATAGAACGTTAAAAGTGTGGGATGCAGAATCTGGTGTTTGCATACATACATTATACGGTCACACGTCTACTGTTCGGTGTATGCATTTACATGAAAACAAGTGAGTATTAGATTAGTCTCAGGAATTTGATGTTGATAACAGCGCCCTCTTTAAGGTAACGGTAGATTGTACTATATTTCAGAGAGGGCGCTGTTGCCACTATTAGAGTTTAACCCTTTGCACTCCAGCCATTTGTTATAATAATTATAACGAAACAAAATAAAACTCTTACCATTGTATAAACATAAAATTCAGATCATACACATTGTATGTAAGGGTTAACGATCTTTTATTATATTTATTGGTTAGCGATCTTTTATTACTGATTAAACAAAGAATAAGAAAACTATAATCAATACTTCATTAATACATTAAATATCGAAACAGAATTAATTTATTTAAAACTGTTGCACCATTATTTTCTTAATCCTAATTGTATTTAATTTATAGGGTCGTTAGCGGTTCGAGGGACGCGACGTTGAGGGTGTGGAACATCGAGTCCGGAAAGTGTTTGCACGTCCTGGTGGGGCATTTGGCAGCTGTGAGATGTGTGCAGTACGACGGAAAGTTGGTGGTGTCGGGCGCTTACGATTACATGGTCAAAGTTTGGAATCCCGAGAGGGAGGAGTGTTTACACACGTTACAGGGTCATACTAATAGAGTTTATTCATTACAGGTAATGTCCTTATTGAAATTACATTTTCTTATGGAAATTCTCTTGCGAACGATTTTTCTTCTAAACTTAACTCAGAATTTTAATGGTGAGATAATAATTAAAAGTGATTGATATAAATAAGTTAAGTTGTTTGCACTTTGAGATTCATTTAAAAATAATAGACGTAGAAAGTGTCTTATTTATAGTAAATAAATTTTGATTTAGAGTGACGGGGGCGATATTTTAAAGTAACAAATGCACAAATAACACGGCGGGAGGACCACGTGGTCGATAGCCAAACATTACTAAATTTAGTCGATAATTACGTCAACGCGCCATCTGTGTTTAAACATTCAAACTAAAAATTGAAAGCAAATTCGAATGATTATAAACAATATAGTCTTTTTTAATTTCTCAATTTTACTTCATAAGAAATGGGAATACATTTTAATAATAATGAAAGATAAAATAAATTGTTAATAAGCAAAAGCATAATTTGTAAAAATTAAATTACAATTCACATGATTACTTAGTAAAAGGTTTGATGTATTTGTCGAGTGATTACATTCCGAATACCATGATAACAACTTCATATGAGCTCACAAGAACATTTGAATGCTATATTGTATAAGTAATTGAATTATATTTTAACGCATTTGTTTTTAATGGTTTCAGTTCGATGGTGTGTACGTAGTAAGTGGTTCATTGGACACTAGTATTAGAGTATGGGAAGTAGAGACAGGCACCTGTAAGCACACCCTCATGGGACACCAGTCATTAACGTCCGGCATGGAGCTGAAAAATAACATTTTGGTTTCCGGCAATGCGGACTCCACCGTAAAAATTTGGGATATTGTAACTGGACAGTGTTTACAAACACTTTCTGGTAAGTAAACTTTTTATTAGCATATCAATACTTAATAATAAACACATGGTGTTTTAGCTTAAGTAGGCTTATTTGTAAACCATCAATTTGAGGTTATTTACAAATAAAACACTTTGAAACTTTTGTATAACAAGTTAAAATTGTTGAAACTATAGTCACATAATATAGTCTCTGTTATACAAAAAAGTTGAAAAGTGTTCCATTTGTGAATAATGATGTATAATGAAGTAGATGCCTCCACTGTTAACAATTTGAGGTTATACTTAAACTGTAGCTTGAAAAACCTAAAATTTAAGGTTATGTTATTATGAATTGTTGGGATAGGTAAAAAACATGCTACTTATCTTGATTTCTGTATTGAATTAATTTAATTTGAACCATTAGTATAAACTATTTTTGTTTAAGTATAAATTAAGAAATCATTTTTCCGTTATAGGTTCATTCAAGCATCAATCTGCCGTTACTTGCCTCCAATTCAACAATCGCTTCGCGATAACCTCGTCCGACGACGGAACGGTGAAGTTGTGGGATGTGCGTACAGGTGAATTCATACGTAACCTAGTAGCTTTAGATAGTGGCGGCTCGGGCGGTGTGGTGTGGCGCATCAGGGCCAACGATACAAAGTTAGTGTGCGCGGTGGGCAGCCGTAACGGAACTGAAGAAACCAAACTGCTGGTCCTCGACTTTGACGTAGACTCAAATTTAAATAATACGATAGTTAGGTAATCACAAGACTTAAACAAATGTGGAATAATCGGTTGTTCTGAAATAATTTTAAAAAAAGGAAATAATACGGTACTGATGGTCGGATGATCAATTTATTAAACAGAGTTTTAGTGAGCGTAATTCTCAATTGATTTCCCGTTCGCATCTTGAATTTTAAGTGACACAATAGTATTAATCATATGTGATATATAAATAAAATTGATCATCAGTTTTTATCCAAACGATTCTTTTTCGCAGACATGATCTTTTATGTGTATATCTAGTTACTTTTTATATTTAACAAAAAAATCAATTATTTGCGTACGATCGTTAATTTGAGGATTCAAATTAATTGCCTTTAATGTTATCAAATCCATTAAACTATTCCCCCAACCCCCCCACCACCAACCCTTCTTTTTTGTTATTTAATGTAAATATTATTAATTATTGAAAATCTGTTAAATGTTTTCTTTTTTGTTCTTATTTTACTATTGTGTGTAATGGCGGTTTACGTATGCCTTAATATTATTATTATTATTTTTTTAACTTAATGCCATTAAACATTGTTTAGTTCGGTTTCGATGATATAGCAATAATAGGTTTCGATGAAATGTTATGTGCATAATAGCTTTTAAATTATTTGGTTTTCTTCCTTCCTTTTTTTTTTCTCTCTCTCTCTGTTCTCGATACTAATAAATAGACTGATATGATACGCACTGATTTTAATTCTTAGGTGAAATTGTCGAATAAAACTGTATTTTTTGATTTAATTTTTTATGGTTAATTTTAATTTGGAAATTGGGGAGGGGGAGGCAGGACACCCTTTAGTTTTCTTGTTTTTTTTTTTTAGACTGTTGATGGGTAAAAGTGCATTTCAATAAATATGTTATGGCGATGTGGTCGTTGCTCGACGTATAATTTTTATTTTATTGTCCAATTTATTATCGTAAAATACCATGGATTTTAATTGAGATTCATTCATATTGGTTAGAAAGTAATATCGCACATTTTTAAGATTGGTCAGTAGAATAATTATGAATTTTTGGGTTATGCAAAAAAATATGTTACCTATCATAATATGCAAGTAACAAACCCAAGGTACTTTTGTTAGGATTTAATTTAGCTTGGACTATTAATACAGACTATTTGTGACCTATTTGGATAATTTACAGAGTGAGGTAATATTGAATTGATTAAAAGTTACAATTAAGGATTTGATTTATATTCAAATGACATAAAATTTTGCTAACCTCTCCTTATAATTAATTCAAGGTTTATTCGATTCAATTGAGTTTTAATATTAAATAGCAAACACCTGCTTTATTACAATTGACTTACCTTTTCAGTAGACTTACACTGAGTTAAAAATTCAGTGTATGTATGGATTACCACATTGCAACCATTATCTTTATTTCAGTAGACTGTTTATAATTAATGATAACTCCTTAATATTAATATTTAAAAAGAAATCGATAATACACTTGTTTTATTATCAGGACATTTCACTACAAAACTTAGTTACGTTATCGAAGAGAAACTTCCATCTCGACATTTCTTTCCGTACATCTAATATATAAAAAAATTAAAACACTAAATAGTTTAGATTCAGCTCAAGGTAATAAATGCCGTTCCTGTTAATAGCATCAACTACTGAGAAGGTTAAGAGTACCATTTCGGCATCATCGTTCTAAATACATTTTGTCTTATCACAGCGGCATCGAATCGGTTGCCGCAATCTATCCAGTTTTACGCACTTGATAAGTGCGGACGGTTTTTCTCACACATTGAGATCTGTAGAGCACGCTTTTCCCATTGGCCTCGTCATCAGGGATTTTGAACGCGGTATACTAGTTAAACTTTGAGTCTGGAACAAAAGGAATTGTAATTAAAACTTAGTGTTATTGGTTAAACTTTTATTTCTAAGACGATTTTGTACAGGGGAATAGTTTTACACAATAACAACAATCCTGAGTTGGATATTTACAATTACACGATTGGAAGAAATAGGTTTTGGGTTTGGAATGGCGTTGGAATTATTATTTGATCATAACACACGTTTTATAGGTGTTTAAGTACTCGTCTCGGTTAAACACGTAGATAGTTACCTCTAAATTTCTAGGCGTTCGATATTCGCTCTGGTTCCGCCTGAATCCGTTCTGCTGGCGGTATCTGTTCGTCCTGCTGACTGAAAACGCGGCGGACGTGTCCTGTCGGTTCAGTCTTTTCGAACAGAACACCGCTCTCAAAGTTCTCCTGTAGTTCTTCGAAAGAGCGCAGTACATTACGAAGTTACACGATGCGTTTAATGTCAACATAAAGTTGAATATATTTCCTAGTGCTGAAATACGTAATGTATATAAAAAATAATAGTTTTTTAATTATTTTACCTAATTTAATATTTGTAGTAACTCTGCTAGAAGCTTCATCTAAGGCGTCGTATATGAGGAACGACGCCGTCGGTGTTTGGCACACCAGAAATAGTACGACGATCCCGATCAGCAATATCGTAATTTTATTCTCGTGCCTTTGTCTGGACGACTCCTGCAAATAAACGGAACGAAATTGGTGGCAATAAATTCGCGACGGAAATAGTTTTATATACCACCGAACTGGTCATGGCGTCCCTCGCCTTCGTTGATTTGAACACGGCCACGACGAGGAAGCAATTAAACGTGGCGATCAACACCAGAGGCAACAGTCCGAATGTGATTGATGAGAACCAGTAGAAAATCGACGTGTAGGTGGAATTTTTACCCAATTCAGTCGGCTCCGTGTAAATGGTGTAGCTCTTAATGCAACAAGTCTCGTTGCGGATGCAATCCGTCGTGTTTTCATTTTGTAACGTACATATATCCAGGAAAACCACCTCTTTTTTCTCCTCTTCTTGAGCGCTATTACAAATGAACGTCTTTTCTGCATTCCGCTTGGAAAGCGAGTCTATTTCTGTTAAATTCTTTGCACTTCGTTCTTCTACACAAAATGATTAAAGATATAACGTGTTTTTTTAAATTAGTAGATAATTAATCAATCATACCTTCGGAAGTCTTCCAGTTACCGCTAATCGAATCATTTTCGTGTTTCTTGGGGTCTTTCTCTGCATCGCAGTGCGTCTGCACGCAGTGCTCCTTCAGGGCCAGCTGGTGCTCGAACGTCGTGGAAGCCGTCGATATCAGACAGAGGAGGCTGATCACGGTGATTATATTTTTCGCACGGTTTTCCGTGCAATAAACTTTCCCCCGGATCGGATGGCAGACGATTATGTACCGTTCGATGGTGAACGACACTGTTAACCACACGGAAGTACTACCTGGAAATATTTAATAAGGCTTTAATAATAATAACCGTAATTGTTCATTAATGTTAATTACAAACAGGACGTCGAACGGAAAGATTTAATACGTGATACCTAAATAATGAGATAAAATGAGAGATTAATCAGTCGTAAAATAAAAGAAGGATGTTATAAATAAAATCTATAATATAGAATTAAATACTAAAATTTTGTTTTACTATTATAGTTATGTAAAAGTAAACGCTACATAATGAAATATTTAAAAGCCATATTGTTAAGGTAAGTTTTTTAACGTTGAAATTAGTTTTGGTTAAATTTTATTGCTAAAAATATGCAAATTCTTTTGAAGGAGTCTCCCATAATATTTACCGATAAAAAAATACGCAACCAAATATACACTTGTATTTGTAGTAAAGTGACAAATATCTAAGTTTATAATTATACAAAACAATGGTTTATAAAATTGGGCTACTTTTTAAGCATTTCAAATTACCTCAAACATATTTTTCATTAATACTTCAGCCTGTTACACTTAAAACTAAACAAGAAATTGCAATTTATGGAGCATATTAGGTTGCATATTTATGTAAAATTGGAAATCTATTATATTTAATCTGAGAAATAATGAATGATTATTAAGAATAAGATTTTTCTCTATTAATTGAGTACCTTTTTTTAGTAGGTGTTAATTCTTATTAAATAATGAGTTTTAAAGTTTAAACATTAGAATTACCAGTAAATGTATGTATTTTACAAGGTTTAAAGGTATATTTCTTTGAAATTAATACTTCCTAGGCTACACTCTTGATGGAACTGGTATTTCACAGGGTTATTAAAATTATGACACTGGAAAATAGAACACAAGTCATAATTTTAATAACCCCGTGTTATATTTCTTTTTATTTGCATTGCTTAATTAATAACTATCAGTTATTTATTAATATTATATTAAATTATGTTAGTACAATAAATGGTTTATATATTTTTAAGTACTTTTAGTTTGATAATGATTACTGTTTATTAACTTAACTAAATAATGTAAAACTCACTTGCGGCATCGCACAACCAATGCGTAATCCCGTAAAACCTCCAATACAATTCGTACCTGCGGTGATGGATGTTCGGATAGTGTTCGAAGGAGAGTACCAATACGAATAAGAGGTATATCACGTCGGCTAAGGCTAATGCCGTGAGGTATATATGAGTAGTACATCGCATTCGACGCCTGCAAACATTAAATATGTTTTTGATTTGGTTCTTCTTTAACTGAAAATGTAACGTGCGTGTTTAGTTGCCTGCTTTAGTTTAAATATTTAAAATTAATGTTGATTTATCATGTATTAGTGCATTTATGATATGCATTTTTTATACAGAGAATATATAATATTGGAATGTAAAGAATACGTTGAAACAACATTAATTTTAAATATTTGAACGAGTAGGCAACCAAATACGCTTGTTACTTTTTCAGTTAAAGTTTAATACTTAAGGTATAAAACTCGCTTTCTTTTCCAGTACCTTGTAAGGACCATCACGGTGACGACATTTCCGGCCACGCCCAAGAACACGAGAATAGGAACGAACACTCTTTGGATCCAAAAGCGGGACGATTCTAGGAACAATTGCGAGGCCTCTATTGCTTCAACATCACTTGACATTCTGTATATAAAAAGAAGAAATAATTATTGTAATTATGAAATACATTAAAACAAAATAATAAATAGATAAGTATATGTTTGTTGTTATTATTTAATACTTAAAAAATAAATAAAATTAAATTGGAAACATTCCTTATGATTAAAAGGAAATAATAAATAAATAAGTATATATTTCTTGTCTTTATTTAATAGTTAAAAAATAAATAAAATAAAATTGAAAATATCCTTTCCATATTACAGTTTAAACGCAACCGGAATTTCATACGTGTAATGCTGGTGGAGATACGTGGCAAATCAAAGGTTACGTGGATAGGAAACTAAACATACACGACGACATTTGATAAATATATTCATAAACATGGTTAATGTAGAGAAGCAACCAAACGTTCACGTTAATTTTGAAATAATACACACGTCGGTATTTAAAATATTTGCATTATATCTCTATAAGATGATTTACGCCGATTAGCAACGAAACATGCGTCGATACTACTATAAAACATTGATAGGTTTTTATGGCAAACTTGTATTTTAATAGAAATAGGCCACTTAACATACATCTATATACTGGATTAAAGAGCACAATCGTGGCTTAATTACTATTAAATATTGTATTGAAAGGGCTTTTACTTGGTGAAATTCCATTATATAGATGATAAATAAAACACTTGGATTTTGTGAATTTACACAATTTAATGTCGATGCACTGCGACAATTGTTTCGCCACACTGTGGCTTCATCAGGCCGATGATAAATGGATTTTACGAACTACAATTATTACTTAAATACTAAACTGTGTAGGAGGGGATGGGATGGGGTGTGTATATTTAACTAAATTAAGGTTATAGAAATTTAAAAATGGGAAATTATTGACATATATTTGATCATTTACTAACAAACCGCGTTTATTAAATTTATTGATTTCTAGTTGTTCGAGAAGGTTCAGTTTTTTACGTACCATTACTATTTTAAATTATTTATTTACAATATGTTACAGGTATAGGCAACCAAATATACTGTTTGATATTAGTAGAATGGACACTTTTATAGTGGTTATTGATTTTTAAAAGTATTAATGATAAATAGTAAATAGATTTAGAGTAGGTTATGTCATGATGATAGGCAACAGAAAACGCGCCTCAATATTACGATAAGAGAAGTTATTCGGTTAAGTTTAATATTAAACAGAAATTCAGCACACTCATTAAAAAAAATTGAGTTTTAAAATGTTTAATTTAAAATTAAAAAACATATTTATTTTATTTATTTATAAATGTATCAATTTATAGTACAGCCACATATGCACCAATAAAATAAGTACTTTATATGTATCGGCAGCCACTGATATGACCAATATTAGTACAATACACACAATTTAAATATCTTATAAATGTTTAATTATTAGACAAATTGGAATGGGTTATTGGTTTTAACATACAAAGGATTAACAGTTCTTCGATAAGTTTGTTTTTTAAATTAATAATAATAATAATATTGATTTTTATTAGGTTGTTTGGATATACAACCAAATATACATATTGCATTTATATACAGGAAGAAGTTTGTTTTTTTAAAAATTTAAAATCAGTTTTGTTGCAACGATGCCCCTTAAATTGAATGTTTTTATGCCATATTTCTGAGGAAATTTTATGACCATTTTTTGTTTGTTTGGAGAAGTAACTGTAACTTGTGCTTCCTATGTCGATATTAATTTAGAAACATCCGATATTTTGTACTTATGTACGGATAGGCATCCAAATATACACATGTTTGTATTCAAATAGGAAAAAGATACTTTTTTGACTAAAATCACGGACATTCTAGAATATAAAGGATATTGACTGGACTTATTTTTAATTCTTAAACGAAATTGGTTAAATAAACATTGTTCATGGTCGAGGGTATATACAACCAAATTAATTTTAATTAGACATTAATAAAATCTTAACATTAATCTCTTGATATATCACTTAAATAACTAATTAATGCATTCATTCACATGTGTCTCAATTTTGTTCTTTATTCATAAACTACTTTGATCAGAAAGATTTGATTAAGCCTAACCCTTGGTGTAAAGTTTAATTAGTAGAACAGTTATTATCTTTCTGATATCTAATTTAAATAAAATATTTTTTGTAGTCATGTGGCAGGCAATCAAAGGTATATACGAAATTGCAGGAATTGTACAGTTTTATTGTTAAACTAATAAAATATTTTGTGCCTTTTATATATAAACAGAATAATTTTTGTGGTTGTATAGATAGATAACCAAATATACACGTATTTAGGTCATTGTAAGAAGTGAACATTTTAGGGGTTATAAAATACCTTATTTTTCTCATATATAAATGAAATTGAATATTTTTTGTGGTAGAGAGGATAGGCAACCATGTATACACACATGTGTGTATTTTATGAAGAGTATAAAATTATAGTTAAGATTCTCGAATTCGTTCAGATCACTCTAAATTATGTTCTTAATATACAGTGTGTCCCAATTTTGATGCTCACCATTGGTATCTCTGTTATTAGAAGACAATTAGTGCTGAAGAGGTTAGTGAATTTAAACGCCGTAATCTACTTGTAGTTAGTGATAAGAAATTATTTATTAAGGAAAATTAAAATTAGCAAATTTTGGTTTTTCTCAGAATATCTTAAAAATTGAAAAGAGTTAAGGTAAATTTGAAATGGGATTTGTTATGAGCACTGATTTCTGCAAAACATACCCTATTTAACCGTCGCTGTATCTCTTCTAATAACAGAGATGAGCATCGAAATTGGGACACACTATATAAAGTAATATGCTCACTTACTTTTATTTTATTAAATCAATGTTGTCCCGTTTAAAAGAGTGAAATGATCTTATCTTTCTCAAATATAAGTTAAATAATATAATTAATTACTGTTGTGTGGATAAGCAACCAAACATACACATAAGAAGTGCTATCTTTTGCGGATTTTATTGTAAATAAGGTTATTATTAAATATTCTAGAAAGAATAAACACTTCTGAACGACAGCTTATATTTCTCAATATTGTATCTAGTTAATTAATTAATTCATACATCTGTCAATAGCACATTACACAATAAACTGATTTAATTATTTAGAAAAATATCGAAAGAAAAATGCCTCGAGTAAACATCCACTTCCGGTTTATGAATGTTTACCAAAAGCTTTTCAGTTCCAGTTTTATATGATAAAATCTTAAGTTTAAAGTTGTATCTCAAACAGATCATTCGATTTTGAGATTTAGAGCCCACAGACATTCTCATTCACCTATATATACTATATAGGGAAAGTAAAAATGTATAGGAGAAGTATTTTATTAAAATGAGTTCTTCCCTTGTCAGAAAAAAATTAAAAATTAAAAATTTTGTTTTTTTCCTACTGCTAAACTTTAGCAATTACATGAAATTTATATAACAAGTAATTTTAAAGAATTTTAAATTTGAGCAAATTTTTAAGAATAGTATTTTGTAACATTCTAATGATATTTTGGCCAGATTAAATAGTAAAAAGAGATAAAGTGTCAAAATTTATTACAGATGAAAATGTCCGTTTTGTAATTTTTAAATGATATTTTGGCCAGATCAAATAGTAAAAAGCGATACAGTATCAAAATTTATGTTACAAGAAAATATCAATTTTGTAACTTTCGAATGACATTTGGACAGTTAAAATAGTAAACGAAGACCAAATGTCAAAATTTATGGCAGAAAAAAATTTGTTGAAAAAACGAATTGTAAAAGTATCTTGGAAAAAAATATAAAGCTTAAAACTAGTGAAATTTCACTAAAAAGATAAACTTATTTTGGTTAAAAAACAATTGATAATTTACTAGTATTTACTAGAAAATGTCAATTTTGTAATTTTCAAATGACACTTTAGGCGGATAAAACAGTAAAAAAGAGATGAAATGTCAAAATTTATGTCAATTGTGTAATTATCGAATGACACTTTAGTCAGATATAATAGTAATACAAAATGTCAAAATTTATCAATTTTGCAACTTTCAAATGACTTTTTGAACAGATTAAGTAGTAAAGGAAGACAAAACGTCAAAATTTATGTAAGAAGGGAAATTATCAATTTTGTAACTTTCAAATTTCATTTTGGACAGATAAAATAGTAAACGAAGACCAAATGTCAAAATTTATGATAGAAAAAAAATTGTTCAAAAAACGAATTGAAAAATTATCTTCAAAAAAATAAAATTGAAAAAATATAAAGCTTAAAATTAGCGAAATTTTACGAAAAGGGAAAACTTATTTTAGTTATAAAAAACAATTGATACTTTACCGTACAAACACAATTTAAATTTGAAAAATTTTCACTAGAATAAATTATATAATATGAATTTTCAAAATCAAAGAAAAAAAAAAAAATTGAAAAATTATGTTAAACAAAACCTGTTGAAATAATTTAAACGCTAAAATAGTCGAAATTTGACTAAAAGGAAAAATGTATTTTAGTTTCCAATGAAAATTTTAAATTTGTTAAAAAAAAAACAATTAAAATATTATCTTAAAACCAAATAATTAAAAAATTTAAACTTAAAACAGTTGAATTTTATTAAATTTTTCAGGAAAACTAAAATTTGTAAGAAATGTTAGCAAAAGGATTTTTTAAAATTTGTACAAAAACAATTAAAAATTTAGCAGAAAATAAATGAAATTTGCCAGGAAAACGCAAATGAAAATTATATTCGATTCGATAATTATGTAACCAATATTACATCAAGAAACAAGCGTATATTTTAAAATGGACATAATTCTCATAAATTAAAATTGACTTAAATGTCTAAGAAACCGAAAATATAGCGTACAAAGATAACGGGTGTCCAACAATTATTGCAGTCCCGGGTGGCGTTGGAATCAAAAACGTAGGTCGATTCTTTCATGTGCCAAATAAATGAACTGACATGTTAATTGTCAAACATAACCTAAATGTACATTAAAAATGTCAGTTCATTTATTTGCAACATGTAAGAATCGACCTACGTTTTTCATTCCAACGCCACCCGGGACTGCAATAATTGTTGGACACCCGTTATTTTTAACAATGATCATATATTAAAATTAAATGAAATTATTAACAAAAATTTGAATATATATTGATTGATTATTATGCAACCAAACTTACACGTTAAAATGCGATAAATATTATCTCCCGAATAATACAAAACTCACTTCAACAATAATAATTACAAATATAAGACGTAACAAAAGTTATCTAAAATAATTTAATATTAATAGTAATAAATAATAAAGAAGTGTTTTTTTTTTCTATCTGTTATCTGAGATATATTGATTTGAAACAAATAGACACTTTTTACTTTTTTCAAAATATCTAGTTACCCTTGATTTTTTTGAAACCTTTAAAAGTGTAATTTTATTCGTTTCATAAATCTACAATTCTTTCCCCATTTAACCATTTTTCTGTCTCGAAATCATTATAGAGAACATCTAAAAAACTCACCCTGTATATGTATTTAGTTTAAATTTAGGCGATACTTGTTCTGCTACTCTCTTGATGGAACCAAATTTTCTAATTAGGAGAAGTAAAACTCTTGTTATGTTCCATTTCTTAATTGAAACATTTCTTAATTGAAATGGAACATAACAAGAGTTTTACTTCTCCTAATTTTTAAATTTAGGCAACTTAATATACACAAAAATTGATTACAATTTTTATTTTGCAAATTAAATAAAAACTAAAAATGCAAAAGCACATAGTGGTATATGGTTTCAGTCAAACTATAGAGAATGTAAAGCAACATTCAAAATTGATGGGTGACCGGTACTCTAAAATTATGATGTCATGATGACATTTATAGAGTAATGTCTAGAATTTCCTTTATAAAAGGAACAAAATACAGCATATTTGCTGAATTAGAAAACCAAGAATAAATCCAGAAGCACCCAAGAGCCATCACTTGTGTGTGGAAGGATATGGGTCGAGTGGAAGATCATTGAGAAGCAGTGAACTCCGTCTGTGATTCCTGCGGCCAAAATTTTTGTATGATTTTATTTTATGTATATATTTATTTAATGTTAGCATGAAAAACGAAGCCAAATAAGAATAAAGGAGTTTTAGAGTGTTAAGAGCTCTCTTCATTCTAATGTCACGTGTGCCTCTTAATCTACGTGTTAATCGTTTAGTAGTAAAATAGACTATATTGGGTGTCGACCACGTGGTCCTTCCGCTGTGCTTTTTTGTGTATTTTATTTTATATGATTAAAGCTCTATTTATTATATCTCAACAGGTTTAATGTTTAATTTGTATGGATTTTATAAACTAAAACATTAATTAACGTATTCAAATAACAACAAAAAAACAATTGAAAATCAAATTAGAAAATATAAATCCGAGGAAACACCACAGTTATTAAAAGCGCGGTGTTGTTCCGCGTAAACATAAAATTACGAACGCGAATTTCACTATTATAACGACCGAAATAATTCCCGAGTGCAATTCCGTCAAATGCAGCGCGAGAAATTGGCAAAAGAACATCTAATAATACAAATTTAGCTGTGAGAGACGATGAAAATACCTTCGGCATTGAGTAAATATTTACCGCGCGTTAACATTGCGGTACATCGGATCCCCTTTGATTTTGTTTTCCTTCCGCTTAGTACGACCGCTTGTAATTAGTCGTCGGCCTTTGATTGTTTTTTTTTTTTTGAAATTATTATTTCGCTGGCGCTAAACTGATGTACGGTACGCGAAACGCGTATTTTGGTAACAAGGCCGCGGTGTGTATTTAAACAGTGATGGACATCGATTTATCTGATCGTTTAAAATTAAAAGAAACATTTAATATTTTCAAGGAATACATTTTAAAACAGCTATGTTTTGTTATAAGTTAGAAAATATCAACAGAAATATGTTTAGTATTTGTTTATTACGAAACGTTTAAATAATAAGAATCAATTTTTTTAAGACTATAAATATTATTAGGATAATAACCAAGAAAGTTAAACAAACTAGGTTTTAGTTTTTAACTGAAAACCACTTAGTTTGATACACATTCTTGATGTTTGATCATTGATTAAGTGAGAAGTTAATTAATTATATAGGTTATTAACTGTTTTAAATATTTAATTAATGGATTATATTTTTAAGTTATAATGATCATTAAAATTTTAGCAATTTTGAATTTAAAAGAAATTGTTTTTATTATCGAGCACTCACCTGAAATGCTATGTTTTCTTTTATTTTAGAGGCACCTTTCCTGCGTTGAATTTGAGTTTTACTGTATTATTTCGATCACGGTCATAAATTTCCTGAAAGCCACTGTTTCATAATCACCTTTTTTAAAAACACCCGACCTCAACGGACCCGAAAAGAAAACAACGCACCCCGCCTGCGCAAAAAAAATCTATTTAAACACACCGCACGCGCGTTACGTAAAGTCGCGCATCCTTCCGCCCGGAACTTGACTTAAGTCAGAATTCGGCGTTTGTTTTTGATCACCGGCGTTATTGGCGGCGGCTGCGGCGGCGGCGGGTGCATAACGATTAGTGCTTCAAACACCACTATTTCGAGCGTCCTCGCCAGGTTCTTTTTTTAATGCCTGTCGAGTTTATTTTTAAGAGAGCGTTTCGAAACCGACGCTCGCCGTCGTCGTCGTCTCCTTGGCGACCACTTGCTTTATACTTGTTTTCTTTTGTTTTTTTTTTCTTTTTACATTTTCAAATATACAAAACTGGATTTCCGTTTGTTAACGATTAGTGCTTAGCGTTAAATATTAAATATTTGTTTCAAGATAAATAATACTGTTGTATCCATTCTTCACACTTTAACAATTCAAGTTTTTTAAGAGAATTTGATGAAAGCCATCCTTTCCAACAAAGTAGGATGTACATTCTCAATTATAAATCCCCCACTTAAATGATTTAATACTAATATAAGTAAATTAAACGTTAAAGCTTTGAATTTAAAAATTATATCACCGTGAAGATTTTTATTAAATATTTTTATCACCGTGCACGTAATTAAGTGTAATTATTAAACCTGACACAGATACATTGAACTGCAGGAACTGTTATAACGCATCCGACATAGATAGTGATCGCGTTCCGTTCCGTGTAATATCTTTATTACGTTTTATAATCTTAATAAAACGGGTTACTTTCTCCGGTGCATTGTCTCTCCGGAATGACTAATTTCACGTGAATTAGGTTTTCACCGGTTACTCATCGGGTTACCTTTAATTCCGTTCGTTTCCGTACGAAATCGCGTTTTCGTTTTCACCATCAGGTAATTTTATACACTTGCAAATTGCAATTCTAATAATTTAGAATTTTTTATTATACGTAGACAGTTTTTTTAGACGTTCTCTATGGAGATTTCGAAAAATGCAAGAGATAGAAAGAACGTTAAAAGGGGAAAGATGTGTAGTTCTACGAGACGAATAAAATTCCACTTTGAAAGTTTTCAAAAAAGTCAAGGGTAACTAGATATTTTCAAAAAAAGTAAAAAGTGTTAATTTTTTCAAATTAATATATCTCGCTTATTATGACAGATAAAATAAAACTGTTAAGAACAAAGCTGTAGATAATTTTACGCAGATTAAAAAAGTATATTCAGAAAAATTTTATCGCCATTATTTTCCTAGTTATGAAAGAAACTTACATTTTTTTTTAAATAGAAACCATTGGCTATAGCCTCAAACAATAGATTATTTTTTTCTCTTTAATTCGACATTACATATGATACAGTTATTTCTAAAAATAAGGGAGTCACAGCCATTTTCAGTTTTATTTATTATACAGGGTGAGTTTTTTTTAGATATTCTCTATGGAGATCTCGGAAACTATAAGATATAGAAAAACGTTCAAATGGGGAAACAAGTGTAGATTTACGAGATTAATCAAATTCCGCTATAAAACTTTTCAAAAATGTCAAGGGTAACTAGATATTTTGAAGAAAGTAAAAAGTGTCAATTTTTTTCAAATCAATATATCTCGGTTATTATAATAGATAGAAAAAAACTGTAAAAGACAACGTTTTAGATAATTTTATGCAGATTAATAAAACATAATTTTTATCGACATTATTTTCCGAGATATGACGCAAACTTACATTTATTAAATGGAAACCATAGTTAGCTATGACCTCATTTGACAGATTATTTTTTTCTCTTTAATCCAATATCACATATGACATAGTTATATTTAAAAAAAAAAGAGTTACAGTCATTTTAAGTTTTATTTTAAATCACAAAAATAGTTAGCCATTAAAAAAATAAAAGAAAAACAATTGCATAATAATAGCAATTATGCAATTATTATTTTTAAGGAGATGACAAAAAACAACATAAAGTATAATAATAGGAGACAAATTTGAATATTTCAAAATATGCTCAGAGAGTCCATTATTAATATTTTTCTGAATATATGTTATTAATCGGCGTAAAATTATCAACAACTTTGTCCTTTACAGTTTTTTGTTATCTATCATAATAACCGAGATATATTGATTTGAAAAATTGACACTTTTTTCAAATAAATCTAGTTACCCTTGATTTTTTTTAAAAACATTACCGTTTTACTATCTTTTATAGTTTCCGATATCCTCATAGAGAATATAAAAAACTCTCCTTGTTTAAGCAAGTTTTAAAACTATTTTTAGTTTTATTAAAAAAATTTTTTAGAAGAAATTTAAGATTTTTCTTCTAAAAATTTTTAATAATTTTTACTAATTTCTTTTGTTTGTAATCAAGTTTTAAAATGTTTTTAAAACAGTTAGTAGAATTTCAACAATTTAAACATTGTTGTTTTTTGGAAAAAAAGGAAAGAAAATTTTGACAAATCTCTAATTTTATTTCCGTCGTTAAAACGTTTTCAGTTATTTTTACTTTTCTTGGAAATTCTAAACCAATCTTTTAGAAACTGTTTGTGGTGGTTTCAAAAAAATATTTTGATACAGATTTTCAATTGTTTTCCTATTGTAATTTCAATTGTATCTTCTTGAAGAATTTTTAAAATAAATTTTCAAATTAGAAATATTTTTGTTTCTCAACAATTTTTTTTTTAGTTGTTCAGCTGATTTAAAGCAAATCAAAAAATGTATTACAAAAATAAAAAATTTGTTAAATTTAAACATTTTTTAAGAAATATTTTTCTTTTCTTATTTTTTAAAATATTTCTTCTTATTAAGCAAGTTTAAATGTGTATTTATAGAAAATTTTCAACTGTTAAATTTTAATTGTGTATTTTTATTTTAATTGCTTGTGACTTAGTAAACATTATTTTCAAATACATTTTCAACGGATTTATAATTGTCTTTTTTGTTCTTGGTAAAATTTTAACCTTTAAAATTGATTCTAACTGTTTTTTTTTGTGATTAATATTTTTCTTTTAATTTTTTGGTCCTAGAAATATTTCTACTTCTTAAGAAAATAATAATGTTTATTTTCAAAATACTTTTAACCGTTTCAAATAAATTGCAATTGTTTTTTTAACTTCAACTCTTTTCACCAGAGTTTTCTTAATAAATGTCATTTTTTCAACTAATTTTCGAGTTTTTTGTTCTTGACAAAATTTCAACCATTAAAAAAATAATCTTCGAATCAAAAACTGCATTTGAAAGTTCCTAAGCTGATAAATGAAGATTTATTTTAAAAATGTGTTTCTTAAATTTAATAATTTTTTGTTTTTTAGAAATATTTCCAATTCTCAAGAAAATATTTTTTTAGACAAATTGCTACTTTTACTGTATAATTGTATATTTAAAAGTTTTCAACTGTTTTGAATATACTTCAATTGTTTTTCCGTAGTAAATGTCATTAATATAGTTGTAGTTTTCAATTAGTTCTTTTTAAATATTTTAATAAAATCCGTATAAATAAAAAAAATTGATCTACTGGAATATAATAAGAATAAATAATAAATTAAGGAAATATTAATGATCTCCAAGTGCTTTTTGAGGTTAGAATTTATAAAACAATCTATTAATTTTTTCTTTTATGAGAAATTTTTTCTGTTATATTTTTGAGAAATTTTTAATAAATTTTGAATTATATTCCCTAATTCCAACTATATTTAAGTTTAAAAATGTTTTGTTTTTTAAGTTTTCAGCTGTATTTTATAACAATTTAAATTGTTTTCTTGTTTCAACTATTATTTCTTAACGTATTTATTTATTTTTTATTTTTAAAGTTGTTTTTGCTGTTGATAATTTCAATTTCAATCTTCCGAATGAAACTAATTATACTTTTTTCGAATTTTAATTGTTTTTGTTGTAAAGTTTCAACTGTTTTAAAGAAAATTAAAAATAATAAAGTTATTTCTTAACCTGTTAAACAATAAATTATTTTGAATAGATTTTTATTAGAAATTGTTAGAAATATTTCTAGTTCTGGTTTTTCTGTAGTAAATTTTATTTCTTTGCCTGTATTTTATTTATTTCAATATTACTGAAAAATCGCGGGAAAGTAGTATGATGGCAATACCAAAATTCTTTTTTTAAATTCAATTTGATGTAAAAGTGTAGGTCATCCAATACAATTAGAGAAATGCGCACAGATTCGTATTTACACGCGATCGAATTGAATTTGTAATTATCGTGCCACTTAAATTCGAATCAAAAATTTGCTTTCCGCGCAAAAACGAACAATTTTCATCTCGAAAATGGCGCAAAACAAAAGAACTCGATCCGTCCGTACGTTCTCTTTCATTAATAATGGATCTACGCATTATCCATTACTTTTACTTCGAGCGCTCGAAAAAAAAAATAGAAAAGAAACAACAAATGATTTGTGCGGTTTACTTACTTCGCATAAACGCTTAGAGATTCCTCCATTTCACGACACGTATTAATTAGAGTGTACTTTCCTGTGCATAAATCTGTACACTTAATTGTTAATTGAGTTTCTAAACACGCGGAATGCAGTTTTCTATAAGAAAAATAAAAATAAATTAAGCAGCAGATGCACTGATTCAGATTTGATTAATTCAGAAGATTATAAAAGTCGATAAAATACTACAAAAAGTCATGTTATTTCTTATCTATTATCTGGTATTTGTTATTTGTCATCTCTCATCTGACATCTGTTATATAGTATCTGTCTATCATTTGGCATTTCTTATTTGTCATCTATCAACTAACATTTGTTATCTGTTCTCTATCATTTTTAATCTATCATCTGTTAGCTGCCATCTGTCATCTATTATTTGTCTTCGGTCATCTGTCATTTATCATGTCCTCTGTAATTTATCATCTATCAAAAATTATATGTCTTCTCTCATTTATCATATATCCTCTGTAATCTGTCATCTATCAAACATTATTTATCTTCTCTCATTTATCATATGTCATCTGTAATTTGTCACCTATCAACAATTATTTGTCTTCTGTCAGCTATCATTTATCATTTGTTATATGGCATATATCATTTGTCATCTGTCCTATGTCATCTGTCATTAAAAAACCCGTAAAACAATGTTTAATAATCCAGACTTTTTTATAAAGTCATATGTACATTTTCATTTATCATCTGTAATCGGTTATTTCTTATCTATCAACTTTAATGCATTATCTTCCATACATTGTCTGTCATTTGCCACATGTCATATATTATCTCTTATCTGCATCTGCCATATGTCATCTATCATTTGGCATCTGTCATCTATAATCTGTAATTTGTCACTTGTCATCTACCCTCTGTCATTTGTTGAACATCAATTTCCATTTGTCATATGTCATCTGCCATCGGTCATCTGTTAAAAACATCATAAAAACAAAATGACTAAAGTTTGTTTCACTAACTTTTATATTCACTCCACTAGCTTCGCTTTTTACAGCATTTTCAAGTATTTCAGTTAGTCTTGAAAATGCTGTAAAAAACGAAACTAGTCGAGTGAATATAAAATTTAGTGAAACAAACCAAGTGTTTTTAATTAATTACCTATTATTCCACAATGCTTCACCACGAGGTAAATGAGAAAATCATTCATGAAATATGACTAAAGTGTATAAAATAATCAAAAATTCTTTAAAGTTGTATGAATTGAATAAAAAAATCATCTGTTATCAGTTATTTCTTATTTACTATCTGTTCTGGTGTCCTTTATCATCTATTCTCGGTTAGTCATCTGTCACCTCTAATTTGTCATCAACAGATAAAAGTTATCTGTCATTTGTCATTTGTCATTTGTCCTCTTTCATACGTCATCTGTAGTATATTCAAAATTTTAAATGAATATTTAAACAAAATCCAACTTACAGAAAAGATGTTGGAAATTAACAAAAATTATTATTAAAAAAATTTAATAAACCTTATAAAAATTCGTTCAAAAAAAAATCATGAGAACCTAATGACTAAAGTGTATAAAATAATTAAAACTTCTATAACGTCATTATTAATCATCTTTAATAAGCTATTACTTATCTATCATCTTTAATCTGGTATCTATCACCTGTCATCCGTCATATGTCAGGTATCAGCTATCAACTAACATTTCTATCCTCTATCATCTACCGTTTCTTCGCTATTGGTTGAAATCTATCATTTATGTTTCATTATCCGTCCTCTGTCATTTATCATCTATCAACTATCATCTGTCATTTGTCATCTTCCATATGTGATCTGTCATCTTTCATATGTCATCTGTCATATGTTATCGCAAAATTAAAATTACATTTTTTAAAGTTCTGAATTAATTTCAGAAAAGACCTTGAAAATTATTAATATTTAAAAATTAACCGTCAACTATAATTTTTATTTCTTATCTGCCGTCTATTATTTATTGTCACATGTCATCTGACATATGTGATCTATTAACGCAAATTTAAAAGAAAGATTTTTTAAAAATCTGAATCCAATCATGAAAAGATCTTGAAATTCACCAACATTTTAAATTTTAATTAATAAAAATAGTAATAAAATGTTTAAAATATATAAAACTTCGAGTGAGTATCACCCGGTTTGTGTGTCATTTGTCATCTGTCATCTATCAACTATCATTTGTTGTCTGCCATCTTTCATTTGCCCTCTGTTATCTGTTATCAGTCATATACCATATGTCATCTGCCCTCTGTCATTTATCATCAACCATATGCATATAAATTTTAAATGAATCATTTTTGAAATACCTCTGAAATTAGTAAGTCTTAAAATTTATTAAATAAAATTTTTATTTAATAATAATAAGGTTAGAATATATAAATATTAAAGTAATCAAAAATGTTTCTATTATTTACCATCTGGCATCTGTCATATAATTTAATATCTGCCATCTGTCATTTGTCATCCTTTATTTATCATCTGTCATCTCGCATCTGTCATCTGTCGAATTAAACTTTTGAAGTTAATAAAAGTTTTAAAATTTATTAAATAAAAAAAATATTTAATAATAAAACGGTTAGAATACATAAATATTCAAGTAATCAAAAAAGTTTCCATTATTTACCATCCAGCATCTCTCATATCATCTGTCATCTGTCATTTGTCATCTGACATTTTTCTGTTATCATCTGTTATCTATTATATCAACTATAATTTATTGTGTGACATCTGTCATAAATAATCTGTTATAGCAAATTTAAAATGAATCAGTTTTTAAATTCGAACCGATTAAAGAAAATACCTTTAGCATTTGTCTTTTTTCAACTGATATCTGCCATCTGTCGTATGTCATCTGTCATCGGTTATCTCTCATCTATCATTTTTCTCCGCAAATTTAGAATTAATAATTTTTGAAATTCTAATTGATTAAAGCAAAGACCTTCGAAATGAATAAATGTCTTAAAATTTAATAAGTAACAATAAAATGTTTAAAAACAAAAAAAGTTTCTGTTGTCTCTCATCTATCTGACATCTGTCATTTGTCATCTGTTATCTATTGTCTGACATTTATCATTTATCATCAGTTATTTGTCATGTGTCATCTTTCATCTGTCTTCTTCATCTGTCATCTGAAATTTTTCTTTTGTCATCTGTTATTTATCAACTATTATTTATAGTCTGACATATGTCATTCGTAATCTGTTCATTTAAAATGAACAAATTTTTAAAACACGATTCGATTAAAGAAAATCATCTGTTTATTTATATTTGAAAATGAATCCCATCTATCATCTATCATCTATCATCTATCATCTATCATCTATCATCTATCATCTATCATCTATCATCTATCATCTATCATCTATCATCTATCATCTATAATACTAATTATTATTATTATTATATATCATGTGTTATTTGGTAACTGTCATCAAATGACTATTCATTTAAAATCCGTACCCATTAAATTGTATTTTTTAAATGAGAATCGATAAAAAAAGAACGCTGGCAACTGTCTTTTGTAGTCTGATATCTGTCATGCGTTGTATGCCATCTGTTAACTATCAATTAGTATTTTATCTATCAATTGTGCCATCTGTTATCTGTCATTTGTTATCTGTCATCTGTCATCTGTCATATGTTATCTGTTATCGAAAATTTAAATAAATATATTCTTTTAATCTGGTTCATTCGATTGAAGAAAAGACCTCTCACATCTGTCTTGTCATTTGTTATTTATCATCTATCATTTGTCGACTTTTGTCATATTTCACCTGTCATCTGTGATTTGTTACCTGTTATCAATCATATGTCATATATGTATTATTTGTCATCTGCCAACTACCAATTATCATTTGTCTTCTGTCATATGTTATCTATAATCTATTTTCGCAAATTAAAATGAGTTCGTTTTTAAGTCTGAATCGATCAAAGAAAATACCTTCGGTATCTATTTTCTCATCTGATATCTGTAATCTCTCGTTTATCGACTATCATTTGTCGACTGTCATTGTTGTCTGTCATCTGACATGTGTTACTTGTTATTGTAAATTTAGAATGAACATTTTTTTAAAATACGACTCGATTCAAGAAAAAACCTCTGGCATTTGTTTTTTAGACGCTACTTATATTTCGTGTTAATCGAAATACGTTTTTAAAAAGATTTATTTTAATTATAATTATTAATAACAATTAATTAATACAATGAATATACGTGTGCACGGGTTGAGGAACAAGTCTAGACTAACTTAACACTAATGTGAATCGCGGAGCTGGAGATTCTGCATCAGCGTTCTGGGAGCTGACACCTAAGCATTTATTATTATAAAGGGTAGATTAGAGGTGGTGACATAACTCCTCCATCCCTAAATTGAAGCATATTCATGGAATGAAGAATGCTTGATTGTTCGTCGGGGTTTGTTCTTCAGTAAGTTCTTGCCCGGGGATTGATGTCTGGTTTCTTGGACACTTCCGTCGTACCAATCGATATGTGTAGTAAATTCCAACGATGATTATGATAGTGTAGATTATTATAATCCAATAATTTGTTGAGGATTCGTTCTTGTATTTCAGCTCCATCAACTTCATCTTCTTTTGATCGCGTTGAATTTCGTGTATTTTATCGAGATCGACGTCTTCGATGGTGATCCTTGGAATTTGGACTGCAGGTGATATTTGGGGTACTTCGATTTCTGGTAGTAACAGGGGTTCTCCTCTTGTAACCGTTTTCTCGTTCATTAGGTTGTATTTTTCGGTCTTGAATTGGCATCCAACAGGTAGATTAATTAAGTAGTTTCCTTTGAGTGATGTCAAGTCGGTTCGCTTGCAAATTGTTTGGATTTTTGTCCTTTTTGGGAATATTGCTATGTAGTTGGATTCGTCGATTTGCTGGACGATGTCTTTTGTGGTTTCAATTGGTATTTGTTCGCATTTGTTTGCGGATGAGGTTAATTTTAAAAGTTGAAAAATACAATCTTCTTTTTTCAATCCATCGATGAGGTCGCCAACGGGGCAATAGTAATTGGGATGCAGATTGATGCATGGCATGGACATGTACTGATAGAAATCTTCGTTCATGGTGAGGTAGGTATTTTCGGGAATAATTGTAGTAGCGTTTTGGGTAGGTATTGAATATAGGTGGTAATAGTTAAATGTTTCAGGATGCACTAATGGGAAGTGAATTACAAAAACAATTTTAGTTCCGGAATAATAAGCTTCTACTTGCAATAGGTCATAATATTTGTAGGTGTTGTTTGTTGCAGGTGGAAAAATTAATTGATTAATTGAATTATGTTTCAAAATAATTTTTTGAATGTTTTCGAGTTCATTAATTTTTAATATACTGTTATGGAGTGTACCAAGTCTAGCAAATGTGATTGCGTTTTCAATATCGTTTAATAATTGAATAATTATGTTTACTGTTAATCGTATTTGATCCAAAATATGTTTTGTTTTAATGTAGTTTTCAAAATTGAAGGTAAAGTTATCTATTGAGGTACGAATATCGTTTAAGCCAGTAGCTATTGCTTTTTGGTTGTTTACTATTACTGTGATGGTTTTATTAAAGTTATCAATAATATCGGTTGTTAATGAAATTTCTCGATTTAATTTTTGAACAATGTTATGTTGATTATTCTTAAGGTCAAGAATAGCTTGATCGTAGTAAACTGCGTCATTTGCGTCTAAATTGCCTGAAATACTTTTGATTATTGTACCTAAGCCATTTATTAAGCCTCTTTTTACTCTGTATGTGGGAATCATGGAATTAATTTTTTGTTCCGCTAATTTTAATTGAAATAGTAGTATATGATCAACTTTATTTAGTTCAACGAGGTATCCTTGACTTGATTCGTTTTTTATGCGTTTTGATAGATTTTCGTAATTTCGATTCAACGTTTTTAGTTCATTATTTATTGGAGTTAAGTCAAAGTAGTGAATAAACGTGTGAAATTTAGATTTCATTTTTGCTGTGCCTAATTTATACGGGAGGATGCCGGGGTTCTTGTCCAGGTTCGTTATTTGAATTTCTTGGAGATTTGCTGTCGCTGACAGGATCAGGAGGATTGTATGAGTCCTGTAACAATTTGGTTGTGTCAGATTTTGGTCTTCTTAAATTTTGTTTATGTAACTGTCTGTTGGTGGTTTTAATTTTTATACCTTTGTCTTCGATTACGTTCTGTTTTGAAAATTTTGGATTTAATTTATTTCGACTTGCTGTTGTAATTTTTCTGTAAGCGTCTGAGTCGGGTTCATAGTTGAGTGGTTCATGACGATTTTGATTATGATATTCTATTGTTTGTACTTTTTTATTGTATAATTGCTCATTTAATTTTTTATAAATTTCTTTCGTTATATCGCGATGTTCTTGAATGTAGTTGTTCAATAATTGATGATTTAAATTGATATCAAAAGGGTCTTTAGTGTTTAGATGTCCGTTTATTATATCGATAGGTTTTTGTTTTGTCATTGAATGTATAGAGTTATTGTATCCTAAAATTGCGTAAGGCATGTGATTTAAAATGTCAATTTTGTTATTATTTTTACTTTTAATTATTCTTAGATGTTCGAGTATGGTCGAGTGAAATCTCTCAATTGGGCCGTTAGATTGTGGGTTATTGACTGTAATGTAATGAGTTTTAATTTTGTGTGTATTAAAGAATTCTTCTACAACTGTATTTTTTAATTCGGTTCCTCTGTCCATAACAACTAGTGAGGGGAGTCCGTGATGGGTCATAAAAATAAGGAATGATTTTACTATTTCTATACCTGACATACTGATTAGAGGATAAGCTTGAGTGTATTTTGAAAATGTGTCAATTAATGTTAGAAATTTTTGTCCTTGAGCTTGAAAAGTATCTGCATGGATTATTTCGAATGGTCTCGATGGTGTGGGTGTAATCATTAATTTCTGTTTGGGAGGATTTCTGTCATATTTATTTGTTTGACAAATTTCGCATAAGTTTATATAATTAGTTACATCGTTTTTTATTCCTGGCCAATAATATGATCTTTTAATTCGTGATTCGGTTTCTAAGATTCCACGATGGTTTGTTTTGCCTTCATGAAAATTAGATATAATTTCGTTTTGTCTTTCTTTATTAATAACATCTTGCAATATAGTATTACACTTAATTAATTTGTACGCGTTATTTTTAAATGTTTTTCTTAAAATGTCGCAAAATTGTGGTACATGTATTTCGTTGTCAAAATTAATTGCGTGAGTGAATTTTGGATCTATATAATTTTTAAATAATTGAATTACGTCATTTTCCATATTATTTGTGGATACTTGAGCATATAATCGTTTTTTTGTGGGGAATATTTGTTCTATTTTTGGTTTCAAATGGGAATGTAGAACAAAATTAATTTTTATTTGATGGTCGAATGAATTTAGGTTTTTTTCAGAAATTGGAATTTCTTGGATGGGGCTTTCTTGATTTGAATGAGCTGTATTATCGTCGTCGTTATTATTTTCATCTATTTCGTCTGCACTAATTGTTTCTTCTGTATCTGCTGATATTCTACGATTAATTTCTTCATTGTCTCTAATATCGTCTAATGGAATGTTTTCGCTTATGTTCGCTATTATTGATTCATTATCATTATTTTCTTGTTGACGTTGTTCTCGTGATTGCATTAAATTATTGAATTGATTCATATATTCAAAAAAATCAAATGACTCTTTAGTGTGAATTTCGACACGTGATAAAGCATCTGCGTTCGTATTAAATTTGCCTTTTAATTTGTCTACTGGTACTTTTGTTACAATTCGGGCATAGGGGTCAATTTTTGTTTTAAATAAAATTGTTTGCGAAGTTTCTTGATATAAAATTGGTATTGTGCAATTGGGAGTAATTAATTTTGAGTTTACAAAATCTAATTGAGCACTTAATAGTTTTAAATTATCTAAGCCTATGAGTCCATCATAAACTGTATGAAACTTGAAAAGATAAAATTTGAGATTTATATTTTCTTTAAATTCTTTGAAAGCTGGAATTTCCGCACAATGATCATGTGTTGATGATTGGAAAACTGTGGATACAGTGAATGGTTCATAAAAAATATTATTTTTGTAGTTTTTAGAAGCAATTTCTGGGTTTATAAAGGATTTTGTAGATCCAGTGTCGATTAATAATTTTAAAGGGGGATTAGAAATTTGGATGTAGGGTAATTCTTTTTTATTAGTGGATAAATGATTTTCAATATTGATTAAGTTGTTTCGTCGAGATTCTGAACCTCGTGAAAATTTGAGATTTCATTTTCGTCAACAAAATATAAAATTGCAGTGTTTTCAGAACTTTGTTCATTAAATTGAGATTTTTCGATATTTCCTTGTGAATTAGCCTGATCGTTTATTTCGGTATTGAAAAGTTCTTCGGCAATGTATTTTGGTTTTCCGCCGTTATTTTGAAAATAGTTATTTACGGGGTTTCTACGAAATTGTGAATTACCTTTTGTGGTTACACTCATTGGAGTAGGTCTGGGTTGTGGGTTGTTTGGGTTTGGTTTCCAAACGTTTTGGGGTCTACCAAATACTTGTGAGTTTGTTGGGAATTTTCGAACTTGTTGATTATAATTTTGTTGTAAATTAATTGGTTTATTAGGAAATTGATTTGTATTATTATATTGATGTGGTCTATATTGTGCAAATTGTTGCTGTGCAGGAAATTGTTGATATCTTTGGGGTTGCTGCAAATGAAAATTGGGAGTTGTTCTTTTTATAGGAACATTATGTTGATTTGTTTTTTGGTAATATTTAATATTTTCTTCTTCTGTAATGAATTGTATAGCTTGTGCAAGTGAATCTGGTCGCATGGCACGTATTATAGGACCTAAAGGTTCTCTAAGACCTGCTAAGAATGTTTTCAACGCTTGTTTCTTGAAAAATTCGCGCTTAATTGGCTTTTCTGCGGCTAAGCAATGTAAATCTATGTAATTACAAATTGTATTAAGAATATGGATAACATTTTCATGAAATTGATATGGTGTTTCGTTCGGTTTTTGTTTTAAATTAACTAAATCCTGATTTAAACAATTTTCGTCTCTTTGATCACCAAAATTTTGTAAAAGTGCATTTTTTATATCATTCCAATTATTGGAATTGTTAATAGCAATAATTTCTTCCGCTCTACCTTCTAGTTTATTTAAAATACCATTTAACAACAACGTATTTTGGAAGTTGTTCACGTTTTGTGCATCGAAGTAGTGAGTCAGCACTGATTCGGATGCATTAATAAATCTATGCAATTTATTGGGGTTCCCATCGAAATTTGGGATAATTGATAGGGTTTTCATATCTAGAACTGGTACTACTGCCATATTATTTAAAATTTGAATTGGATTATTAACTTTATTAATTGTTAATTTACTTTTTATATTTTTATTTTGAGTTGTATCTAACGTAAGTTTATTGAATATTTCTGTTAATTGTAATTCCAGATCCCGATTAGTTTCGCAGGAGGAAGTAAGGGGATAAGGAGAGTCTGACATGAACAAAAGAATCTCACCACGTTATCACAACGCTGATTTGCATTTCTCTCGGTTACCGGCTCGAATTGTCCGTGACGGAATTTTCTTGCGATGCCGAATGTGAACCTCGGGAGTCTCGTTTTCTTCACAAATTCTTCTCGGATCCGCTTGGATTCGGTAATTGTTGTGTTTATTGATTGGAAGTTGTACTTCTTCTTCTTTAAATGGTTCTTCTTGATAGTACCGAAGGAATTAAAATTCCAAGCCCGTAATTATTGATTGATTCACGATTTTACGAACTGTACTATCCGCACGACTGCGCCACTTATATTTCGTGTTAATCGAAATACGTTTTTAAAAAGATTTATTTTAATTATAATTATTAATAACAATTAATTAATACAATGAATATACGTGTGCACGGGTTGAGGAACAAGTCTAGACTAACTTAACACTAATGTGAATCGCGGAGCTGGAGATTCTGCATCAGCGTTCTGGGAGCTGACACCTAAGCATTTATTATTATAAAGGGTAGATTAGAGGTGGTGACATAACTCGCTTGATATCTATTATTAGTCTTTTGTCATGTGTCATTTTTCATCGATTTTCTGTTATTTCTCATCAGTCATTTACTATCTGTTATTTATCAACTATCATATGTCGTCTGTCATCTGTCATTTATTAAATATCAAATATTATGTGTCAACTGTCATTTATTATTTGTCATCTCACAATTTTCATCTATCAACTATCATTTGTCGTTTGTTATATGTCTATCATTTGCCATATGTTATCTGTTTTCATAAATTTAAAATGAATCTGTTTTTTTTAAATCTGAACCGAACAAACAAAAGACTTCTGGCACCTGTCTTGTCATCTGATATCTGTAATCTGTCATTTATCAACTAGTATTTTTCGATTGTTGAAATTGGCCAACTCTCATCTTTTATCTGTTAACTGTTATCAGTCATATGTCTGTCTGTTATCATTTGTCATCTGTCACCTTTATTTATTATTTAATAACTACTATTTGTCATCTGTTAACTGTCATCATCTGTCATTATCATCGGTCATATGGTATCTGTT
Organism: Ontholestes murinus; assembly: GCA_963969525.1. Classification (NCBI taxonomy): domain Eukaryota; kingdom Metazoa; phylum Arthropoda; class Insecta; order Coleoptera; family Staphylinidae; genus Ontholestes; species Ontholestes murinus. The sequence goes on along the minus strand of OZ018388.1, from coordinate 8,566,009 downwards.
ATTTATCGATCATCATTTGTCGTCTGTTACCTTTCTTTTATGATCTATTAACTACTTTTTGTCATCTGTCAACTGTCATCTGCTATCTGTCTATTGTCGTCTGCCATCTGTCATCTGTCATATGCCATTAGTTATTGTAAAGGTAAAATGAATAATGTTTTTAATGCAAATCGATCAAAGGAAATGCTTCTGGCATCTGTTTTTTGTCGTTTGACATCTGTCATGTGGCACATGTCATCTGTTACTTATGAATGACTATCTGTCATCTAGAATCTGTCATTTGTTATCAACTGCCATTTGTCGTGTGTCATATGTCATCTGTTATTTCTCATCTAATGTCTGCTATTTGTCATTTATTATCTGTTATTTTTCATCTGCCATCTGTATCTGTCATCTTTTATCTATCAATTATTATCTGTTATCTGTCATCTGTCATATATTATCTGTTATCATATTAGATCATATTTGTCATATCGCATCTGTCATCTGCTACCATTCATCTGAGCTTTGTTATCTATTATCTGTCATCTGCCATCTATAATCTGTCATATGTTATTTGTTTTCGTAAATTTAAAATGAATGTGTTTTTTTTTTTAAATTTGAACTGATGAATGTCATTTATCAACTAGCATTTGTCTATTGTCATTTGCTTGCCATCCCTCATTTGTTATCTGTCAACTGTCATCGATCATATGTTATCTGTCAATTATCATTTGTCGCCTGTCATCTTTCTTTTACTATTTAATAACTATTATTTGTCATTTGCCAACTGTCATCTATCATCTGTCATTTGTCGTCTGTCTCTTTCATCTGTCATCTGTCATATGTCATATGTTATTTGTCAACTGCCATATGTTATTTGTTAATGCCAATGTAAAATGAATATTATCAGTCATATACTATCAGTTATTGTAAATTTAAAATGAATAATGTTTTTAATGCGAATCGATCACAGGAAAAACCTCTGGCCTCTGTCTTTTGTTGTCCGATATCTGTCATATGTCATATGTTACTATCATATGTCATCTGTTATCTGTTGTCAACTATCATATATTATCTGTTATTTTTCATCTGCCATCTACATCTGTTATTTTTCATTGTTCATCTTTTATCTATCAATTATTATCTATTATCTGTCATCTGTCATATAGTATCTATCATCTGCCTTCTATCATCTGTCATATGTTATTTGTTTCCGTAAATTTAAAATGAATATGCTTTTTAAATCTATAATCTGTAGTCATTTGTCAACTGGCATTTGTCGTTTATCATTTGCCATCTCTCATTATGTGTTAACTGTCATCGGTCATATGTTATCTGTTGTCTATCAATTGTCATTTGTCGTTTGTTACCTTGCTTTTATTATGTATTAACTATTATTTATCATTGTCATTTGTCGTATGTCATCGTTCATCTGTCATCTATTATCTATTATCTGTCACATGTTATTTGTCAATTGTCATATGTTAGTGTAAATGTAAAATGGTTTTTATCAGTCATCTTTTATCTGTCATCTGTCATATGCTATCAGTTATTGTAAATTTAAAATGAATGCTGTTGTCGTTTGATATGTCATGTGTCGCATGTCATCTCTTAATTATTAATTACTAATGATTATTATCTGTTATTTTTGATCTTTTATCTAGGAGTGTCAATTATTATCTATCATCTGTCATTTGTTATCTGACATCTGTTATATTATCTGCAAATTTAAATTGAATATTTTTTTTAAATTCGATTCGATTGAAGATATCTGTCTTGTCGTTTGTTACATATCTACTATCATTTATAAACTGTCATAATTCACGTGTCGTCTGTCATCTGTTATCTGTCATATGTTAACTATCATTTGTCGTCTGTTATATGACATGTGTTATTTGTTACCTGACATTTGCCAAAGGGTAATTATCGTAATGAGGCATTTGCCATCTTTCATCTGACATTTATCTTTTGCCATCTCTTATCTGTCATTTCTTATTTATTACTGCCGCTACAAAAGAATATGATTTGATTTGTTAATTTTGTTTTTTATTCTATAGGCAACTGCCAACGATCAACTGATTTTTTTAAAGAATTTTAATAAAATGAATAACTTTATTACAGCTGAAGTCCCTAATATACATATGATGTTAATACAATAAAATTATGATTATTTGCATAGAAATGGAGGGTGGGTTAGTGGACACCCACCCACCCTACATAAATATATTAACTTTTTCTGAAACCGTGCTTTTCTATCATCGAAAAAATTAACAATTCAGCTTGAATGATCTATTTTTCTACTCGGAAAACACGTTTTGAAAAAGAATTTAAAAAAAAATATGTAGGGCGGGTGGTTGGCATACATTTAAGGTACGGTTTGATAATGTCAACATTGATGTGTTTTTTGTTATAGAAACAAAGTACAATATTTATATAAAGTTCAATTCGATTTAATTTATGACTACAATATTCCTTTTTTGTGCAGTTTCACGTGTGTATTTCAATAATTATAGATTAAAATTTAAATAAACCGGAAGTGGATGTTTACTGGAGGCGTTTTTTTTGATTTTTCTCGATATTTTTCCAAATTTGAAAAATATTACATATCTTTTCAAACGTTAAAGGAAATGAGAAACTGAAGAAAAATTTTAATTTATGAAAAAAAAATTAACTTAAGAATGTTTCAGAAAAAGTTTTCTTTAAAGATTCTTGAAATTTTAGAAATTTCTCCTCCACCCTTTTATTGCAACTTCCTATTCCAAAGAATTTTCATCGAGAATTCTACAAATTTTTACAAGTTTTTCAAAGATTTTATTCAAGAGTTTCAAAATTTTTCAGAAAGTCATTATTTATATTTATTTATAGAAATTTCTTTTTGTTTTGTTTTTTTGTTCAACTTTTTCTATAGTTTTCTCAGATGATGCATACTTTTATTTTTTTACATTGAGGTTTCTTGACTTTTTCACAAGATTTCATTTTAGATTTATAAAACTTTTTTGAGGTCCTAAGAAGTGTACAGTATTTTTTTTTCTTCTCTAATAAATAAATAGATATTTCCAGAATTTTTAGCAAAGATTTTATTCGAGAGTTCTAGATTTTTCAAAAAGTTCTTTCAAGATTTTGTTTAACTTTACAATTTATTAGGAAATTTTTTTCTAAATTTCTAGAACTCACTTAGAGGCTTCTGGAAGTTTTAGGAATTTCTTCTCCATATTTTCAGTTTTTTCCATCTTCCTTTCCAAAGAATTTTGATCGAGGATTCTAGAATTGTTCACAAGTTTTCCTTGTAGATTTCTAGAACTTTTTTGGAGGATTCTAAAAGTTTACATTAATTTCTTCTATATTTCCAAAATTTTTAGCAAGGTTTTTAGGTCTTATTCGGGAGTTTTTTAGAAAGTTCATTTTAATATTTATAGAATTTTCTTTAAGGCTGTTTCCAGATATTAACATTGTCTTATAAATTGCAAAGATTTCCTTCAGGACTCAAAAATTAAAAAAAAAATCTCTTCCAGTTCTTTAGACTTTTTTCGAGAGTTCAGAGTTTTTCCAAATTTTTTTTTCATTCTAGAGTTTTTCACCAAATTTATAGGTTTTCAAATCGTTTATAAATGTTAACACAAACATTTGGAAAACCTAACCAGCGGTATTTATTTTCAGCGCTTTCTGTCCTATGTTTTTCTCTTTCTAGAGATTTAATGAAATTGTTATGTTATCGAAATTTTTCAGGAGTATTTTACAAAACCTTTATCCACAGATTCTACAATTTTCTAATTGTATTTTTTTTCTTCTTGTTCGGCAATTTCTCGTCTATATTTTACAAACAAAAATTTTCCCTACATATATAAAATATTTTTTCTTTTTTATTGCATGAATTTTCATTGAAGGTTTCACAATTTTTATAAAAGTTATCTCCCAGACAATGTTCCTTCTGATTAGATCTTTTTGAAAGTTACAGAAAGTTGCAATAATTTGCTTCGAGGGTTCTAAAATTTTCCAGTGGTAAGTTTCTCATTGGTTTTCAAACATTTTAAATTTTTTTAAAATTATTATCCATTCTAGAATTTTTCAGCAATTTCAATTTTAGATTTCTGGAATTAGTAGGTTCACAAATTTTAAAGTAATTTTTATCCAATATTTAAATTTCAAAAGTTATCTCCGAAAGTTTAAAAATTTTTGTTCTAGTATTCTCTCTGTCTTTTTTTTCAGCATTTTCTGTATATAAATGCAACAATTTTCAATAAATATTGTAGTGTTTTTAATAAAGAAAATACTATCGGAATTTTCCAGGTGAAATTCCACGAATTCTTAAAATTCCTTATGGTAGTTTTGTCTTTCTCTTCCAGTAATTTCTTCTATATATTTTACGGAAAATAAAAAATAGAAGATTGTAATTTAGCTTTTTCTCTTACAGATTTTCTAGAACTTCCTTTCTTTAATTTCTGAAAGGTTTTATGAAATATTTCTCTAAGATTCCTGTAATATTTCAATAATGCTTCTCTTTCTTTTATCTTACCGAAATATTCCATGAATTTCATTTTCTAGTTACAACAAATTTTTCAAAGGTTTTAAAACTTTCTAGTGCTTGTGTATTCGCTGCTATTTAGCATTTTCTTTTCTAGTTTTATAATTTTCTTTCATTCTAGAATTTTCTGCAAATTCTATTAAACATTTTAGATTTGTAGGATTTCAAATTGTTAAGCAATGTTTAGCCGAGATTCAAATTGGAAAAAAATCCAACAATTTCTCTTCTAATTTATACAAAAAAATAGATGATTATATTAGTATAGATTTCTAGAATCTTAATTCTGATTGCAAGAATTTTCATTGAAAGTTTATAATTTTTTATGAAAATATTCTATTAGATTTCTAAAATATTTCAATGTTTCTTATCGTAATTTGGAAAAAATTTCTCTTTATAGTTGAAATACCCTTTTCCAAGGATTCTAAAATTTTCCGGCGGTTATTTTCTCGCTATTTTTCCGGGCGGTTAATTGTTTTTCATTTCTAGAATTTTTCAAATTTTGAAGTCATTTTTATCTGAGATTAAACAGAAAAAATTACCTCTGAAAATTTCCAGTGGTTTATATTTATCTTTTTTAGCTGTAAAAGTTTTCATTGATGGTTCTAGATCTTTTAAGAAAAGTTATCTAGTCAAAACTTTCTAGGATTTTCTTTTGCGAAAACTTTATCGAAGAATTCTAATGGTAGTTTCCACTTTCTACTAGAACAATTGTTCTCCAAAATTTAAGTATTTTCATTGAGGGTTTTACAATTACTACGAAAATTTTCTGTCAGATTTAAAATATTTATTTAACAATATATTTTTCGCATCTCATTGAAATTTCTCTTCAGGGTTGCAATAATTTTAGGCAAGGATTCTAAAATTTTTCAGTGGTATTTTTTTTGCTGTTTTCTAGCCTTTCACGCCTTTCTACATTTGTTTTCAATTTCTATTGCAGATTTCTAGAATTTCCATACTTTCGGTTTTTAGTAATATTTATTATAGATTGAAATGGCAAAAAATATCTCCGTAGGTTCAGACATTCTCCATTCGTAGTTTTTTTTGCTGTTTTCTTGTCTCTATTCCACCCTCCAATCAGAAAACATCATCAAAAATTATTTGAAAAATTTGTATAAATAAATCTCTAAAAATTGCAATTATTTTTTGTTTATTTATATTTTACAACTTTTAATTAAAACCCCCGCTTATTTTTTTACTGATTGGAGGGTGGGACGGAGGCCACCCACCCATCTTATACATGATAACTTTAATTGCTAATCGTTGATGATTTTCCTGCTAAAAACAGTCAAACCTTTTATGTAATAAAAAATAAAACAAAATCAAAATTTAAGTTTAAATATAAATGATTTCTATACCTAATACTATCTAATTTAGATTTAAAGTCTGCCTGTCCATCATGCATCAAATTGCTCTATCTCACCCTCCAATCAGTAAAACATTATCAAAAATAATAGGGAAAGTATTATGACGGCCACATCACCATTTTATTTGTTTTTTTAATCCTTCAGCAATTATATTAAAAATAATAATAAAACCTAACCTGTCTACACATTATAGCAATTAACCGCCTGGAATCTTAATTATTTCTGTGCCACCTAACACCTCTCGCGTGAAATGTATTATAATTGCGCCTGCAGAGTTAATCACCGATTCAATACACGAGCAATTGAGCGATGAAATAAAAATTTCGAGAGAAAAAAAAACAAATCCGAAATAAATAAAATTGCGTGACGTGAAACGAGCGCCTCCGACGGTTCTCATTCCTTCTTTTTTTTCATTTTCTTGTTTACTTTAATTCCAGGCGTAATTTTTAAATCGAGCCCGTGCGAGAAGAAACGAGGTTAGTGGCACTTCCTCTAACTGTCGAATTCAATTATAATATGCAAACGTATTTTACCGTTCCGCCTTCGAGTTTTCGAATTACTATATCATTCCGGCCGTCACCTGCCTGCCTACCTTCTAAACAAACAACTGTAATAATACACCGTCATTAGTTGCTTTAGTCGTGCGTTTGTTTATATTAGTAGCGAGCTTGATTTTGTTTGAAAAAAGTTTTGGTACTGTATGTGAATGATATAGTTTAAATAAAACATTGCAGATTAAAATTATTTGCTGATGAAAGAAATTACAGATAATATAAATAAAATTAAATACAAATAATACGAAAGAGAGGAAGGACCATGTAGTCGATAGCCAAACCACAGTACACTACTATAGTACTATAGGTAGTAGTTTTTGAGACAAACACTACTAATACTACTAATATGGAAGGAGTGCTAAATTACGATAAAAACATGTATTAATATTTTTCTTCAATTGTGTCACCCCTCCAAAATCTTAACGTCGTAGATCATTTTCAAAATGAAAAATGTTCTTTTATTAGATGCCATGTCGGTTCTGTTGCGGTTTTAATTGCACACTATTTTATTTCACTTTTGAAGAGGCTTGAGAATGAACGCGGGCAGGAATATTAAATGTAAGAACCGTTGCATACCCAGATTTTTTTTCTACCAATACAATTGCGCACATAAATCGGGGAATAACCGATGTCGTAATGTGTAGAATTTTAGATAATAAGAAGTTTCTGTTAACATGACCGCGATATTTACTGTATTTTTTTAATGATCAAATCTAACAATCGACAAAAGAGTACAATTTAAAGGTGAGGTTATTAAGGGTAATGAATGGTTTTTCAATGGTCGTTAACGCTGCTCCCGATGCGGCCGAATAATCATATTGGCTGAACGTGGCCGGCGGCGGCTCCTCGTACATACCAGCAGCAGCAGCATCGTCTTCGGGTAACCTGTTACCCGTCCAGCTTTCCTCGGCATCGAACCTGCACCGCGAATGGGCAATCGACCATTAGTGAGGAGTGAACGCGCGGGCACACGCGATGGCACGATGATGGTAGTATGAGTAGTACCCATGGTAGGACGGCGGCTATAAACAGTGAAACGACACCGAAGAAAGCATCAGTTCTGTTCTTTTTCACCGCGGCCTAACGGGTTTCACGTTGAGCTTCCTCCATGGACTTCAACCATTGTTTGAACGGGACTTTCTTCAAATAACCGAATGGATAAAATTATGTGCGCGGATTAGTGTTGGTGGTGTGACCGTGATGGATTTTGCGCGACTTGTGAACTATTTTCTTCTTCTTCAGACGTGTTAAGTGCTTGTAAGTTTTATTTAAATTAATACTAATCAAAACTTAATCTTAAATTAATTAACAAATCACACCTACCTATTAATTATTCATCAGTATTATCAATAAATTGTTGTTATTAATATTTATATTAGAAGTTTACGGCTTAATTTAATTATTTTTAATGATGATTACTGTATCTATCCAACAAGCTATTATCGGTTATTAACGGTATCACGTTCAACTTAATTAAATGATTTCGAAACTTAAAATATAGAAAACAATTAACTTATTTATACCACTTTTTATAAAAGTAATTATGTGACTTTATAAAAAGGTATTTACTTTTTTAAATAAAAATTGGTACAAAAAATAAAATACTTTACTTGGTTGTAGAAAACTAATTAATAATTACGAAAATTTTCCTATTTAAAAATTATTCCTGATATAAAAGAGTGAATTGTTTTCTTTATTTTAATAATAGAAAATGTATCACGAAGTAAACTCCACCATGATTTAAGAATTATGAAAAAAATCTTAGTATTTAGTAAAATTATTTGAATTTATGACAGATTGATATTTAGTGAAAAGTTATTCGATAAACGCGCACGCAATAAAATTATTCGTTCGTATGAAATAATAAAACAAACATTTGTTGAAACGTTCAATTTAGAATCCACATTTTATGTATTTATTAGTATACAATGTCAATTTTAATTTTACGACGGGATTGAACATATTTTTGTCTATAAAAAGAATCACGAAAAATATTCACACATTCCTGTTTTTATCTTAATATGTTAATTCATTAATATTCAATTATGTATTATACTTAATTAACATAACATTTTCCATATAGATACGTTTTTAAACATTAATCCTATTAAAGTTCTACTAAAAAAATTAATTTAAATGTAGGTAAAGGATGAGTGGTTGGTCATTATTACACCCTCAATTACAATATACGAAGTTTTCTTAAACATTTTTAAAAATACAGTATTATATTACTAAAAAATTGTGTTGATTCATTTACGAATTGGAGGGTGGGTTAGAGGACACCCACCCACTCTACACATACTTTTAAACTTCAATCACTAACACTTGTTCCAATCATTGCATTATAACCAAAGATTTCTTAAAGAAAAATGCCAAGAAAAGAATATTAAAGTAATTGTTAAATTACATTTTTTTTAAATACTTTACTTTAATTAAAATTGCGAATATATTTTTACAAATAACATAAATAATAGTATTTCAACTTAAATTTAAATACATATGTAGGGTGGGTGGGTGGCCACTATCCTACAATCCAATTATTACATCACAAACAAAGATTTCTTTATAAAACTAGAAAAGAATATAGAAATAATTAATTGATGAATTACATTTTTTAGATGCAAAATTCTTACAGCAAAATTCTGTTAATTGTTTTACTAATTAGAGGGTTGGATAGAGGCCACCCACCCACCCTACATATATTTATAAACATTACTCACAAACACCCGCTTGATTTTTAAAAATCGACAAAATTGGTACTGTTTATATTGTTGAAAAATAAAGAAAAATCTAAACTAGTCTTCATCGTAAATTTAAATATATATGTAGGGTGGGTGGGTGTTCACTATTCCACCCTCAAATTTTTACAACATGAACCAATTTTCTTTTTGAAAGCAATCAAAAAAGAAAAATAAAGATATTAATACATTTATTCAAGCACAGAATTCTTTCAGTAAAATTCCGCTGATGGTTTTACTGGTTGGAGGGTGGGTCAGTGGCCACCCACCCACCCTACATATATTTTGGTACTTTAATCACGCTCACTTGTTTGATTTCCAAAAATTCAGAGCAATGGCAGTGTTTATATCGTTGTAAAATAAAAGTAGTGTTTAAGATTAAATTTAATTGTGTATGTAGGGTGGGTGGGTGGCCACTATCACACCCTCCAATTTTAACACGATAATCGAAGGTTTCTTATAGGACAAAGGAGATTATAATAATTCATGATTTACTAAAATACAGATATTCTTTCAGTAAAATTCGGTTGATGGTTTTACTGGTTGGAGGGTGAGTTAGTGGTCACCCACCCACCCTACATATACTTTGGTACTTTAATCACAATCACTCGTTTGATTTCCAAAAATTCGGAGTAATGGCTGTGTTTATATTGTTGAAAAATAAAAATAAAAGTAGTATTTTAGTTTAAATTTCATTGTATATGTAGGGTGGGTGGGTGGCCACTATCCTACCTTCCAATGTGTACAGCATAAACATATTTATTTGTAGATCAATTCAAGAAAAGGATATTAGATTAATTGATGAATTGCATTTATTCAAATACAGATTTTTTTAATTAAAAATTGATGACTTTGCTAATTAAAGAGAAATTTAGAAAACATCCACCCACCCTATATATGCTTATAAACCTCAATCACTAACAGTTGTTCCAATTAAATCATTTTAAATAAAGGTTTCCTTAGGAAAAATGGGATGAAAAGAATAGTGAAATAATTTATAAGGGAAAAATGATGAATTAAATTTTTATAAATGCAAAATTCTTCCAGTAAAATTAGTTTGATTATTTTACTGATTGGAATGTGGAATAGAGGCCACCCACCCACCCTACATATATTTGTAAACTTTAATCACGCTCACTTGTTTGGTAATATAATATTTCATCTTAAATTTAAATATATTTGTAGGATGTGTGGATGGCCACTATTCCACCCTCCAATTTTTACATGACAAACAAAGATTGCTTAAAGAAAATCTTAGATAAGATTATTAAAATAAATAATTCATGAATTACATCTTTTCCATCCAAAATTCTCATAGTAAAATTAGGTTGAATGTTTTACTGTTTGGAATGTGGGATAGAGGCCACCCACCCACCCTACATATATTTATAAACTTTAATCACAAACACCTTTTCGATTTTTAAAAATCGACAAAATTGGTGTTTAAATTGTTTGCAAATGAAATAAAAAGTAGTATATCAACATAAATTTAAATATATATATGTAGGGTGGGTGGGTGATCTGTATCCTACAATCCAATTATTACATCACAAACAGAGATTTTTTTAGAAAACTAGAATAGAATATAGAAATAATTAATTGATGAGTTACATTTTTTAGATGCAAAATTCTTACAGCAAAATTTTGTTAATTGCTTTACTAATTAGAGGTTGGATGAATTACATTTTTAACGTGCGAAATTCCTACAGTAAAATTAGGTTGATTGTTTTACTAATTGGATTGTGGAATAGAGGCCACCCACCCACCCTACATATTATTGTAAATTTCAATTTCAAATACTCGTTTGATTTTTAAAACTCGAGTGTCAGTGTATAATTAGTTTAAAAATAAAATAAAAATAGTACTTTACCTTAAATTTAAATATATATCTAGTGTGGGTGGGTGGACACTATCCTACCCTCCAATTATTAGATTATAAACAAAGATTTTATATACAAAATCATCGAAAATGGTAAAGAAAAATTAATCACTTACATTTCTTGTAATACAAAACTCTTATAGTAATATTAGGTTGATTGTTTTACTGGTTGGATTGTAGGATAGAGGCCACCCACCCACCCTACATATCTTTGTAAACTTTCATCACAAACACTCTTTTGATTTCTAAAAATCAACAACAGTGGCAGTGTTTAGATTGTTTAAAAATAACATAAAATATAGTATTTCAACTTAAATTTAAATATATATGTAGGGTGGGTGGGTGGCCACTATCCTACCCTCCAATTTTTACATTACAAACAAAGATTTCTTATAGAAAATCTTAGACAAAAATATAGAAATAAATAATTGATGATTACATCTTTTCCATGCAAAATTCTTATAGTAAAATTAGGTTGATCGTTTTACTGATTGGAATGTGGGATATAGGCCACCCACCCACCCTACATCTATTTTTAAACTTCAATCACAAACACTCTTTTGATTTTTAAAAATTGACAAAGTGGAAGCGTTTATATTATTAAAAAATTAAAAATAGTGTACTGTTCGGAAGAAATTTAAATATATTTTTAGGGTGGGTGGGTGTCTACTATAATACCTTTCAATTTTTACAGCATAAACGAATGTTTCTTAGAAAGCAATAAAAGAAAAGGATATAAAAATAATTAATCAGTTATATTTATTCAAATACAGAATTCTTTCAGTAAAATTCAGTTGATGGTTTTACTGGTTGGAGGGTGGGTTAGTGGCCACCCACCCACCCTACATATACTTTGGTACTTTAATCATAATCACTCGTTTGATTTCTAAAAATTCGGAGCAATGGCAAAATCGACAATAGTGTCAGTGTTTAAAAATAACACAAACGTAGTAATTCAACTTAAATTTAAATATATTAAATATATATGTAGTGTGGGTGGGTGGCCAATATCCTACCCTCCATTGTTTATATCACAAACAATGATTTCTTAAAGAAAATCTTAGAAAAGAATATAGAAATAAATAATTGATGAATTGCATTTTTTCATGCAAAATTCTTATAGTAAAATTAGGTTGATTGTTTTACAAATTGCAAAATTGAATAGAGGCCACCCACCCACCCTACATATATTTATAAACTTCAATCAGAAACACTCGTTTGATTTTTTAAAAACGACAAAAGTGGCAACAATATAAACATATTGTTAAAAAATAAACTAGTTTTTAGCATAAATTAAAATATATATGTCACATAGGTGAGTGCCCACTATCCCACCCTCCAATTTTTACAGTATAAACGAATGCTTCTTAGAAAGCAAGAAATGAATATTAAAGTAATTAATCAATTGCATTTATTTAAATACAGAATTCTTTCAGTAAAATTCGGTTGATGGTTTTACTGGTTGGAGGGTGGGTTAGTGGCCACCCACCCACCCTACATATACTTTGGTACTTTAATCACAATCACTCGTATGATTTCCAAGAATTTAGAGGAATTTCAGTGTTTATATTGTTGAAAAATAAAAATAAAATTGGTATTTTAGTTTAAATTTAATTGTATGTGTAGGGTGGGTGGGTGTCCACTATCCTGCCCTCCAATTTATACAGCATTAACATAATTTTTTGTAGATGAATTAAAGAAAAGAATATTGAATTAATTGATTAATTACATTAATTCAAATACAGATGTTTTTAAATTATAATTAGGTTGATGGCTTTGCTGATTGGAGAGGAGACTAGAGGCCCACCCTACACATTCTTATAAACCTCAATCACTAACACTTGTTCCAATTATTGCATTATAAATAAAGGTTTCCTTAGGAAAAATGGGATGAAAAGAATATTGGAGTATTTTATAAAGGAAGAAATAATGAGTTATATTTTTATAAATGCAAAATTCTTCCAGTAAAATTACGTTGATTGTTATACTGATTGTAATGTAGGATAAAGGCCACCCACCCACCCTACATATATTTATAAACTTCAATCACCAACACTCGCTTGATTTTTAAAAATTAACAGAAGTTCCAGAGTTTATATTGTTTAAAAATTAAATAAGAAATAGTATTTCAACTTGAATTTAAATAGATATGTAGGGTGGGTGGGTACCCGATTATTAGATTATTAACAAAGGTTTTATATAATAAATCATAGAAAAGAGTAAAGAAAAATTAATGTCTTACATTTTTTGTAATACAAAACTCTTATAGTAAAATTAGGTTGATTGTTTTATTGATTGGAATGTGAGATAGAGGTCACCCACCCACCCTACATTTATTTGAAAACTTTAATCACGCTCCCTTGTTTGGTTTCGAAAAATCGACAGCAGTGTCAGTGTTTAAATTGTTTAAAAATTACATAAAAATAGTATTTCAACTTTAATTTAAATATATATGTAGGGTGGGTGGGTGGCCACTATCCTACCCTCCAATTTTTATATCACAAACAAAGATTTCTTATAGAAAATCTTAAAAAATAATATAGAAATAAATAATTGGTGAATTACATCTTTTCCTTCCAAAATTCTCATAATAAATTAGGTTGAATATTATATTGATTGGAATGTGGAATAGAGGCCACCCACCTTACATATATTTATAAACTTCAATTACACTCTTTCGATTTTTAAACATCGACAAAATTGGGAGTGTTTAAATTGTTTGCAAATAACATAAAAATAGTATATCAACATAAATTTAAATATATATGTAGGGTGGGTGGCTACAATCAAATTACATCAGAAACAAAGATTTCTGTAGAAAATTAGAAAGGAATATAGAAATAAATAATTGATGAATTACATTTTTTAGATGCAAAATTCTTACAGCAAAATTCTGTTAATTGTTTTACTAATTAGAGGGTTGGATAGAGGCCACCCTTCCACCCTACATATATTTATAAACATTACTCACAAACACTCGCTTGATTTTTAAAATTTGACAGAAGTGGCAGTGTTTATATTGTTAATAAATTAAAATAAACTAGTGTTTAACATAAATTTATATGTAGGGTGCGTGGGTGGCCACTATCCCACCCTCCAATTTTTATAGCATAAACGAATGATTTTTAGAAAGCAATCAAAGAAAAGAACATTAAAGTAATTAATCAATTATATTTATTCAAATACAGAATTCTTTTAATACAATTCGGTTGATGGTTTTATTAGGGTTAGTGGCCACCCATCCACCCTACATAAATTTATGTACTTCAATCACAAACACTCGTTTGATTTCCAAAAATTCAGAGTATTTAAGTTTAAATTTAATTGTATATGTAGGGTGGGTGGGTGTTCATTATATAAAAATAATTGATGAATTACATTTTTAATGTGCAAAATTGTTACAGTAAAATTAGGTTGATTGTTTTACTGATTGGAATGTGGGATAGAGGCCACCCACCCACCCTACATATAATTATAAATATCAATCACAAACACTAGCTTGATTTTTAAAAATTGACAAAAGTAGCAGAGTTTAAATTGTTTGAAAATAAAATAAGAAATAGTATTTCATAGTAAATTTAAATGTAGTTTGGGTGGGTGTCCACTATCCCACCCTGCAATTATTTGATTATAAACAAAGATTTTATATAAAAAATCATCGAAAAGAGCAAAGAAAAATTAATGACTTACATTTTTTGTAATACAAAACTCTTATAGTAATATTAGGTTGATTGTTTTACTGATTGGATTGTGGGATAGAGGACCCCCCACCCACCCTACATATCTTTGTAAACATTAATCACACTCACTTGTTTGATTTCGAGAAATCGACAGCAGTGTCAGTGTCTAAATTGTTTAAAAATAACACAAAAAATAGTATTTCAAGTTAAATTTAAATATATATGTAGGGTGGGTGGGTGTCCACTATCCTACCCTCAAATTTTTACATCACAAATAAAGATTTCTTATATAAAATATAAGGAAAGAATCTAGAAATAAATAATTGATGAATTACATTTTTTCCATGCAAAATTCTTATAGAAAAATTAGGTTAATTTTTTTACAAGAGGGTTGGATGGAGGACACCCACCCACCCTACATATATCTATAAACTTCAATCACAAACACTTGCCCGATTTTAAATAATCGACAGGAGTTGCAGTGTTTATATTTTTAATAAATAAGAAATAAACTAGTATTTAGCATAAATTAAAATATATATGTAGGGTGGGTGGGTGGCCACTATCCCACCCTCCAATTTTAACACCATAATCGAAGGTTTCTTATAGAACAATCAAAGAAAAGGTGATTAGAATAATTAATTAATTATATTTATTCAAATACAGAATTCTTTCAGTAAAATCGGTTGATGGTTTTAATGATTGGAGGGTGGGTTAGTGGCCACCCACCCACCCTACATATACTTTGGTACATTAATCACAATCACTCGTTTGATTTCCAAAATTTCACACGCCCCTAGATTTTTGAATATTTTAATGCAAACGTGTCGTAATTTTGGAAATTGTTTTATTCTTTTCAAAGACTTGAAATAAATATAAAAACAACTGACATCGGCTTAAAACATTATAAATTTATTTAAAAGTTACTTAAAATTATGATTGTGGTTTAAATCTACTTACAAGACCCCTATTTTTTCGAAATTTTTATACAAACGAGTCGAAATTTTGGAAATTGTTTTATTTTTTGAAAGACTTGAAATAAATAAAAAAATTAATTGGCATCGGCTTAAAATATCATAATTCTATTTTAAAGACACTTGAAATTATGATTGAGGTTTAGATCCACCTATAACACCCCTAGATTTTGGGATATTTTCAAGCAAACGTGTCGTAATTTTGGAAATTGTTTTATTTTTTTCAAGGACCTAGAAATAAATATAAAACCAAATGCCATCGGTTTAAAACTTCACAAATTAATTTAAAAAATACTTGAAATTATGATTTTGCTTTATATCCACCCACAACAGCTCTAAATTTTCGGATATTTTCATGCAAACTCGACTCGTAATTTCTGAAATTGTTTTATTATTTTTAAGGACTTGATATAAATATAAAAACAATTGGCATCTTTTAAGAAAGTTATGTTGATTATTTTATTAATTGGTGGGTAGGTTAGAGGGCACATAACCACTCTACATGCAGTTTTAACTTTAATCATGATCACTCGTTTGATTCCCATAAATTGACAGCATATGCAATGTTTATATTGTTGTAAAATTACAAAAAAGGAGTATTGTAGATTAAATTTAAATGCATATATAGGCTGGGTGGGTTTCCACTATCCCACCAAAAAACAAAAGAATTTCGATTTTTCAATTTTTATACATTTACATAGAATTCGGAGAACTGAGTAAGAAACTTGAAGACATTTTGAAATCCGGCGTTTTGTTCTATTGTTATGTCGATAAAACCAAAAAACAAAAGAATTTCGGTTTATTAATGTTTAAACATTTATATAAAATTCGGAGAACCGAGTAAAAATCTTGAAGAATTTTTTAAATCCGACGTTTTGTTCTATTGCTATGTCGATAAAACCGAAAAACAAATGAATTTCGAATTTTCAATTTTTAGATAATTATATATAATTCGCAGAACTGAGTAAGAAACTTGAAGAAATTTTTAAATCCGACGTTTGGTTCTATTGTTATGTCGATAAAACCAAAAAACAAAAGAATTTCGATTTATTAATTTTTAGATATTTATATAGAATTCGGAGAACTGAGCAAGAAACTTGAAAAAAAATTTTAATCCGACGTTCGGTTCTATTGTTATGTCGATATAACCAAAAACAAAAGAATTTTGATTTTTCAATTTTTAGACATTTATTTTTATTTTGGAAAACTGAGTAACAAACTTAAAGAAATTTTGAAATACGACGTTTGGTTGTATTGTTATGACAATTTTGATTTTAAACAAAAGAATTTCGTTTTTCAATTTTTAGATATTTATATAGAATTTGTAGAGAATTTCTTAATAATGTTGTTGTTTTATTTGTTAACAATTAATTGATTTTTTTTTCCATTTTAATTGCTGATATTTTTCTATTTTTTAAAAAAATAAAATGCTTTAGTTTTTATTTAAAAAAAATCAATTGTTTTGTTAGAGTTTAAGTTCAATTTATTCTTAAAGGAATTCGAAACTGTTTTTTTTTACTTATGCCGCTTCTCAATTGTTTCTTTTTTCTTTCAACTGTTTTAAATGGTTTGTTTTTTTTACAAAGTTTTCAACCGCTTTTTTGAATTATTTTCAATTTAATAATTAAAATTTAAAAATAAAATTTCATTACTTTTAGTGTTAAAAATAAATCATCTATTTTTTATTCTGGTTGCAATCGGTTACAAATAAAATAAATAAATTGAAAATCTATGTCAATTGTTTTTTTTAAATTATTTTTGCCATAACTTTTGAAGAGATTAACGGATTACAAAAATTCTTGTTGCGATCGATTGCAATTATCAAACACCAACGAATGAGACAAAAATTTGAAATTCGATTGTCAATTGTTTTTTATTGTTTTTGCGATGACTTTTGGAAAAATTAACAGATTCTGAAAATTCTTCTTACAATCGATTAGAATTATCAAACACTTGAGAATGAGATAAAAATTTGAATATCGATCGTCAATTGTTTTGCATTGTTTTCGCCATAACTTCTCAGAAAATGAATAGATTTAAAAAATTCTTGTTTCAATCGGTTATATTTACTAAATACTTACGAATGAGATAAAAAATTGAAAATCGATCGTCAATTGTTTAGCATTGTTTTCGTCATAACTTCTCAGGAAATTATCAGATTTGTAAAAATCTTCTTTGTGTCGGCTACAATTTCCAAATAGTTACGTATAATATAAAAATTTCAAAATCGATCGTCGATTGTTTTGCATTGTTTTCGTTATGATTTCTCAGAAAATCAACAGATTAAAAAAATTCTCGTTGCAATCGGTTATAATTACCAAACACTTGAGAATGAGATAAAAATTTGAACATCGATCGTCAATTGTTTTGAATTGTTTTCGCCATAACTTCACAGAAAATGAATAGATTTAAAAAATTCTTGTTTCAATTAGTTATAATTACAAAATACTTACGAATGAGATAAACATTTGAAAATCGATCGTCAATTGTTTTGCTTTGTTTTCGCCATAACTTCTCAGAAAATGAATAGATTTAAAAAATCCTTGTTTCAATCGGTTATAATTACAAAATGCTTATGAATGAGATAAAGATTTGAAAATCTATCGTCAATTGTTTTGCATTGTTTTCGCCATAACTTCTCAAAAAATAAATAGATTAAAAAAATTCTTGTTTCAATCGGTTATAATTACAAAATGCTTACGAATGAGAAAACAATTTGAAAATCGATCGTCAGTTGTTTTGTATTGTTTTCGCCATAACTTCTCAGAAAATTATCAGATTTGTAAAATTCTTTTGGCAATCGGTTATAATTACTTGAGAATGAGATAAAAATAGGACGGGAAAGGAAAGTCGAAACTCTTTCTTAGCTATTTATTAAAAGATAAACAATTGAATTAATTGCTCTTCGCTGATGAGACCTCAAATTGATCGAAATCGGTCCTTCTTTATTGTTGACAGTAATAATTATATAGTTTAATTATTTCAAGGTTTATTCAATATCGTTCATTTTTTTAAATTCTGTATTTAGGTTAATACATTATCCGATAACTGTAATTCCTGATCGTGATGGAATGCCCACACTTTTCTTTAGAAGAGTGTGCACGTCAACGATGCGTCCATCAATCATGTTTTTTTTTGTTTGTTAATTATCCATGCTCGGGTGATTTTCCCAAAAAAAAAAATACATTAATGATTAATTTCTTACGTGGACGAAATTAAAAATTTAGAAAAGAACTCATTAAATCAAAAAAAAGTATAAATGTAGGTAAAGTCTGCAAAATTTTTGTTCAAATATAAAAACCAAGGGTTTTATTAACCTTATAATTCACATAAAAATGTTACACCATGCGTTAAATGAGAATTGAAGTCATCGTATAAAATTCCGTTTTGTAAAAGGTCTTCCAAATTCGATTATTTAAAAGGTGAATTTTAAAAATATATTATTGGCAACTTTAAAGTTATTAAATTTGTGTAATTGTGATTGTTTTATATTTGTCAATTATTAATTAAGGTCTCAAATCCAATCCTAATAAATTAGTACGTCGAAATAATATGGTGAAGCACCAACTGGAATAATAATTTAGTTAAAATATTTCGGTGGTGAATAATTTCGGAGAAAGCTTTCAGGAAATACTCGGAGGCAATAAAGTACGCGGTGACCTAATTTTCGCGCAATAAGGTCTCATCTCGAGCGCATTTAGTTATTTTTTTTTCTCCATTTCGCCCATCGAGTCGCGAGCCCGACTAGCGGTACTGCCTCCTCGGGTCGATTCCTTCTTTGCGTGCATGTGTAGACGACTCATTTGCATACTTTGCGATCCCGTTACGTTCAAGCAACGGACACGCGACGCGCGCAAAAGATCCGCGAATGTCACTCCTACGAATGATTCACCATTAGCACCCATTTAGCGCTCCTGATGGACTATTATGTGGCGGTAATTGCTTTGATTAGTACCCAATATAAGCCAAAGATGATTTGGACGTTGGGAAACTTTCTCTGATTTTGTATAAGGTGATTGGTCAAATTGGTTCTTCATGATGTTGCGTACAACTGCCAGAAGTTGATGAGGATAAAAGGATGGGATGTTGAAGAAGAAGCACAGGAGAAAATCGAGACACGCAATTTTACACTTTATAGATGCGAAGAATCAAAATGTGCTCTATTTTGGAGGAAATTGGAAAGTGAAAGTACTATCCTATAAATTGATTAAATTATTATGTGAAAATAACAATGAACTCGATGAAATCTCTTCCACAAATGTCGGTTTTTCCATGGTCAAAATTTTTAAGAAAACGCTATTTGCCAATTAATTAAATTAAATTCATTAAAATGATGTCCTTGACCTCAATTCTCAATCAACTTATTGAACATGATGATTTTAATCACTTTTTGGTTTTTATTTGATAATTTTTAGGGTTTTAATTATCCATTTAGGTTTTGTTTTAATCATCAAATAAAGATCCAACATTTGGTAACAAATGGCAACTTAACAAATGACGGATGATAAATAACAAATTGATAAATGCCCAATATCCAATGACATTCCTTAGATTTTGTTAGTCAGCATGTGACAGATGACATTTGGTAAAAAACGTTCAAGCTAAATTGTAATTAGTAATCGCCAAAATAGTCATGATTGATAACAAATGGTAAATAAAATGCCTCAAATGACAGATAACATTCAACAGATGACGAATGACAGTTGACAGATGAAAGTCAGTTGGCAAATAATACGGCAAGTTATAACTGATAAAGCAGCTGATAAATGACATTTAATAAAAAAATAGTAATAAATTGTCAGATGATAAATTACAGTTGACAAATGTCAATTCAAATATATTCTTATTAGTATTCGTCAAAATAATTTCAGGGGGGTAAATTAAATGTTTTTGGCCGATGTCAAATCGCACTCCGTAGAATACAGATTTTAGGCAGTAACTAACTAACTATATTGTTATCAGCAATCGCTAATATAAACCAAAATGACAAATGACTGTTGACAGATGGGTAATAACACGAGAAATTATAAATAACATAAAAGTTGACAGATGGCATATTATAAGTGAAAGGTGAAAATGACAATTGACATATGTCAGATAACAAATATCAGATGACAAATTACAGTTGATGAAAACGGATGATAATTGACAAACCGAAAATGACAATTGTCAAATGTCAGATGTTAAGTGACAAATGACAGATGAGAATTAATAAATGACAGTTTGCAAAGTTCACATATAGCAGATGAAAAATAACAGATGATGGTTGATACCTTGAGCCATATTTATATTAGTGTTGACAATAATGACAGATAAAAAATAATAACCGACAGATGTCAGATGACAAATGCCGGTTGATAAATGACAAATGACAAATACAATTTGGAAACGACAAATGATAAATGACAGTAAATAAATGACCAATGTCAAATGTCACTCCGTAGATTACAGATGTTAGGCAGCATATGAAAAATGGCAGATGACATTCGGAAGCTAATTACTATATTCTAACCATATTGTTATCAGCAATCATCAAAATAATCCACAAGGACAAATGACTGCAAATTATAAATGAGGTAATAGTTGACAAATGACGTGTAATAAATGTAAGGTAAAAATGACAATAACAAACAAACAACAAATGTCGGATGATAAATAACGAATGATAAATAACAAACTGAAAATGACAATTGTCAAATGTCAGATGTTAAGTGACAAATGAAGGATGACAAATGATAATTGACAGATGGCAAATTTCACATACAGCATATGAAAAATGATAGATGATGTTTGATACCTTCTGACCATTTTTATATTAATATTGACAATTGGCAGATACGTCATTTTGTATCTGTCATTTGTCAATATTAATATAAAAATGGTATTGACAAATATCAGATGATAAATATCCGATGATAAATGGCAAATGACAAACAAATGTCGAAAATAACAAATGATAAATGACAGTAGACTAACGACTAATGTCAAATGACACTCTTTATTTTCATTACAGATGTTACTCAGCATATGACAAATAAAAGATGACATTTGGTAGACGATTACTACATTTTGGCCATATTGGTTTTAGTGATCACCAAAATAATCCAAAATGTCAAATAACACTTGACAGATGGTTTATACTACGGCAAATTATAATTGAGATATAAATAAATGAATAAATACAATTGACAAATGTCACATGACAAATATCAGATGAGAAATTACAGTTGATGAGCGATAAATCAAAAATGATAATTGTCAAATGTCATATATTAAATGACAAATGACGGGTTATAAATGGGCAAATAAAATGTTTCGAATAATAGATAACATTAGACGGATTACAAATGACAGTTGACATTTTAAAGTTAATACTTAATAGCAGATAGTTGTCTGATGAAAAAAAAACATCTGACAACTGCTATTAGTTCTTAATCATGGCTGAATTTAGATTATAAAACAGTTGACAAATGACAGATAATAAATGACAGTTGACAATTAACAGATGATATATAATAAATGACAATTGACGAATGACTGATATAAAATTACACACCATATAAAACAGATTAGCATTTGAAAAAGGCAAATGACAGATGACAGTTGACAGAAGATTACTGCCTTATAGTCACATTTCTAATAGAAATCGCCATAATAATCCAAATTGATTAATGGCAGAAGATAAATGACAAATTACAAATGACATTTGATAGCTTAGAAACTTAACGTTAAGATTTAATAGTTGATAGTTGTCATATAATGAAAAATAACATATGATAAATAACAGTAAAACAATGTCCAATTACAAATGACACTCCATAGATTACAGATGTTAGACAGAATATGACAAATGAAATGACATTTGGAAGATTACAACATTCTAGCCATAGTATTATTTGTAAATGGTTAAAATAATCTAAAATGACAGATGACAATTGACCGTTGGCAAATAACACGGTAATTTATAAATGATAAAACAATTGACAAATGTCAAATGATAAATTACAGTTAATAAATGACATATGATAAAGGACATATTGAAAATGACAAATATCAAATATTAGATGTCAAATAATAAATAATAATTGTCGGATTATAAATGACAGTTGACAAATATATAAGTGGCATATGAAAAATGACAGATGACGGTTGATAGAAGATTGCTACTGTATAGGTTAATGACAATTGAATCATTAGTCATTTTGAATTATTTTTGTGATTACTTCTAACAATATGATTAGAATGTGAAAATCTTCTGCCCCACCTCAAGTGTCATGTGTTTTATGCTAGCTAACATCTGTAATCTATGGAGTGTCATTTGACATTGGTTATTTGTCTACTGTCATCTATCATTGGTTATTTTTCATCTTTCATTTGTCATTTATCATCTGTGATTTCTCAATTGCCATTTATTATGTGTTATTTGTCAACTGTTATGTCATTTATAATTTGCTATGTTATTTTCCATCTGATAACTTTAATATCCCAACTGTCATCTATCATCTGTTCACTTATCCACTTATCTGCGACATGTCAACTGTTTTATAATCTAAAATCTGCCCTGTTATTTTTTGTCATATGACAACCAACATATCTTCTATTAAGTCTACTATCTAAATTCAATTTTCAACTGTCAGCTGTCATTTATGATCTGTTAAATGACAACTGTTTTTTGAAACATTTGTTTTCAATCGCTTCGACAAATGCCACTGTAAATTATAAATGATTGAACAGTTGACAAATGACATATAATAAATACCAGATGGCAAATGACAAATGTAAAATGAATAATTACAGTGGATAAATTACAAATGACAAATTGAAACGGCAATTGTCAAATGTCAGATGTCAAATAACGAATCACATGATAATTAACAGTTGAAAAAATTTAAGTAAAATTTCACAGGTAACAGATGACTAATAGCATATGGAAATTGACAGATGACAGTTGATTCAAGATCACTATATTATAACTACATTTTTTTTAGTAATCGCTGAAATAATTAAAAATTATAAAATACAAAGGATAAATAAAATGTTTCAAATAAGAGTTGACATTTAACAGATTACAAATGACAGGTGACTGTTAAAAATTGAATGTAGATAGTATACTTAATAGGAGATAGTTGTCAGATGAAATATAACATGGCAGATTTTAGATTATAAAACAATTGAGATGTGGTAGATAATAAATGACAGTTGACATATGACAGATGATACATGATGATAAATGACAGCTGACGAAGGGAAAATATACAATGACACTCTATCGAAAATATATGACACATAGCGTATATCAAATGACAGATGACAGTTAACGGAAATTGACTGCCGTATAGTCATATTTTTGATTGAAATCGCCATAATAATTTAAATGATTGATGACAGAAGGCAAACGAAATTTTTCAGATCACAAATAACAAATGACAGTTAACAGATGAAAGTTGACAGCTGAGAAAATTAACGTTAAGTGCTAATAGCTGATAGCTGATAGTTGTCAGATGACAAACAAGGTAGTACAACAGTTGACAAATGACGGATGAAAAATGAAATTGACAAATGACAGTTGAATAAATATTAGCTAACAAGTGACAAATCAAATTACACTGCATAGATATGGATAACAGAGGACGTGTAGCAAATGACTGATAACAGTTGATAGAAGATTATTATAGTCATATTTTTAATAGGAATAGCCATAATAATAAAAAATGATTGATGACAGAAGGCAAAGGAAATATTTCTAGTGACATAATATGACAAATAACAAATGACAGTTAATATAGGAAAGTTGACAGCTGAGAAAATTAACGTTATGGTTCAATAGTTGATAGTTGCCAGAAGACAAATAATATGACAGATTATTGATGGAAAAAAAGGTTGACAATTGACAGATATAAAATGAAATTGAAAATTGTCAGTTGATAAATAACTGTTAACAAATAACAAATATCAAACTATACTACATACTTAGATTTAAATAACAGATGACAGGTAGCTTATGACAGTTGACAATAGATTAATACCTTTTAGTCATATTTTAATTATTAATCGCCAACATAATATAAAATTATAGACGATAGAATTACCATAAAAATATTTCAAATAATAGATGACATTGAATAGTTCACAAATGACAGTTGACAGTTTAAAGTTGACTATAGGTTATTAAGAAATTAAAGTTGAGACATGGCAGATTATAGATGACAAATGTCATATAATAAATGACAGTTAACAAATGGAAAATAACAGATTATAAATAACCATTGAAAATTGACAGTTGACAGATAATAAATGATGGATAACAAATGACATTTGACATATAATAAATGACAGTTAACAAATGAAAAATAACAGATTATAAATGACAATTCAAAATTGATATTTGACAGATGATAAATGATTGATGACAAATCATATTTGACAGTTGAATGTTGACAGTAGATGATTAGAATGAATGTTGACAGTAAATGATTAGATGATTCAATAGCAGATAGTTAGTCAAATAAAAATCAACATGGCAGATTTTAAACTATAAATAGTTAAAATTGACAGTTGACAAATAACATATGATGGACGGTGATAAATGACAGTTGACGAATGGTGAATATAAAATGACACTCACTGCATTACCTCATAATCATATTTTTGATAGAAGTCGCCATAATAATCCAAAATGATTGATGACAGAAGGCAAGAGAAATTTCTCTATTGACATAATATTAAACAAATGAAAAATAAGAAATGAAAGTAAACGTATGACAGTTGACAGCTAATAAAATTAACGTTATAGTTTAAAAATTGATAGTTATCAGATGACAAGTAACATGACAGATTCTTGATGAATAACAGTTGACAAATGACAGATAAAAAATGATATTGTCAATTGCCAGATGATAAATCTGTCATTTGACAGAAGACAGATGATAAACAATAGTAAACAAATGACAAATATCAAATTACACTACGAAGATATGCAAAACAGATGACGTATAGCATATGACAAATGGAAGATGACAGTTGACAAAAGATTGTTATATTCTGCACATATTTTAATTAGTAATCGCGAAAAAAATATTATTACGTATAAATATTTCAAATAATAGATGACATTGAACAGATAACAAATGACAGTTGACAGTTAAAAGTAGCAGATAATAAATGACAGATGCTACATGATAGATATTAAGTGACAGTTGACGAATGAATAATATAAAATGACACTCTATAGAAAACGTATGTCAGTTAGCATGCAACAAATGACAACATGACAGTTGGCATTAAATAGATGAAAAACAAGAAATGACTGTTAACAGATGAACGTTGACAGCTGAGAAAATCAACGTTAAGATTATATAGTTAATAGTTGTCAGATGACAAATAACATTAGGTTAGGTTATTGATGACACAATAATTGACAAATGTCAAATAATAATTGACAGATAAAAAATAAAATTGATAAATGTCAGATGATAAATGACAAATGTTAAATTACTCTAAATAGATAACAGATGATATGTAACATACGACAAATGACTGATGACAGTTGGTAGAAGATTGCTACATTCTGGACATATTTTCATTAGTAATCGCCAAAAATATCCAAAATTATAGACGATAGAGGGGAAATAAAATAATTCAGATAATAGATAACACTGAACAGATCACAAATGATAGTTGACAGTTGAAAGTAGCAGATAATAAATAACAAATGCTACATGTTAGATAATACATGACAGTTGACAAATGTATAATATAGAATGGCATTAAATAGAAAATTATGCCAGTTAGCATATAATAAATGACAGATGACAGTTGACATTAAATAGATGGCAAATAATAAATGACAGTTAACAAATGAAAGTTGACAGATGAGAAAATCAACGTTTAAGATTAAATAGTTGATTGTTGTCAGATGATAAATAACATGGTAGGTTATTGATGGCACAACAGTTGACAAATGTCAGATAATAATTGACAGATGAAAAATAAAATTGACAAATGTCAGATGATAAATGACAGTTGACAAATGACAAATGTTAAATAACTCTAAATAGATAAAGATAATAGATGGCATGTAACATACGACAAATGTCAGATGTCAGTTGTCATAAGATTGCTACATTCTGGCTATATTTTAATTAGTATTCACCAAAATAATACAAAATTATAAACGATAGATTATAAATAAAATATTTCAAATAATACATGACATCGAACAGATCACAGATGGCAAGATGACAGTTGACATTAAATAGATGACAAATATAATATGACGGTTAACAAATGAAAGTTGACAGCTGAGAAAATCAACATTAAGTTGATAGTTGCCACATGACAAATTATATGGTAGGTTTTTGATGGAACAAAAGTATAGAAAACTAAAATTGACAAATGACAGATGACAAATAACATTGTAGATTATTGATGGTACAACAGTTGACAAATATCAGATATTAATTGACAGATGAAAAATAAAATTGACAAATGTCAGATGATAAATGACAGTTGAAAAATGACAAATGTTAAATTGCACTAAATAAATATGATAACAGATGACATATAACACACGACAAATGACACATGTCAGTTAACATAAGATTGTTACATTTTGATTGATTGATGGGAAACTAAATATTTTAAATAATAGATGACATTGAAGACATCACAAATGACAGTTGAAAGTAACAGACAATAAATGACAGGTGCTACATGATATATAATAAATGACAGTCGACGAATAAATAATATAAACTGACACTCCATAGAAAACGTATGACAGTTAGGATATAACAAATGACAAGATGACAGTTGACATTAAATAAACGTTAAGATTAAATAGTTGATAGTTGTCAGATGACAACTTATATGATAGGTTATTGATAGAACAACAGTTGACAAATGTCAGATAATAATGGAACAGTTGGAAAATAAAATTGACAAATGACAGATGATAAATAACAGTGAAGAAATGACAAATATCAAATTATACTACATGATGAAGAATGGAATTTACAAATGTCAGATGGTAAATAATAGTTGACAAATGACAAATGTCACATTACACTTCTTAGATATAGACAATAAATGATAGGTAGAATATGATAAATGACAGATGACAGAGGATACTTTCTGGTCATATTTTTTTATTAGTAATCGTCAAAATAATCCAAAATGATTGACACATAGAAGTCGACAGTAAATAGAAATTAAGACACGACGGATTATAAATGACAGTTGACAAATAAAAATGACAATTGGCAAATGGTAAAAAACAAATGAAAATTGACAATTGACAAATGACGATTAAAAAATGACACTTGGCAAATGCCAAATATAAAATGACACTGCACACATAACAGAAAACAGGTAGGAAATAACAAATGACAGATGGTAGTTGACAAGATTAAGAATGATTAATGAAATGTTTCAAATGACAGACAATATTGAACAGGTGACAAATGATTTGACAGATGAATATTGACAGTAAATAGTTTAGAAATTAACGTTAAGACTTAATAGTTAATAGTTGTCAGATATTAAATGACAGAAGCAAAATGAACATTGACAAATATTAGATGAGAAATGACAGATGATAAATTATAAATGACAAATGAGAGTTGGCAAATGACAAATATAAAATGACACTGCATACATAACAGATAACAGGTAGGAAATAACAAATGACAGATGATAGTTGACAAGATAAAGAATGATTAATGAAATGTTCCAAATGACAGACAATATTAAATAGGTGACAAATGATTTGACAGATGAATATTGACAGTAAATAGTTTAGAAATTAACGTTAAAACTTAATAGTTAATAGTTGCCAGATAATAAATGACAGAAGCAAAATGAAAATTGACAAATATCAGATGAGAAATGACAGATGAAAATTTATAAATGACAAATTGCAGTTGACAGATGACAAATAAAAAATGATACTGTGGCAAATGATTTGACAGATGAATATTGATAGCACAGAGTTGAGTAACCAACGGTAAGACCTTAAGAGTTAAAATTTGCCAGATAATAAATGGCAGAAGCAAAACGAAAATTGACAAATATCAGATGAGAAATGACAGATGATAAATTATAATTGATAAATGACACTTGACAACTGATACTTGCTAATGACAGATGTCAAATATCACTTTATAGATAACAAATGAAAGTAAATAAACCCATACTGTTTCTATGGTTTGTTTTGGTTATTTTAAGAATTTAATAATTCTAGTTTTTGGATACTATTAGATATAAGTTTGGTGAAGAAAAGCGCTTGTTATGTTTCATTTAAAAAAATTCCAATAATGTTCGTATTGACACGAATAATTTTATCCTTTAAGTCTATAATTAATTATAGTTTGTTTTTATTAATCTGGATTTTCACATTGACCCAAAAAAAATAGCCTACTGGTGTTAGATCGTATGATTTTGATGGTCAAAGAAGATCATTATTTATTGTAATGATACTTAAAGAAAGTTTTCGTCCCGTAATAGTTATTTAAGGTACAAGTGTAAAAAGTGATGCTTTATTGCACGAACTGGCGTTTAAAAACACGAGCAAGGAACGAGCGAGTTTTTTTAAAGCCAGGAGTGCAATAAAGAAACTTTTTACACGTGTGCCTTACAAAATTTTATCTTCGATCGTAAAGGATTTCAAAGAATATATTCTTATGAGTAATATTTTAATGTCATGTCAATAATTCAATTAATGAAAACATATTTTACCCGCAGTGCACTAATGAAAGCGTTACTTAGCAACCAGTAAACAAGTTGCACAAATGTCGGCCGCCATTATTATTTATGGAAAAATTATTCGCTTTATTGTAATCGCTTCGACTTGCATTAAATGAAATTTTCAGAGTTCTTAAATCTGCCAATTGGTTTGTATTATATACTTTATTTATAGTTTATTAGTTATTTGTATAAAGTAATAAAAAATTAAGTTTTTCGTCGAAATATATTCATCTGTCAAATTTGACAATTCTGTGCAATAAAAACAGTTTGACATTACCGTGCAATAAAAACGTAAAAAAGCACTAGTGCTTTAAAAAGCCACTTTTACAATGAAAAATGATGCAAAAAGCGTCTACTTTCTGTACGATCGTAGATAAAAGCTATTGTTTCATCAACAGAATGAGTTTCTGCACCGTCATGTTAAAACCATTTATTTTAACCATCTTGATCGATATTATTCATTTCAGGTCAAAATTAATTCACGGTATCAAAAACTTTTCACTGTTAAAGTATTGCCAGCAGTATTTTAAAAGAAATACTGTCTAATTATAACACCAGACCATAATAACTAGTTAAGGATGTAAAAGGTTTTACAAAAATCACATTTGGATTTTTCTCTCTCCAAACACGACAATTTTGTTTATTATCATAACCAAAAATTTTAACGAAAAGGTGATTTTTTTAAAGAAAATTCATCTGTTTGTTGTGCAATACGGTCGATTACAATAATTCAACAAAGAATTTGAATTAGGGTTTTAATCACAGTTAGTATTTATATGCACTTTTTAAAATTTGAGGGTGGAATAGACTTCAACTACATAACCTATATATTCATGATTATTTTAATTACCGCTCTTCGTTAGTTAAGCTAAACTAGTTTTATAGGAATATTAATCAAAAAAACAAATACTTAATTACTCTACAAGTTTTATTTTACTTTCCCCGTATTCTCGTAATTATTTTTCATCGGAAATATCTCCAATAAAATCTCCACTTTTACGTTAGGAACGATCGACCAGATAAAGGAACGACACTCGTCGGCAGTATTTTCTACGCGCGTAAACTAGTTTTGTAGTTACCTCTTGTGGTAGGAGCGGTAGGTGCGCTTCTCCGAAGAATTTGGGGTAATGGAGGCAAGGTTGGAGGTTCGCCTTGACCGAGACTGTGTGAGAACCGTTACTCGTGGGCGCTGTACAATGTCGACGACGACGACGGCGACGATGAAATCATTTCCGCGTCGTAAATGTATTACCAAACAATACGGAATTAAGGCAAACACACCGTCGTCCGACGAGTTACACTTCGACCTGGTTTTAAGGCCGTACAAAGAATGCGATAGGTTCGGTTTGTACGTAAAAAATTTGAAAACTATTTCGTACGCGAGACGTAGCCGATGCAGGTCGTACGTGCATTAATAATGAAATATTTTTTATTGCAATAAACGGCAACGTGGGTAACACAGCGAAGCAAAATCACATTTAAACCTAAACTTAAAAATTACGCTATTAATGCATTTTAAGTTATAAATTAAAGCTTTTATCCATCATCCAAAGAGCTGAGAAGGTTTTTGTAAAAAAATACGAGTACTGTTTAATAAGGTTGGCATATAATTTTTAAACAAGCTCGTAGGGTTTGAAAATGGTACGATAATGTATTGAAATCATTGGTAACCATGTTATACCTGTTATATAAAATAAAATGATAAGGGTGCTCGTACACACCTGTTACAGAATGTTAACTGTCAATTAATAACAAAATTCATTTCCCAAGTTCCTTGATCTGAGAACAGATTTTCGATAGTATTATACACACTTAATTATAAGTTTCAACATTAATTAAAATGTAATATATCGTTTTTTATTTATTATATTTCTTTTATAGATAAGCATCCAAGATGGAGCTACAATACATAGTCTTGACCATAATTAAAATATTGATATCCGTGCCGGCGATCGTGGTGCTGATTAACCAACAGGCGGAAGGAGCCGCGTTAATCGGAGGCCACGTTAAGAACAACGTCAGCAAAATCAGCAGGATAAATACGACAGATACCTACGACTTCAAGATCGATCTCACCGATGAAAATTCGCAAGAGTTTGCGGATAACTCGACAGTAAGTACCTTATATAATTATACATTAAATATATAAAACTGAATATTATATCAAACATTATTTTAGAAGATGTTTTGTTTTTATTTTATTTCTTGTCAGATTTACTAAATTATAATTTCAAGATATTAAATTTTGTGCAAAGATTTTAATTAGAAATTTTGTTTTTCCGGCCAGGTATTGGAGGGTGGGATAGTGGCCACCCACCCACCCTACATATTTCTTTTATCTTCAGCTACGAACAGTTAGAAGTTTGCAAAAACCAAAATTACGATAACTTGTTTAAGTTGTGGTCATTAACCAAAAAACAGTGTTCGAATTACGATTTAAATAAAAATGTAAAGCGGGTGGGTGGTTAAAAAAAACAATTGAGAATCGTAAATTGATTTTAGCCATAACATACAAGGATTTCAATTGATAATCCAAATAAAACAAAAATTTACTCAATATGATCATTCGTTCAAAAGTTATGACCAAAAATATGAAAAACAATTGAAGATCGAAAATTGTTTTTTTTATACATTTTATAAGGTTTTCATTTCGTCATAAATATGGTGCATACATTTTCTTAATACGATAATTCGTTCAAAAGTTATGATCAAGAAATTGAAAAACAAAAAAAATCGAAAATTGTTTTTTGCTATAGTTTAAAAGGTATTTAATTGATTAGCAACATGGCGCAAAAATTTTCTCAATACGATCACACGTTCAAATGTTATATCAAAAAATTGAAAAACAATTGAGAATCGAAAATTGCTTTTAGCTACATCTTACAGGGAATTCAATTAGTAATCCAAATGACACAAAAATTTATTCAATACGATCATCTGTTTAAAAGTTATGACCAAAAATATGAAAAACATTTCATAAGGTTTTAATTACGTCATAAATATGGTGCATATATTTTCTTAATACGATCATTCTTTCTAACGTTATGATCAAGAAATTGAAAAACAAAAGAAAATCGAAAATTGTTTTTGGCTATAGTTTAAAAGGTATTTAATTCATTAGCAATATGGCGCAAAAAATTTCTCAATACGATCACACGTTCAAAAGTTATATCAAAAAAATTGAAAAACAATTGAGAATCGAAAATTGCTTTTAGCTACATCTTACAGGGAATTCAATTGGTAATCCAAATGAGACAAAAATTTACTCAATACGATCATGTGTTCAAAAGTTATGATCAAAAATATGAAAAACAATTGAAGATCGAAAATTGTTTTTTTTATACATTTCGTAAGGTTTTAATTACGTCATAAATATGGTGCATATATTTTCTTAATACGATCATTCTTTCTAACGTAATGATCAAGAAATTGAAAAACAAAAGAAAATCGAAAATTGTTTTTGGCTATAGTTTAAAAGGTATTTAATTCATTAGCAATATGGCGCAAAAATTTTCTCAATACGATCACACGTTCAAAAGTTATATCAAAAAAATTGAAAAACAATTGAGAATCGAAAATTGCTTTTATCTATATCTTACATGGATTTCAATTGGTAATCCAAATGAAACAAAAATTTACTCAATACGATCATCTGTTCAAAAGTTATGATCAAAAATATGAAAAACAATTGAAGATCGAAAATGTTTTTTTTATACATTTCATAAGGTTTTCATTTCGTCTTAAATATGGTGCATACATTTTCTTAATACGATTATTCGTTCAAAAGTTATGACCAAGAAATTGAAAAACAATCGAGAACCGTGAATTGTTTTTCGCTATAATTTAATAAAAAAATAATAACATAATTTTGTACCATCAAATCTCAATCTTCTTCAGTGTAACAGCTTTAAGAATTGTAATTGGCGTGATCTTCTTCATTGGCGTTTTATTAGATTGATCATCAATTTCTTAAATTTCTAATCGTCTTAGCCTTGATTGTCGACTCTTCATCGGCTTTTCTTTTCTTTCCCTGCTTGTTTGTTTTTTCATTGGCAACAGATTCTTCAACTTTTGCAGTTGCCTCGACTTTCTATTTTTTGTACAAATAGTAAAGGGGATAGAGAGAGAATAAAGATGGTAGAGAGTGTACAAAGTGGTGAAAGGAAAAAGAGAGTAGAGAGTAGAGAAATTAGGGAGTAAATACAGAGAGAGCAGAAAAAGTAAAGTGCATAGAAAACATGTGGAGAATGTAAAAACAAAACAGAGTGAATAAAGATAATAGAGAGAGAGAGAAAGAGTAAAAGAGATAAGGTGATTAGATAAAGAATTGCAGGAGAAAAAAGTGTAGTTAAAGTAAAATAAATAGAGAAAGAAGAGACACAATCAGAAAAAAATAAGCTAGTACTGAAACAATGCTTAAGGTGACAAAGAAATAAGAGAGTAGAAAGAGTAGAGAAACTCTCTCTACTCTTTCTACTCATAACTCTTTACTCTCTATCTCTCATATTGCTTTGTCAGAAAGAGTAGAGAAATTATAGGGAGTTGAGAGAGTAGAAAGTGTATAAAGAGTTTTAAGTGTAGAGAAAGTAAATAGTATATAGAGAGTAGAGAGGGTAGATAGAGTATGATGAGATAGTAGATTTTGGAGACCAAAGAAAGTAATTTAATATACAGAGAGTAAAAAGGATGAAGAGAGTATCCGGTAAGAAGAAAGAAAGATAGAGAGTGGAAAGAGTAAAAGTAGAGAGAATATCAGGAGTAGAGATAGACAACTTTTTTAAGTTGTGGTCATAAACAAAAAAATAGGGTTTGAATTATGATTTAAATAAATATGTAGGGGTGGGTGGCCACTATCCCATCCTCCAATTTCAAAAACATAAATCAAGGTTTACTATGGTTTACTATCGAAATACCAACTCAAATATACAGGGTGACTGACGAAAAACCTTTGGTGCTGTATCTCGCATATTTTTTATCCGATTTTAATAAATAAAACATCAAATTAAACCATTTCCAAAAGACTTTAATAGGATCTGAACTGTTATTTTTTCTCGCACCCAGGTTTTGACAAAATACGAACAAACTTTTTTTTTCAAATTGCACTGTATATATTTTTTTATTGATTCGCAAGGAGATTTTTTTTCTGAATATAAAATTGTAGACAAATTTATCCATACATCAAACTTAAGTCGAGAAATTGAGGATTAAAAAAAATAATAAAAAGTCAAGTATCCATTGTAAACAATATACAGACCCTATTTTAAATGTCAAAAGCGACAGTGACAGCCATTGATACAATACTGCAACGATTTTTAATTATTTCATAATTAAAATGTTGCAATATTTCAAACACTGTACTAGAATTTTGTGCTTCTACAGAAATTGTTTTTCAGTTTTTGATATCTTGCAACATTTTTATTATGAAATTATTAAAAATCATTGCAGTATTGTACCAATGACTGTCACTGTCACTTTTGACATTTGGAATAGGCTCTGTATATTGTTTACTATGGGTATTTGATTTTTAATTTTTTTTAATCCTCAATTTCTCGACTCTGGTTTGATGAATGGATAAAATCGTTTACAAATTTAGATTCAGAAAAAAATCTCCTTGCGGATCAGTACAAAATATATATACAGTGCAATTTGAAAAAAAAAGTTGATCGTCTTTTGTCAAAAACTGGATGCAAGAAAAAATATCAGTACAGTTCATATTAAAGTCTTTTAAAAATCATTTAATTTGATGTTTTATTTATTCAAATCGGATCAAAAATAAGCAAGATACAGCACCAAAGGTTTTTCGTCAGTCACCCTGTATACACGATTTCTAATTAAAATTCATTCTAATTCAATCGCTTTAATATTTGTTTTATTGCTATAATTTTATCTATTGTTTCTATATATTTCCTGTTTTTTTTTAATATTGAACTATTTAATATCTTTTGTTCTTCTTTTCGTGTGAAATTTACAAAAATTATGATTTAGATGTTTGTAAGATTTCTCATTAGAATATTAAATTTTGTGTAAATGCTTTAGTTTAGAATTTTGTTTTCCTAATCATGGTATTGTAGGGTGGGATAGTGGCCATCCACCCTACATATTTATTTTAACTTAAGCTACAAACAGAGTTATTAGTTTGGAGAAACCAAAATTATGAAAGTTTGTTTAAGTTGCGGTCATTACTAAAAGGCGGGGTTTTAGTTTAAGTTTAAATGTATTTGTAGGGTGGGTGGGTGTCCACTATCCCATCCTACCATTAAAAAAATATAAATCAAGGTTCACTACAATATTATTCAATAAAATATAAACAAGATTTCCAATGAAATTCTTTTTAATTCAATTAGTTCAATATTTTCTCTATTATTATATTTTTATATATTGTTTCTTCTTCATATGGCTTTATAATAATAATAATAATAATAATAAACGTCTTTATTCAAAAAAATGGGCAAAGTTTAGCCATTAAGGCTACTCTACCACTTAACCCATAAAACATAACAATTTCACAAAAAAATAATAACTATGCTAAACTAAACAATTTGCAAATAATAATAAAATAAAAACTATTTATTTACACAAGATAAGGTAGATCTAGCCAGATTTGCACGTATAAATATCAATTATCTTATCTATACCTTTTGTTTTTTTCTTTCATGTCAAATTTAGTGAAATTTAATTTAAATATAAATAATACATTGTTTTCATTAGGATATTAAATTTTAGATAAATGCTTTCGTTATAATTTTGTTTTGCTGGTCAAAGTATTGAAGGGTAGGATAGTGGCCACCCACCCAACCTACATAATTATTTTAACTTAAGCTACGAACAGAATTATTAGTTTGGAGAAACCAACATTACAAGAGTTTGTTTAGTTGTGGTTATTACCAAAAAACAGTGTTTTAATTTAAGTTCAAATGTGTATGTAGGGTGGGTGGGTGGCCACTATTCCACCCTTCAATTTCAAAAATATAAATCAAGTTTACTACATTATTATCAAATACAATAGATACAAGATTTGTAATTAAAATTCTTTTAAATGAAATCTCTTTAATTTTTATTTTATTACTATACTTTTATTATTTTATTGTTTCTATATTACCTGTTTTTGATATATTAATCTATTTTATATCTTTTGTTGTTATTTCTTGTCAAATTTACTGAATTACGATTTAAATGTTTGCAAGATTTTTCATTGGGTTATTAAATTTTGTGCAAAGATTTTAATTAGAATTTTGTTTTTCTGGTCATGGTATTAGAAGGTGGGATAGTGGCCACCCACCCACCCTACATATTTATTGGCTACGAACAGAGTTAGAAGTTTGCAAAACCCAAACTTACGTAAACTGGTTTTAATTGTAGTCATTAATTAAAAAGCATTGTTTAAATTATGATTT
Organism: Ontholestes murinus; assembly: GCA_963969525.1. Taxonomy (NCBI): domain Eukaryota; kingdom Metazoa; phylum Arthropoda; class Insecta; order Coleoptera; family Staphylinidae; genus Ontholestes; species Ontholestes murinus. Next base: position 8,529,179 of record OZ018388.1, on the reverse strand, counting down.
AAATATGTAGGGTGGGTGGGTGGCCACTATCTCACACTTCAATTTCAAAACCGTAAATTAAAGATTATTATAATATTTTTAAATCTATAAATAGATATAAATATAATAGATTAAAATTATTTTTGATGATTTTACTTTAATTACTTTTTATTATTATACTTTTAACTAATGTTTCTTCATGTTTTTTTAACAGCATAAATCTATGCTATATCTTTTGTTTTTCTATCTCGTCAGTTTTACTAAATTATGATTTAAATGTTTGCAAGATTTTTCATTAGAATATTAAATTTTATGTAAATGCTTTTGTTAGAATTTTGTTTTTATAATCAAGGTATTGGAGGGTGGGATAGTGGTCACCCACCCACCCTACATATTTATTAACAGAGTTAAAAGTTTGCAAAAACCAAAATTACGCAAGCTTGTTTATGTTGTAGTCATTGATTAAAAAACAGTGTTTGGATTATGATTTAAATAAATATATAGGGTGGGTGGGTGGCCACTATTCCATCCTTCAACTTCAAAAACATAAATCAAGGTTTACTATAATATAATTCAAATAAAATATACACACGATTTCCAATTGAAATTCTTTTGAATGAAATCATTTTAATATATTTGTTCAATTATTATACTTCAATCTATTGTTTCTTTATTATACTTTTTAATATCATTCACCTGCTCTATATCCTTAGTTTTTTTTTCTTGTAAAATTTACTAAATTATGATTTTAATGTCTCCAAGAATTTTTATTAGAATATTAAATTTTCTATAAATTCTTTCGTTAGAATTTTGTTTTCCTGGTCATGGTATTGGAGGGTGGGATAGTGGCCACCCACCCACCTTACAGATTTAATTAACTTCAGCCACAAACAGAGTTAGAAGTTTGCAAAAATCAAAAATACCAAAAAGGTGTTTAAGTTGTTGTTATGATCAAAAACAGTGTTTGAATTATAATTTAGATACATATGTAGGGTGGGTGGGTGGCCACTATCCCACCTTACAATTTCAGAAACATAAATCAAGGTTTACTATAATATTATAAAATCAAATATACAAAGATTTTAAATAGAGTTTTGTTTTACTGGCCAAAGTATTGGAGGGTGGTATAGTGGTCACCCTCACCCTACATATTTATTTTATCTTAAGTTACGAACAGAGTTGGAAGTTTGTAAAAACCAAAATTACGAAAACTTGTTTAAATTGTGGTTATTAACTGAAAACAGTGTTTGGATTATGATTTAAATAAATATGTAGGGTGGGTGGGTGGCCACTATCCCACCCTCCAATTCCAAAAACATAAATCAAGGTGTACTATAATATTATCAAATAACATATGAACAAGATTTCTAATTAAAATTCTTTTTAATACAATCGCTTTAATACGTTTTCCAACACTATACTTTTATCTATTGTTTCTTAATCACATGATTTTTTAAATATAATTAATCTATTCTATACCTTTTTTTTAATTTTCTCGTCAAATTTACAGAAATTTGATTTAAATAGAAGATTTTTCATTAGGTTATTAATTTTTGTGTAAATGCTTTCGTTAAAATTTTGTTTTCCTGGTCATGGTATTGGAGGATGGGATAGTGGCCACCGACCCACCCTACATATTTATTTTAACTTAAGCTACGAACAGAGTTAGAAGTTTGCAAAAACCAAAATTACGAAAACTTGTGTAAATTGTGGTCATTAACTAAAAAACAGTGCTTGAATTATAATTTAGATACATATGTAGGGTGGGTGGGTGGCCACTATCCCACCCTCCAACTTAAAAAACATAAAACAAGGTTTACTATAATATTATCAAATAAAATAAGAAGAAGATTTCTAATTAAAATTCTTTTTAATGCAATCGTTTTAATAATTTAGATACATATGTGTTCACTATCCCACCCTCCAACTTAAAAAACATAAAACAAGGTTTACTATAATATTATCAAATAAAATAAGAAGAAGATTTCTAATTAAAATTCTTTTTAATGCAATCGTTTTAATATTTTTTCGAGTACTATACTTTAATCTATTGTTTCTATATCACCTGACTTTCAAAATATTAATCAATTTTATATCTTTTGTTTTTATATCTTGTGAGATTTAAAAATTTTGATTTAAATGTTTGTAAGATTTTTCATTATGATATTAAAATTTTATGTAAATGCTTTCGTTAGAATTTTGCTTTCCTGAACAAGGTATTGGAGGGTGGGATAGTGGCCGCCCACCCACCCTACATATTTATATAAACTTAAGTTACGAATAGAGTTATAAGTTTGCAAAAACCAAAATTACGAAAGCTTGTTTAAATTGTAGTCATTAATAAAAAATAGAGTTTGAATTATGTTTTAAATATATATGTAGGGTGGATGGGTGGTCACTACCCACCCTCCAATTTTTAAAACATAAATCAAAGTGTACTATAATATTAGTAAATAAAATATATATAAGATTTTCAATTAATACTCTTCCAAATGCAATCGATTTAATATTTGTGTAATTGCTATACTTTTATCTATTATTTCTATATCACCTTTTTTTTCTAAATAATAATTTATTTTATATCTTTTGTTTATTTATCTTGCTGGATTTACTAAATTATGATTTAAATGTTTGCAAGATTTTTCATTAGGATTTTAACATTTGTGTAAATGCTTTCGTTAAAATTTCGTTTTCCTTGTCATCCCACTTTACATATTTATTTAATCTTAAGCTTCGAACAGGGTTATTAGTTTGGAGAAACCAAAATAAACGAAAAAATCAATGATTGAATTATGATTTAAATATATATATAGGGTGGGTGGGTGGCCACTAACCCACCCTCCAATTTCAAAAACATAAATCAAGGATTACTATAATATTATAAAATCAAATACACAAAATTTACAATAAAAATTATTTTTGATTCAATCGCTTTTATATCTTTTTTATTATTATACTTTTATCTATTATTTCTTTATTATAAGTTTAATTTTAAATATCATTCATCTATTCCACATCTTTTGTTTTTTTTTTGTCTTGCCAGTGTTATTGAATTATTACTTAATATTTGCAAGACTTTTCATTAGGATATTCAATTTTGTGGAAAGATTTTAATTAGAATTTTGTTTTTCTGGTCAAGGTATTGGAGGTTAGGATAGTGGACACCCACCCACCCTACATATTTATTTTAACTTAAACTACGAACAGAGTTATTACTTTGAAAAATCCAAAATTACGAAAATTGGTTTAAGTTGTGGTCATTAATTAAAAACAGTGTTTGGATTATTATTTAAATAAATATGTAGGGTGGGTGGGTGGCCACTATCCTACCCTCCAATTTGAAAAACATAAATCAAGGTGAACTATATTGTTATCAAATAAAATATGAACAAGATTTTTAATTATAATATTTTTCTAATACTATACTTCTTAATCATATGTTTTTTTAAAAATATAATTAATCTATTCTATATCATTTGTTTTTACTTTCTAGTCAAATTTACAAATATTATGATTTAAATGTTTGCAAGATTTTTCATTAGGATAATAAATTTTGTGTAAATGCTTCAGTTAGAATTTTGTTTTTCAGATAAAGGTATTAGAATGTGGGATTGTGGACACCCACCCACCCTACATATTTATTTTAATTTAGGCTACAAATAGAGTTAGAAGTTTGCCAAAACCAAAATTACGAAAACTTGTTTAAGTTGTGGTCAATAACAAAAAACAGTTTTGGATTATGATTTAAATGCATATGTAGGGTGGGTGGGTGGCCACTATCACACCCTTCAATTTCAAAAACATAAATCAAGGTCTGCTATAATATTATCAAATAAAATTTGAACAAGATTTCTAATTATAGTTCTTTTTAATGCAATCGCTTTTATAGTTTTTCTAATATTATACTTTTACCTATTGTTTCTTAATCATGTTTTTGTTAAATATAATTGATCTTTTGTTTTTATTTTCTTGTCAAATTTACAGAAATTTGATATTAATTTTTTGCCAAATTTTTCATTAGAATATTAAATTTAATGTAAATGCTCTCGTTAGAATTTTGTTTTCCCAATCAAAGTATTGGAGGGTGGGATAGTGGCCACCCACCCTCCTTACATATTTATTTTAATATTAACTACGAACAGAGTTATAAGTTTGCAAAAACCAAGATTAGGAAAACTTGTTTAAGTTGTGGTCATTAACAGAAAACAGTGTTTGAATTATGATTTAAATGCATATGTAGGGTGGGTGGGTGGCCACTATCTATTCTATATCATTTGTTTTTACTTTCTAGTCAAATTTACAGAAATTATGATTTAAATGTTTGCAAGATTTTTCATTAGGATATTAAATTTTGTGTAAATGCTTTCGCAAGAATTTTGTTTTCCTGGTCAAGGTATTGTAGGGTGGGATAGTGGCCACTCACCCACCCTACATATATATTTCAACTTCAACCAGAAACAGAGTAATAAGTTTGGAGAAACCAAAAATACGAAAACTTGTTTAAGTTGTGGTCATTAACAAAAGAATAGTGTTTGAATTATGATTTAAATAAATATGTAGGGTGGGTGGATGTTCTACTCTCTCTATACTCTTGTTTATTTAATTAATTCCTCTAAAACAGTCACTAATAGAGTATAATAGTATATTTTACAGAATGGGGGATAGAATAGATGTCACCCACCCTTCATGTATTTAAAATAAGTTTGCCTACAATACTGTATAAGTTTCTAACATAATTAATTAAATTTCTTATGCAGAATGGGCGGGTGGCCTCTAACCCACCCTCTAACCAGTAAATTCATAATTCTAGTTCAACTGATTAAAAATTAAATCACAAAAATAAATTATATTGAATTTATTAGGAAAATACTTTTCTTGGCACAATTAATTTTTAAAAGTCACTTTAATATATGAATTGGTTGGTGGGTTAGAGGCCACCCACCCACCCTACATATATATTTTAATTCCCCCACTAATACTGCTGTATTGTTTTTAACACTGTCAGCAGTGATTTTAGATAATGTTTTCAGAATATTAAAATTGTGAAATTGACTGAAGTGTAATTGCATATGAAGGGTGGGTGGGTGGCCTCTAACCCATCCTCCAACCAGTAAAACGATCAGTCTAGTTTAACTGAAAAAATTTGGATCAAAAAAAGATTTATCAACAGGATTTTTTTGTATTGTTTTCATGAAATTAAAGCTGTGACGGTATCTGAAGTCTAAATGTATGTGTAGGGTGGTTGGGTGTCCTCTGACCTACCCTCCAATCAGTAAAATCACAATACTAGTTCAATTGATTAAAAATTTAAACAACAAAAATAAATTATTGAATTTGTACAATTAATTTTTAAAAGTGACAAATTTTATAATATATGGATTGGATGGTAGGATAGAGGCCACCCACCCATCCTACACATATATTCAAACTTCACCACAAATTTTTGGTTGAGTTTTATTGACAATTTTAATTCTATAGGTTATATTCTTTCAATTTAAATTTATTTTATTAATTTTTTTTCAGGAAGCTAAAAGCTCCTCCGAGGAAGTCCCAGACCCATCACCGTTAATTGTTCCCGGTTACAATCTCCCGGAAAACATATTTAACCGCGGCAAGCCTTTTTACCTGGAGAAGGACCCGCTGACGGGGAGCGTCGATTTCGACAGCAAAGCGGCGTCGCTGAAGGTGTACGACGATTACGAGTACGAGGACGACGTACCCTACGACAAATCGCAAATCGACCGGAAGGACGGCCCCATATCCGGCGGTCACAAACCCAGCGACATCAATCAGTTAACACCGAACTTTCACGACTTCCTCAACCTTCCGGTGAAGTACAACCCCGACAAATACGTCTATCCGTTGATTTCCAGCTCCTACGCCAACACGAAAGTGCAGGGGAACGTAAACAAACAGCACAATCATAAAAACTACGAGATTACCACGTACAAGCCAACATTGAGTCCGACGTACTTCACCACGAAAAAAGTATTTTCGCAGAATAAAGTTATAGAATACACACCGAAGAAAAATAAATATGAATTTGAAACCAGTACGAAAGGATATCCGAGCACGACGGAGAATAGGGGGCCGAATTTAATGCACAGCCCGATGAACCATCCCAGTTTCATCGATGAAGACTACACTACAACTACCAGTAGAACGACGACGACGACGAAAAGAGCGATGAGTTTATTCGAACAAATCTTCGGATCGGATTATGATGATAGCACAACGGAAGTGGAGCTTGATACTAAACCTACACCACCGAAATTATTCGATAATCTACCTTCGAATAAAAAAACAACAACTACGCAGAATGCAATGGTGGGAAATATGGGATATAGCGTTGATGAAGAGGACGAGGTGATTAAAACAACGACGAAAAAAGATGTAGATGAATATGAATACTACGATTACCAAGAAAAAACGACCACTAGTACTGCTAGTACTACCACTGTTTCTAGTACCACTACCACCACAACTGAAACACCAACAACTGTTACGGTAGCTAATAAAAAAATAACCTCACTACCTCTTGGGGAAAATCATGTAACACATTTCCATCCTGTAATATCAACTAATAATTTACGCGAAAAACTGAACGCAGAAAAAGTTCCTGAACAGAAATATAACACCGTGGTGCATCCGCAAGCACCAAGCGCTAGTAACATTCATATAGCTCCTGATCAAGACACTGTATCTTTTGTGGTTGGTAATCATCAAAACGTTGATGGTGAAGGTAATGGTGGTTTCGTAGGCACTTCATTAAAAGAAAGCCCTTATGATAACAATCCATTCAGACCTGTTTATAACGTAGCTCCACCACCAGAAGACCCTTTCAGACATACAGCTGAATTACAATCAAACCCCGTTTCTGTATATAACATAGCACCACCACAAGGGGAACCTTTTAGGTATCCAGTTGAAACGCAAGGATATAAAGTGGCTCCACCACCCGAAGATCCATTTAGGCATAAGGTGGAATCAGTTTATAACGTGGAAGAACCTTTCAGGCGTCCTGAATTACACGGAAATGCCGTAACTATACAACCCAATAAAAACGCTGAAGCATCATTAGCAATCGGTGTACCTGTTAACGAAGAACAGATTAAACCGGGTAAAGTGGTTGATGATCAGGTCGAAAATGAATATCCAAAGGTGGGAAATAAAATTATCTTTCCTAGCGAAAGACCGACAACGTATACTCCAGACTTATCACCTCCACCACCTCCGATTATCAATCGTGAGGTTTTGAAATTAAGTTCTAAACCGATGTTCCATCAGCTGCCTAGTGACTTAACTCCACCGAGTGAGAAAGAGCCGGTGTTGCCTCCAAGATTGGATAGAGATAGAGTACGCCCACCGTGGGATCCAAGACCTGGACATTTCCACGCTGGAAGGCCTGAATATGCAAGGCCACCACGACCAGCTCCTGAATTATATAAGAGGATTGATAACCTTCCAAACATTCTTCCACAATTTAGGCCTAATATGAAGGTGCATCATTCACACCCACATCCACACCACCATCACCATCATTATCCTAATAAAAATTACGCTAGGCAACCCCTACTAGATCGACCGTCGAATCGCCCTATTGGATTTTTTGAAAAACTACATCCTCCTCCACTATCAAAAATTGAGCAAAAAGTCATCGAAGATAGAGTCGGACATGGGACTAATAAAAATTTATTACAAGAACCGTTCGCGTTCCTACAAGCACCACCTAAAGTCGTCGTAACTAATCGTAGAAGCGGTGATGATATTGAAACCTTACAGATGATCCAAGCTAAAAAGGAAAAAATCGAACCGGTAAAATCATCAATATCCACAAGCATGAGTGGTAAGGATACTTTAGAAAAACCATTATACGTAGTGTATCCTGTAAACACACCACCATTAAAATTAGATGTTTTAGATACCGGCAAAAAAGAATCCGTTGTAATAGGAACGCGTGCTGAATTACCACTTCCACCTTCTAAGATTCCTCAAGAAAAAACCGAAACTATAGATTTCAATTATAAAATTAACGAACGTCACGACGCTCCGATTTTAAAACCACGCCCAAGCGGCTCTTCTTTTCCTTTAAAAACCGATTTTCCATACCCATTAGAACGTCCAGATCCTTCCATTCTAAACCCTGAATCTGTTGATGAAATCGAAAACAATTTACCCGACGAACCCGTTTTGATCTCATCAAATCAATGGAATACTATTGATGATACAAGGGCTAGGATTGTCAATACTCCACATTCCAATCAAAACCAAATTTCCGTTACGTTGAAGACTAATACAGAAAAACCAATCGCCGTGGCGTATACTCCTACAGAAAGTTCTTTAAATAAATACACGAAGGAGCTTTTGGAAACGATCACAAATAAGAATAAGTATCAAGATTATCAGGATAGATTCTCCATGCCGAATTATAGCGGTTTGGTCATTCCTGAAATCCGTCCGAGTTCAAATTCTGAAATTACTGTAAGCGCCGTGATGCACGCAAGGCCTCAAAAGTTGGACAGAATTGATGAAGGAACTACGATACCGGCCCAAGATTTTCAAGCACCGTTTCAAGCCAGCGTACACATCGACCATTCTTTATCGCAAGGATGGTCGGTGATCAAAAATAAGGAGGACCACAAAGACGAGGTCACCACGATGGCGATTGCCACCACCAGCGAGTTCGATATCGAAAACTTCAAGCCGCAACTGGAAGGCGGCTTCAAGCCCATCTACAGTTTTCCAGAAGACCAAAAAGACACTTTGATTAGTGAACGCGAAGAGTGAACTTAAGACTTTTATCTTTCGGGGCGGGATGGTTAGGTGTATTAATGCGGCGAGGACTGTGGCTTTTTCTTGCTGTTTTAATTTAATAGGTTATTTATTTATTTATTTATATGACTACCTAATGTACGATATTTATTAAATAAACTATTATTTATTCGTAGTGTTTAGGATTTAAATATACGTTTTAGTTTTAAAATTTTTTATTAAATTTTTCGCAAAACTAAATTTTATATTTTCATATCGATTAGGTATTGAATAATCGTTTTGTATGTATGTATGCAATCATTTTTATTGTATGAAGTGTTAATAATTACATCCACATGTATGCAACCAAATATACACTTACGATAAACAATGTGATGTTTTCTTTAATGTCTTAATCGATTAACATCCGTGATAGAACCGAATATATAAATTAGGTAAAGGAAAACTCTTCCATATGTATGGAACTTAGCAAGTGTTTTAGTTCACATAATTTTCTTGTACCTATATTTATACATCTAGTATATTTTTTAATTTAATTAAATAAACACAGTTATATTTCTTACTTCACTATTTTTTTATTTAATTAAATAATAAACTTCACATAACTCGCAAATACATATTCATATTTTTTAATTAACCATTGATTATTTAATCATTGGAGTTATTATCTATAGAAAATTTGTCAGACGAGATTACTTTAAAACATTAAGAAATATTCCATTGTCAATTTTTAGATTAAAAGATGGGATAGAGGCGGCCGACCCATCCTACAAATATATTTAAATTATAACTGAAAAATTATTCTTAAATTTCTGGCCATAGACACTAATTCTACTGATATTTAAAAAAATAATTAAACCAGTAAAATTGTTATATGTGTAATTATGAACGCGTTCACTTCGTGGTACATTTTAATTATAATTTAATGGTAAAGTACTAAAAGAAAGTCATCGTGTCTCCTTATTCATAAAATTGTTATAAATAAATCTATATATGTATCTTACATTTATGCAGCCAAATATACACTTACTCAGATTAATATTTCACACGCTTTAATGCGTTATCAATGATACATATTGAAGAGTATAAAACATTAACTAGAATTAGTGTGTATATTCCAAATAAATAAATCAATTAATTAACTTTATTGGTATCACTTTTTTAAGATAATTGTTTTATTTATTTTAAATTAACAAAATGTATCACGAAGTGAAAGCCTTCACAATAACTTATTTAGTGTATATATGGTTGCGTAAATATAAATGTTATAGAAATCATCAGTATTCATTAGAGAGTAATTATAGCGGTATGTAAGTTAATTAATGATATTTACTCGATCTTTAAAATTGGATTTTACGCCTATAGATAAATCTATATTAAATTTTATTTTATTGGAGATGTTTTTTTAATTTCGTATTTTAATACACAACATATTCTTCAATATCTAATATTAATAATGTATTGGAAAGTAATTAAAACAATATAAAGTAATTTATTAATGTAATCAAATCAATTAATTATAATTTTCCGCCATAGAATATTCTCATTAAGATATAACCGTTGACTGAAATTATTCTTTATATTTCAACAAACTCACTTACGACATACATATCTATGAAATTACAATTGAAACAGAGACAATTTATTTTAATATAAAGGTGGGGTAATATACTCGTTAATTAATTATATGTAACATTTTATTTTTAAATATAAATTTAAAATTTTAGTGTATATTCGGTTGCATAATTACTTATAAAATAAACCACAATAAAAAATTTCCTTAATATTAAATTTTAATAAAAAAAACTAAATAATAATGTATTTTTATGTAAATGTAAATAATTATTACTTTTTATATTTTCATTCGCTATCAGAATATTTTCTTATGATTAACTCTTCCAAGCTGCATTCTATGATATTTATAAAAATAAAAATGAGGTCTCATTAAATAATAATAAAGTAATTATTACTTCAATACATTATCACAGTATTTTAATTATTCATTACTTACAATTATTAGGCTTGTGAAATTTTTACTTTATCTGAATGAAATTTTAAAAGGAAAAATTAAAGCGCCACTCGTATCAGTAGTGTAAACTACTACCTGTCTAAAATGCGTCTATCTTTATGTAATCACTTGATGGTTTCAAACAAACAAACAAAAATGGCGTTTGTGTTGTATGGTTCGCAGCTTCGTAAAGCGTAATTCCTCAAATAAACGCCTAAATACAACGTAAAATAGTTATTAGCGCACCTGAATCTGTTAAACTAAACCGATGGATTGTGGCAGTTAATAAATACGAGTGGTAATCGCTATATTTAGAGCTGAAAAGTTGATGTGGAGTGGAAAACATAAACATAACCTTAAATTAAGTTGTTAGAAATGGGTGATAGTGATGAGGAAATGGATAATTCGGAGGGAGTCAACCTCACGGGCTTCCTGTTCGGAAACATCGACGAGACGGGCAACTTGGACAGTGATGTGTTCGATGCGGACACTCAGAGGCAGCTCGCCTCACTCGGAAAGTAAGTCTGTTGTTTTTGACTAATAAATAAAAACAAAACGGTAGTAAAGTAATGATTCATTTGTTTTTTACTACAGTATTTCATTTTTTCCATGTATGAAGTAATTTAGTAATAATATAAAATTAGAAACCAAGACTAATTTAAGAATAATTGTGTGGGAAGTGGTTAAACAGAAATAATATAGTGTTTATTTTAATTGATATTACAAATAGTGATTTTAGTTTAAAATAGTTTAACATGTGTACGAAGGTATAACAGTGTTGGAGTTTAAGTTGAAATAATTATGTGTTCTTCAACTCACCCTCCAATTAATGTAATATAAATGAAAGTTTATTATAAGTTGCCAAATTCAAGATTCTTCATATGAATATTTGATCCCTCACATATTTGAAGTGAATATTTATGCTAATATTGTAGTGTTTGAGGGTTGGGTTACTGGACACACACCCACCCTACATATTTATTTTAACTGTAGTTACAAGCGGTTTTTTCAGTTTGGAATAATTGGTAAATGTGAGTGGGAGTGTTCGTTTAAAAAAAAAAAATATTCAGTGTTGCAGTTAAAGTTAAAATAAATACGTAGGGTGGGTGGGTGGCCCCTATCCCACCCTCCAATTACTACAATATAAACCAGAGTTTATGATAAACAATAATGATATGAACACAAGATTTTTCTTATAAGCATTTACTTCAGCACATAATTATTTTAATTGAGCAAAGTTGCAGTTGTATTTACAGATAAATATGTATGTACGGTGGGTGGGTGACCAATATTGCATACTACAATTTTGTTTGCAATAAATAGAAAAAGAAAACAATTTTTTTTTTAATAAGTTGAAAAACCGTAGATTTTCTGAATGTCCTTTAAATCATCTTTTTAAGATTATAAAATAAAGCACTAAAAACTTTTCTTCACACAGTTTATTTCTTTAAGAAAGGTTTTTAGTGCTTTGTTTTATAATCATGTTTATCTTCACGTAACTCATCCAATTAATTTACCATCTTTTAGGAGTTCTTTACTCTTCCAGACAATCTATATACTATTAATACTGACCTCATATTATGAATTGATTAAATAATTACTAAAATTTTTCTAGATTGGGTTTGGGCTCACTGTTGGAGGAGATGATCGGCGATGAAAAAATTCAGGAAAACAGCTCGGACGATGATTATGATTCCCAGGAATCCGATGGCCGGAAGAGCCTATCCCAGAATGGCCAAGGATCACAAGACTACCATTCTCGTGCGTATGCTGGTAAGGTGTGGGGTACTTATGATTTATTGGTTCCTCATTGTAGAACCGTTTGAAGTGAAATCACCATCCGCAGTCGATTATTCGGATATTAATGAACTGGCCGAAGATGAAATTGATAGACAAGTAAGATAAACATACATCTATATATTTTATGTTGTTTGTGTAATTTGTTTTTTTATGGTATGGAAGTAATTTTTTAATTGATTTAATGATAATAGGATAGGGGTGATTTAAATTATGACGCCGACGACGAATCCAAATCGAAAGACATCCAACTGATGCCACCGCCGCCGTTACCGAAAACCGAAAACGGCGATAGTAAATTGGATGACTTGAAGAAGAGACTGGAAACGCCACTTGCCGCCATGCTTCCTTCCAAATACGCCAATATCGACGTCACCGAACTCTTCCCCGATTTCAGACCCGCTCAGGTAATGCCCGGAAATAATTTTCAACCCATTACAAATTTATCCCGTGTAGGTTCTGAGGTTTTCCAGATTGTTCGGGCCAGGCAAGCCGAGCAGTCTACCCAACATCTGGAGGAACGTCAGGAAGAAGAGGAAGAAGCGGAAAATGAAGGAGGGAGGCAATCAGCACGAATCAGATTCCGCCTCCGATGACGAGAAGCCGAAAAGCCGTGGTTGGCATTTTGATTACGCCCCCACACCACCGTCCGAACAATGTAATAGCGATGATGAGGTGGGTTTACTCTTTTAGCATTTGCTTGTTTATTTCTATGATTTTTTTTGTAGGAAAAGTTTAAGACTAAATTAGAGGCTGTCACTGTGGATACGAAAAAGGAAGCCGCCGCTAAGGACGATACCGGCCCTAAGGCGGCCGATTGGAGGTTCGGCCCTGCTCAGATATGGTACGACATGTTAGAGGTGCCAGAAACTGGAGATGATTTTAATTATGGTTTTAAAGTTAAAGAGGTATTCATTAACCCATAATTAAGTTCGCCCTTCTAAATATAAATACATTTTTTTTAAGAAACTCGATGATAATGAAAACATCGAAGTAATTCATAGGAGTAGTGATGAAGAGTTTCCAGACGATTCATTTTTAATGGTCACACAATTGCATTGGGAGGATGATGTTGTTTGGGATGGAAACGATATCAAAAATAAGGTGCAGTTATTAACGTTTCAATATGATTTAATTATGCAATTAATATCTATATTAATTTCATGTCTAGCTAGAAATTACACAAAATACATAGAATATTATCGATTTAAATTAATATGTATGTAAGTAATTAAAAGAGTGAAGTAAGGAAGGAGTATTTAATCAATTTATATAATTATAGTCGAGCCGACGATAGCTAACTGTAACTCATCGCTCTATATTTTTCAATACAATTTTACTATAATAATCTTCACGTAACTCGAGAAATATATTTCTACAGACAGACGTTCCGTCCTTTTTTTTCATTCATTTCATTCTGTAATGGTCATTATAAGATGTTGATAGAACGAGACAGAAATTAATTGCTATACCGTTAGTTAGTACGAAAATGCATGAGTCACAGTTAGCTCTCGACGGCTCGACTATATTGCTTGCATATATTATTTCAAATGATTGTTATTGTGAGATAAATTTAACTCTAACTTGCAGGTTCTGCAGAAACTTAATTCTAAAAGTAACGCTGCTGGCTGGGTTCCGAGTAGTGGAAATCGTACGGCACAGGCTTTCAGTCAACCTGGAAAAGGTGGAAATATTCCAGGAACTAGTGGGCGTGTTCCACCGATCCCAGCGCCACCTTTGCCCGGTGCCAAGGTTCAACCTAAAGGACAAATGTACGTTAAAATAATTGTGCTAACTTCTTGGCGCATTATTTAAGTTATTAATGTTTTCAACTGTTTTATGTAGCAAATTTTAATGTTTTTTTGTTAAAATTTCAACTGGTTTTAAGCAATTTTCAAATATTTATTCCAAGAAAGTTTTTTAACTGTTTTATAATTAATTTTTAAATGTTTTTGGTAATTTTTTACATAAAAAGTTTAGGAAATCAACTGTTAATGTAAAAAAATATTATTTTGGATTCAAACATTTCAAGGTTTCAACTGTTTTCTAACAAATTCCACTTTTTTTTTAATTATAGTTTTTAACTGTTTTATATAATTAATAAGTTTATTTTCGCCAACTGACAAAAATTTGTAGTAAAATTTTCAATTGTTTATAGTTACATTTCAACTGTTTTAAATGGTTGTTTGTTTACGTATCATATAATTATTCACTTTCAACAGCTTTCAAAAAAATATTTACAACCAAATCAAATCTTTTTATTCTAAAGATTTAAAAGTTTTCAGAATTTTTTACTTAATAAATTTTGTTTTTTTTTCTTAGAAAAATTGCAATAGTCTTTTTTAGCCAATCTCAATTATTTTCTTTATTTTTAAGTTTTAAAATGTTTTTTTAATTGTTTATTACTGTTTTCTTCTTTGAGTGAAATTTTCCACTGTGCTTTTCATTAAGAATGTGTCAATTGTTTTTCTTTTTGTAAAACTAATTTGAAATTGAAACAATTGATTTGAAAATTAAACTATAATTTTCAATTTTCCTTATTTAATTTATCTATCTAATTTTTCCTAGGAAATTACAATGGTTCTTTTTTCGTAAATTTTTGTTTCTTTAGCAAATTTCAATTATTTCTTTTTGAGCTGCTATTTTGGCAACTTAATTTGTGTATATTTGGTAACATTTCTGTTGTTAAAAATAATAATTTAATTTAATGAATTTCAAACATTTTAAAGGTTTCAACTGTCTTAACAAATTACAATTTATTTCTTTTAATTTAAACTGTGTTTAAGGAAATTTGTTAATAGATCAAAGAAAAGACCTTTAGCATCTGTCTTTTGTCGTCTGATGTTTGTCACGTGTTATCTATCAACTACTATTTATTGGCAGACATATGTCATCTGTTATCTATCAACTATCATTTGTCGCCTGTCATCTGTTATCAAATATCAATTGTCATGTGCCGTATGTCATTTGTTGTCATATGTCATTTGATTTCTGTCGTTTGTCATCCTGTTATTTTTCAACTGCCATCTGTCCCGTACTCTTCCCTTTGCAAAGGCAGCCAATAATTTCAAACTTATAATACCATCTATAGATGTTATTATCGATTTTGGAATTACATCTGAACTTAATCTGGAATGTACGTTGCACAGTAACTACAGATTCGGTTTTTGCAAACTGCAGAACACAAAAGGGTTTCTGCTTACTAGTCGGCATTTTTGCTACTAGCATCCTCTAGCGCATGCGTGTACCAACAAAACGGAACGGTTTGTTTTGCTTTTTCATTTCATGTATTAATTATGATTTTAAGTTTTACATAATAAGTAAGAAAAACCCAATATTCTATATACCAAGATATAATATTATTTTTGGGTTTTTCTAAATGAATATTGGGTTTTTCTTACTTATTATGTAAAATTTATAATTCATAATTAATACATGAAATGAAAGAGCAACAAAAACCGTTCTGTTTGTTGGTACATATATTCTATTCCCCATTATCTATCACCTTTTGTTTATCGACTGTCATATGTCATATATTAATTGTTCTATTTTCTTTTATCTATCTATGTATACCTGTATTTTATAATCTATAGAATTTCATTTGTTATTTGTTGCATTTAATATGTTATCATTAATCTGTGATCATTCAATTATCATCTGTCATCTGTTTTCTATCATATGTTGTATATAAACTTATAAATGTTTGTAATTTGCTGTTTTATATCATATTTTATTTATAAACATATAAATTTTTGTAATTTGCTGTTTTGACAAAGAAATATTTATGGGAATCAACAAGATTGTGACAAATCAAATTAAAATATATATAACTTGAAGTGATATTTTTATGTGTAATGTATCTCATCTATATTTTATTATTAATCTTTTATCTGTGATTTAATTACTAGTTACCATTTTTTATCATCTGTTGCTCATTATCTATCATTTATTATTTATATTATGTCGTCTATAATTTATAAACTTTCATCTGTCATTTGTCAGCTGTCACCTATCATCTGCCATCTGTCATTCATCATCTGTCACTGATCACATGTCTTCTGTAATCTGTCATCTGTTACTGCTTATCTTTTTTAAATTATAATAATAATTAAATATGTGGACTTTTTACTTTATATTTGTTATCTCTCATTTATTATCTGCCAACTGTTATTTTCATTTGTCAACTGTCCAATATGATCTATCAATTATCAGCAACCAACTTTATTTAGTATTCTGTCAACTATAATTTCTAAACTGTCATCTGCCTTCTGTCATCTGTTAGCTCTTTACTTTCTTTTTGTCGTCTGTCAACTGTCACCTGCCATCTCCCATCTGTCAACTGTTATTTTTGTTTGACAACTGCCCAATATAGTCATTCAAATATCATCTGCTATCAATCATTTATCAGCAACCAACTTTATATTCTATTCTGTCATCTATAATATCTAAACTGTCATCTGTCATTTATCATCTGTTATTTGTCTTCTATCATCTGTAATCTGTCTTCTGTTACTTTTTATCTTTTTCATCAGCAACCAGTTTTGTTTTGTATTTTGTCATCTATAATTTCTAAATTGGCATCTGTGATCTGTCATCTGTTACCTCTTATATTTTTTTGTCAACTGTCACCTGTCATCTGCTATCTATCAACTGACATTTCTATTTGATAACTGCCCAATATGGTCATGCAAATAACATCTGCTATCTAGCATTTATCAGCAACCAACTTTATTTTGTATTCTGTCATCTATAATTTCTAATCTGTGATCTGTCATCTGTTACTTCTTATCTTTTTTGTCATATGTCAACTGTCATCTGCCATCTATCAATCGTTATTTTTATTTGTCAACAGTCCAATATGATCATTCAAATATCATTTGTTATCTATCATTTATTAGCAACCAAATTTATTTTGTATTCTGTCATCTATAACTTCTAAACTGTCATCTGGATATGTCATCTGTTACTTCTGTTTGTAATTGCTGATAATACTCAGCGGCCTAGCTTCTTCGAGGGGTGCAAAATAATAATTCAACACGTGTAAATTAATTGCGAATATTTTGGGAACTTTTCCCCTCAAATTCTGGACAGTGAGTTGCTGCCAACTGTACAAACATTTACAACAGAATAGTGTCCCACACTAGCGCCCCGAGGGTGCACAACCGGCACCCTCTCAGAAAGGGTGGTAATACTTGTGGTGCAGGGAGGTCGTAACAACTTCTTATCATTTTTGTCATCTGTTAACTGTCATCTGCCATATATCACTGTTAGTTTTATTTGACAACTGTCCAATATGGCCATTCAAATATCATCTGCTTCCAACCAACCATATTTTGTATTCTGTCATCTGCCATTCATCATCTGTTATCTATCATCTACCTTTCATCATCTGTTATCTATCATCTGCCTTCTGTCATATGTTACTTCTTACATTTTTTGTCGTCTGCCAATTATCATCTGTCATCTGCCATCTGTCAAATGCCTAATATGATCAATCAAATACCATCTGCTATTTATCATTTATCAGCAACTAACTTTATTTTGTATTCTGTCATCTATCATTTCTAAACTGTCACCTGCCATTCATCATCTATTATTTATCACCTGCCTTCTGTCATCTGATACTTCTTATCTTTTTTTGTCGGCTATCAACTGTCATCTGTGGTCATTCAATTACCATCTGCTATCTATCATTTATTAGAAATCAACTTTATTTTGTATTCTGTCATCTATATTTTTTACACTGTCATCTGCCATTCATCATCTGCTATCTATCATCTGCCTTGTGTTATCTGTAATCTGTTACTTCTTATATTTTTTTGTCGTCCGTCAACTGTCATCTGCCAAGTGTTATGTCTATTTGAAAACTGTCCATTGTGGTCATTTAATTATCATCTGCTATCTATCATTTACATCAATCAACTTTATTTTGTATTCCGTCATCTATAATTTCTATAATACTACCATCTGCCATTCATCATCTGTTATTTATAATCTGCCTTCTGTTATCTGTGATCTGTCATCTGTTACTTCTTATCTTTTTTAAATGAATCCCCGAACTTTTTACTTTTCATCTGTCCCCTGTCAATTATCACCTGTAATCTGCCATCTATGATCTATTGTTATCTATAAGATGTCAGATAATAGATGACATTTGACAGATGAGTCTTGAATGTTGTCGGCGTTTATTTGGTGGTACATTTTAATTAAATTGAAATAAAACACTTTTAACTTTGTTTTACCACAACTATTTTGACAGATGATGTTATCTGTGATTATTTTTCAATTGCCATCTGCATCTGTCATTTTTCATTTGTTATCCATCTATTATTATCTGCCATCTGTTAACTGTTATCACAAATTTAAAATAAATGCATATTTTAAATACGATTTAATTGAAGGAAAGACCTCTAAAATCTGTCGCCATCTGTTACTTATCAACTATAACCATCTTTTGTGAACTGTGATATTTTTCCTGTTATTTCTCTTTTGATATCTATTATCAGTCATCTGTTATTATCAACTATTATTTATTGTCTATCATCTTTTATCTATCAACTATTATCTATCATTGTCATATGTTATTTGTCATCTGTCATCTATCTACTATTATTTGTTATAGGTTAACTGTCATCTGCCATCTGACATGTTATCTATCAATTCATTATCAGGTCATATGGTATCTATTAATTTATTATCTGACATATGTTATCTGTTATTGCAAATTTAAAATGAATATTTTTCTGTTTTTTTTTTTGTTATTAGATATCTGTCATTTGTCATATGCTATTTGTCATTTATAAACTACAATTTTTTGTCTGTCATTTGCCATCTGATATTCGTCATCTGTTATCTGTCATGTTATCTGTTATCCCAAATTTAAAATGAATATTTAAGAAGAAATTGAAATCAATCAAAGAAAGCTTTTTGCAACTATCATTTGTCGACTGGCATTTTTCATCTCTCATCTATTAACTGCCATCTATTATTTGTCATCTGGCATATGTTATCTATCAATATATTATCTCTCATCTGCCATTTGTTATCTATCAATTTATTTTCTGCCATCTGTTATCTGAATTATTTTATTTGTTGTTGCAAATTTAAAATGAATGTGTTTTAGTCCAAATCGATTTAAGAAAACACCGTTAGCATCTTCTCTTTGTCATTTGTTATCTGTCATATGCCATTTTTCATCTGTTATCTGTCATTTGTTATTTATCAACTATCATTTATCGTCAGTCATCTATCATCTGTTATTTGTCATCTGTCATTTGACATCTGTTAACTACCATTTTTCATCTGTCATATGCCATCTGATATTCGTCATCATCAATCAGATGGCAGATCTGTTATGTGTCATATGTCATGTCTGTTATCTCAAATTTAAAAGGAATAATTAAAAAAAAAACTGTATTGATCAAAGAAGGCATCTGTCTTGTCATCTGATATCTGTAATTTATCATTTATCATCTATGATTTGTCATCTCTCATCTTTTATTTGTTAACTGTCATCTCTCATCTGTCATCAGTCATCTGACATACCATATGATATCAGTTATCTGTCAATTATCATTTGTTTTTAATATTAGAATTATTTTTTTTACTGACATTTGTTTTTTTAATTATCACTGCTTTTTAAATCACATTTAAAAAAAAATTCTTAGAAAAGTTCAATTTTTCTTTGATGAAATTTTATTTGTTTAGATTAGAGTTTTCAACTGTTTCATTTTAGCAGATTTTATTTATTTACTTTTTGTTGATAAAAGTTTTTTCATATTTTTTTGTTTGTTAGAAAGTTTCAGCTGGTTTTTAGCTAAATTTTGATTGTGTTTTATTTTGAACAATATTTCAACTGTTTTTAAGCAAATTTTAATTTATTCTGTTTAGGTCTCAACTGTTATTCTAAGCAAAGCAAATGTTATTTTTTATCAAATATTTAATTGGCTTTGTCTTTTTTTTGGAAAAACAAAAATTTTTCTTGGAATATTTTAGTGAGTTGTTGCAATGTTATAATTGTTTTTCTCATATATATTTTTTTAATTGTCAATCATCTCTGTTGTCTGGTTTTTGGCAAATTAGATTTTTTAGAAAGTTTTGAGCTGTTTTATTTCTTACAAAATTTCAATGAGTTTTTTTTTTAATAACGATTGTTTTATAAGTTTTATTTTATGATTCTTGGCAAGTTTATTTTTTATAAATTTTAATTGATCTAATCGAATTTTACTTTATGAAGTATTTAAATGTTTTTAACAAATTATCATTTGTTTTCTTTAATAAAAAAAATGTTAACAATCATTTAAAGAAGTAACAATAAAAAATAGTTAAAATAATCTAAAATTCGCTAAGGGCAGTTAAAAACGGTTTATTTTTGACAGAAGAAACAGTTAAAATTTGGCTTAAATTAGAAATTTTACCAAAAAACAATTGTAATTTTCGAACAATAAAAAAAAACAGAAGAAAATAAAGTAACTCTTTAAAATATATCAAAAATTGGTAATTTAATTTTAAACAGTTGACATTTTTTAAAATTTACTTAGAAATAGTTAAAATTATATATAGAAAAATAATTTTGTCAAATGAAACAGTTGAAAATATTCTGTAAAAATACTGGAAACTATGAAATAATCACATAGCAATGCAGTCTTACGTGACTGGTATACAGGGTGACTGACGAAAAACCTTTGGTGCTGTATCTCGCTTATTTTTCATCCGATTTGAATAAATAAAACATCAAATTAAATGATTTTTAAAAGACTTTAATATGAACTGTACTGATATTTTTTCTTGCATCCAGTTTTTGACAAAAGACGATCAACTTTTTTTTTCAAATTGCACTGTATATATATTTTGTACTGATCCGCAAGGAGATTTTTTTCTGAATCTAAATTTGTAAACGATTTTATCCATTCAAATACCCATAGTAAACAATATACAGAGCCTATTCCAAATGTCAAAAGTGACAGTGTCAGTTATTGGTACAATACTGCAATGATTTTTAATAATTTCATAATAAAAATGTTGCAAGATTTCAAAAACTGAAAAACGATTTCTGTAGAAGCACAAAATTCTAGTACAGTGTTTGAAATATTGCAACATTTTAATTATGAAATAATTAAAAATCGTTGCAGTATTGTATCAATGGCTGTCACTGTCACTTTTGACATTTAAAATAGGGTCTGTATATTGTTTACAATGGATACTTGACTTTTTATTTATTTTTTTAATCCTCAATTTATCGACTTAAGTATGGATAAATTTGTCTACAATTTTATATTCAGAAAAAAAATCTCCTTGCGAATCAATAAAAATATATATACAGTGCAATTTAAAAAAAAATGTTGAACGTATTTTGTCAAAAACTGGGTGCGAGAAAAAAATAACAGTTCAGATCCTATTAAAGTCTTTTAAAAATGGTTTAATTTGATGTTTTATTTATTAAAATCGGATAAAAAATAAGCGAGATACAGCACCAAAGGTTTTTCGTCAGTCACCCTGTATGCAATAGATGTCGCTACGTTATATGACGGTGAATGCGCACACTCACGCTTTGCTGGGCACGTTTTTCGTAAACCTCCTTAACTTGCATTTTAAAAGGCTTCTCAAGAAATTTACAACTAATAATTATTTTTCTGATCAAACCTCCGCATACAGGTAGCCACTATTTTTACGATTAAATTTATAAGATTTCCTTTATCGATATGTTTAGGTTAATGCCGAAACAACGACCGGAACCCGAAACGGACGACACGTGGTATTCCATATTTCCGGTGGAGAACGAGGACCTCGTGTACGGCGTTTGGGAAAACGACGTCATCTGGGACGCCGAGAACATGTCGCTAATTCCGAAACCCTCCATACTAACGCTGGACCCCAACGACGAGAATATCATATTGGGCGTGCCGGACGACATAGATCCGTCGAAACAAATCGCCGGACAGGCGACGCCCGCCAAGGTCAAGATTCCGCACCCTCACGTGAAAAAGTCGAAAATCCTTTTGGGCAAGGCCGGCGTGATCAATGTGCTTCAGGAGGACACGCCGCTGCCGCCGCCGAAGTCACCAGACAGGGATCCATTTAATATATCAAACGATATGTAAGTTAATAGTTATTAATAATCAAAAACAACTACAGTTTAACTAAGAGGACATATATGAGAAGAGAATTTATAATTTAATGTTAAATCACAAAGAGCGCCTTTATGAATTGAATCTATTATAAAAACGGATGCATTCTATAGAAACACATATAGTCCGTTCGTTGGATCTTTCGTCGTACGTCACAAACTATCGCTTCAAAAAACGACGAAAGTTTTACAGTGCGTTCTTTTTCTAACGCATTTGGTTTGCTTTATCAGACTGAATGTTTTTGCGTCGTTTCTCGAAGCGATAGTTAGTCACGTACGACGAAAGATCCAACGAACAGATAGGTACGGATTATGTTTCAGAGAGGGCGCTGTTAAAATCGCTGAGCTTAGCGGTCACTTCCCATTACTTGGCTTAACTTATTGGACAATCGTTGATTATTACTTAAGAATATTTTAAAATTGAATAAGGTAAATTTTAATTACTTTGATTTTAGATATTATATGCCAAGATCATCGGAAACTACATTGAGATTAAAAGTCGGTGGTGGTAATCTTATACAGCATTCAACGCCGGTCGTTGAGCTTAGAGCACCGTTCATACAGACGCACATGGGGCCGATGAGGCTGAGGAACTTCCACAGGCCTCCCATGAAGCGGTTCTCGCACGGACCTTTATCGAATCCGGGACCTCATCCCATTCTACCCCTTGTGAAGCATATTAAAAAGAAAGCCAAGGTAAATATTATAATGTTCAAGGTTATAATTTTGAAATTTAGTTTTTTTTGTTGCCGTTGTGATTATGGTTATAATATAACCGTGATTCTATTAAAAAGAAAAATCCGTGAAATGATTATAAATAAATTTTACCTTCCCTTTTGTCTCATTAATTCGCTCTGTCGCAGATAGATGGCGCATTGTTTCTTATCGAACTCTCGTTATTAATCAGTAGTGCCACCTACCGGCGAGAGAATGAATTAATGATTCCATTTATAAATTAAATTTTGTGATTTAGTTGATTAAAATATGTAATCGAATTTTTAATGGAAAAGTGATACCAACAAAGTTAATTGTTTATTTTTTTTTTAATATAATTCTTTTTATTCTATTTTCAGCAACGTGAAACTGAAAGGATGGCTTCAGGAGGCGGTGATGTATTTTTCATGAGAACACCGGAAGATTTGACTGGACGTGACGGTGACCTTATTTTAGTAGAGTTCTGCGAGGAACATCCTCCCCTTATGAATCAAGTAAGTTTTGTTTTATGGAGAATAGCTAATCAAGAGTCCGTTGGTTGTTGTTGATAACATGTCAAGTTAGTTTCTACATACTGATTGTAAAATGTGTAAATGTTATCTTTAGGTCGGCATGTGTTCCAAATTGAAGAACTATTACAAACGAAAAGCTGGGAAAGACTCTGGTCCGCCTACTTATAAATATGGTGAAACGGCGTACGCGCATACCTCACCGTTTTTGGGTATTTTACATCCAGGACAGTCAATACAAGCCATAGAAAATAATATGTACAGGTAGGTTTTTGCTTTTAAATAAAACAAATGAAATTGTTAGTTAAGAATCTGTAACATAAGACTCCTTATGTTACAGATTCTTAAATAACAATTTCATTTGTTTTATTTACTTAACTTTCTCCTCGACTTTACCATTTGTTTCGATTCCTCAATTGTATTTTGGTAATATTCAACTGTTTTTTTTTTGTTTTCGTACAAGGAAAGTAAAAAGTATGCGAGTAAAAATAACCTTTTTTTTAAATTTTTTTCAGAGCACCGATTTATGAACACAAAATAAACGAGACCGACTTCGTCATAATCCGCACCCGCCATCAGTATTACATAAGGGAAGTCGACGCGTTGTTCCTGGCCGGTCAGGAGTGCCCCCTGTACGAAGTGCCGGGGCCGAACTCGAAAAGGGCGAATAACTTCGTGCGCGATTTCCTTCAAGTAAGCGAGTCGTCGTAAATCATTAGATTTCACAATATAAGACGATTTTATTTTGTAGGTGTTTATCTACCGCCTATTTTGGAAAAGTAAGGACATCCCTCGGCGCATCAGGATGGACGACATCAAGAAAGCTTTCCCATCGCACTCGGAAAGCAGCATTAGGAAGCGTTTGAAACTGTGCGCCGATTTCAAAAGGACGGGCATGGATTCCAACTGGTGGGTTATCAAGCCGGAATTCCGGCTGCCCTCCGAGGAAGAGATCAGGGCCATGGTCTCTCCGGAACAGTGTTGCGCGTACTTTAGTATGATAGCTGCTGAACAAAGATTAAAGGTAATAAATTTAATGGAGAATGGTTAAAACATAGTGAATTTTTCAATTCAATTTAATAAATTTAATGAATGATTACCCTATATAAAATGTACAGTATTTGTTTCTATTTGATATTGAAAATGTACACCTTAAAGATTTTAATTCAAAAAGAATTTCTTGGCTTTATTAATGATTGTAGTTCTATTGTTTATATTTTTATCTGAACGTATTGCCTATATTAGTGTTATTTATTAATTTAAGGATGCTGGTTATGGTGAGAAATTTCTATTCACGCCCGCTGAAGACGACGACGAAGAAATGCAGTTGAAAATGGACGATGAAATTAAAGTCGCCCCTTGGAACACCACCAGGGCTTACATTCAGGCCATGAAATCGAAGTGCTTACTTCAGCTCACCGGCCCTGCTGATCCTACAGGCTGCGGTGAAGGTTTCAGTTACATTCGAGTTCCTAATAAGCCTACGGTAAGAATACCTTAATGGTCATACAGCGCCACCTGTGAAACATATTATGAACCCACTAAACTCAACTGCAATCACCTAGATTTTCTAGAACCACAACTTTTTTTTCATAATAAATATCTACTGTATTTAACACCGATGGAAGAACTTGAGACAGTTAACTTTAAATTCAATTTATTGATTAAAAATACAAAGATGTTTCGAGAGTTGTATTGTGTATAACTAAGTTTATTTAAGTTTAAAAGTTAAATTCGAGCTTCTGTAAACCGATTTTCTATTTAATTGCAATCAACAACAGCAGTTGTTTCATTATTGAGATTAGTATAATGGAAAATTTAATAACAATTAAATCGTTAGATCGATTTAAATATTTGATTAGCTTTCAGTAAACTTACTTTTGATCTTCATTAAGATCGAACGTGTGAATCTAGAAAATATTTTCGTGATATGCTGATAGGTGGCGTATTGATTAGCTTCTCACCATGATTCAGAGAGGGCGCTGTTATCATCTTAAAATTGGTTGGGTTACGTGAAGATCAAATTAATTTGACGAATATAGCACTAATAACCTTTCTTCACAATTTTATTTGATGTACCAAATGCGTAAAATTCTTTTCATGGCTTTAATATGCTGATAGGTAGCGTATTGAGTAGGTTCTTATCATGATTTAGGGAGGGCGATGTTATCAGTGTCAAATTTTCATGATTAAATTGATTTTAGCTCGCTCTGTTTCCTTTTTTAAACATTATTTAAATTTCAGCAAAGTAAAGAAGAACAAGAATCACAGCCGAAAAGAACGGTGACTGGCACTGACGCCGATCTTAGAAGGCTATCCCTGAATAACGCCAAGGCTTTATTGAGGAAGTTCGGTGTACCCGAAGAAGAAGTAAGTCGTGCTAGTATTAATGGTGTTCTTGAATGAACACACAAGCGTATTTTTAGATTAAAAAATTGTCGAGATGGGAGGTTATCGATGTCGTCCGTACGCTGTCTACTGAAAAGGCGAAAGCGGGCGAGGAGGGGATGGATAAGTTTTCAAGAGGTAACAGGTTCTCGATAGCCGAACACCAGGAAAGGTAAATTGAGTGGATTTTAATTATGCAATCAGCGTGATAACAGTCATTGATGACTTTAGGTATAAGGAAGAATGCCAGCGAATTTTTGACTTGCAAAATCGCGTCTTGGCCAGTGCCGAAGTCCTCAGTACGGATGAGGGCGAAAGTTCCGATGAGGATTCTGATGAGGACATCGAGTTGATGGGAAAGAACATAGAAAATATGTTGTCGAATAAAAAGACGAGTACACAGGTTGGTTAATAACTAGTGTTCAACAATAATTGATTGGATTTCTCCACTCATAATCAGAAGCATGAAACGTTGCTTGCGATTATATTGGCATGAAGAAGAGAACTAATAGACGTACATGCGTTATTTTAAGCTCAGACTTTAAACTCTAATTCCATCGACTTTTGTTGAACGCTTGTTATATTGGTATAATTAAATTTTACGCGTTAGAATTCCCTTCTTAAACATTTGTTTTGGTATAGTTAGGCAACTTAATTAACGCGCCGAAATTTCTGAACGCGTCGCCTGTTAATCTTTGTAACTTACTAATTAACGTTTACTTAAATATTTAAAGGCACTGGTGTCATAGTTAACTAAACATGTGTTTTAGCATTGTGAAACGTATTTTTTAACCAATTACAAAAGAACATTTTATAATACATTCTTATACATTTAATACGAAGTAGCAAACTCCAATATAAACAATACATTCATGATTTGTATAATAGATTGTTGAAGTCATTAGTTTGTGATACATGTTGATTACAAAATAAGTTTAAAAAAATAGTAAGATTTGTTTTGGTGTAGTTAGGCAACTTAATTAACGCACCGCAATTTCCGTCGCCCTGTAATCTTTGTAACTTATTGACTTAAATATTTAAAGGCATTGGTGTTACTTAACTAAAATTGAGTTGTGGGAATGTAAAACGTATTTTTTAACCACACTTGTTTTAAGGTTTTTGGTTAAAAAATACATTTTATAGGAAGTAGCATCCTCAAATATAAACAATACATTCTTGATTTGCATAATGGATTATTGAAGCCATTAATTTGTGATACATATTGATTACGAAGTAGGTTAAGAAAATAGTAAGATTTTTCAATGGATAACATTTCAGCTGTCATTAGAAAGGGAAGAACAAGAACGGCAAGAGCTGAGGAAGATGATAATGGAGGGCGAAGATAAAAAAGGAAAGGATAAAAAGATTAAAGAAGAGGAAGATACGCAGGATCAATCTAATTATGCCCAGCAAGGTATTGTACACTTCCATTACCATTAAATTCAATTACAAGCATAGAAATAATTTTAAAAAAAGAAATAGAGTGATTGAAAGTACAATAAGTCGACCCCCTTAACAAATAATAACATTAATATACCTACAAAATACTATTTATATATTACATTGCCAAAATATTCCTTGTGTAGCAAAAATCGAACTGGCGTTTGATTTCTGTAGCGACTAAAATTACTGTTTACGGTTAAACACTGTACGCATGCGCAGACATTACTTCGTCAATTTTTGTTTAACGCTAATTGTAAATAGTTAAACCAAGAAATTACTTAAGCATTTATTTAAAAAAATGTTATTTATTTTTAGGTCGTGTATTAAAAATATTCCGAACGTTTAGAAACCCCGAAGGCAAAGAGTTCACCAGGGTGGAGATCGTCAGGAAAGCAGCCGTGATAGACGCCTACGTTAAAATCAGGACGACGAAGGACGAGCAGTTTATCAGGCAATTCGCCACGCTGGACGAGGCGCAAAAGGAGGAGATGAAAAGGGAGAAGAGGAGGATACAGGAGCAGTTGCGCAGGATCAAGCGTAATCAGGAGAGGGAGAGACTGGCGATGGGCGGGGGTAACCCTCACAGCTCTCATCACAGTCAATCTTCGTTGATCGAAAAACCCACCACGTTAGAAGGTAATGTAATGTTTATTGTTAAATTCAGAACTTGAATAATTACTACAAATATAATTTTACGTTTACAGGTACACCAATTTCTACGCCAACCACTCCAACCAGTAGTAATAAGCAATTGACATCTCCGCCGAAATCCAGGAGGAAAGTTAAATTAAGACCTGATCTGAAGTTGAAATGTGGCGCTTGTGGTAACGTTGGACATATGAGGTATTTATAAGTTATATTTTATCTTTACAGTCTTAAATAAGTCAATAACTTTAATATTTTTTTATGATAGGACTTAATTTTTGTTACTGAATTATAATGAATTGATTTTTTTTAGGACAAATAAAGCCTGTCCGCTTTATCAGAGCTCAGGCGGTGGATCGGCGCCGATGAACGTGGCCATGACCGAGGAACAGGAAGAGGAAATCGAAAAACAATTGAACACGGACGATGAGGATTTGGTGAACGTGGACGGTACGAAAGTGAAGTTGTCCAAGAGGCTCCTGAACGTAAGTCTTCCCCACGAATGGCAAATCCCGCATCCTTTTTCCCTCCTCTCATACAACCTTTTATGATCCCTTATACAGCATGCCGAGGAAATCAAAAGGCGGACGTTATTGTTAAAGGTCCCTAAGGAAGCCATGAGCGCCAGGAAGAGAAGGAGGGGCACGTCCGATATCCACTGCGATTACCTGAAGAAGCACAGCAGGCCTGCAAACCGTAGACGAACCGATCCGGTCGTTGTGCTTTCCACCATATTAGAGAGCATATTGAACGAATTGCGGGATATGCAGGATGTTCAACCGTTTTTGTTTCCTGTTAATCCCAAGGTTAGTCTAGTAACAACAATCTGAAGAGAAACTGCAAATATTTCAATTATTATGGTCTAATCTAATAATAACATCCAGTAATTAATAGAGTGGGATGGTGGCGCCATCTATTGAATATGACAAATACGAACTTTTGCTAATCACTTGATGAAACATAATTTAATGATAAGGTAAATCGTTATATATTTGATTGTAGTGGCGTTTGCCTTATGGTGCATCTTGTTATCTAGTTTAAATTGTTATATTTATAAATATAAATCTCCACTAATGAAGAGAATTGTAATTATGTGGAAATTAATACTTAAACTGACTATTTTTAGGCATATTTACATTAATTTTGTATTACATCTTAATTAATTTTTTATAGATGGTTTTGGATTATTACAAGATCATACAACGTCCTATGGACTTGCAAACCATTCGCGAAAACTTGCGACAGAAAAAGTACCAAAGCAGAGAGGAGTTCTTGGCTGATGTCAATCAAATCGTCGAAAATTCGACTTTATATAATGGTATAACCATCACTAATTCTAGTTGGGGGATTAAAAATATTGAATGTTTGCGCAGGTCCTAAAAATAATTTAACCGTCGCCGCGCAGAGGATGCTTCAGAAGTGCGTGGAGAGGCTGGGCGAAAAAGAGGAGAGGTTGATGAAGCTGGAGAAGGCGATTAATCCGCTGCTGGATGATAACGATCAAGTGGCCTTGACCTTCATCCTCGACAACGTCGTCAATACGAAATTGAAGACGATGTCGGAGTCGTGGCCGTTCCTGAAACCCGTGAACAAGAAGCAGGTTAAGGATTATTACAACGTAATCAAGAGGCCCATGGATCTGGAGACGATTTCTAAAAAAGTCGCAGGTTTGAATAAATTTATTAATGTGATTATAAAATATTTATAATTTAAAAATGTATCACGAAGTAAACAATTATGAACTTAATTGTTTTCTTTCATAAGATTATTATTTACTAAATTTACTAATTTATTTCAGCTCATAAATATCACAGTCGTCATGAGTTTTTAGTGGACATTACGCAGATTTTGGAAAATTGCACGTTGTACAACGGGAAAGATTCACCGTTCACCCAAAAAGCCGAACAGCTGGTTAAAGTGTGCAGGGCTACTCTGGACGGGGTTTGTTTAATTCATTTTTTCCTAAAATTACGTTTTGATTAATTATTTATTTCCAGTACGACGAACATTTAACACAATTAGAAAACAAGATATCGTTGGCCCAGGAGCGTGCACATGAGGATGACGATCTTACCTGGATGGGAGGTGATGAAGAAAATTACACCATCGCTGAAGGAGACAGACACGTAAATACATTATTGTTGTTTTTGTTAACATTTTTATTCTGAATTATTTTATTTAGAGCCAAGCGAGTTCACCCGAACATCCATTCCATCAGAAGTCGTCGATGGACGATTACGATTACGTGGACGTGGAGGGTGGCGTACACCTGATGCACGACGAATTCAGTCCGCCCTCGAAGATGAGGAGGTCGAAGCCGCGACCGAAGAAGAAGACCTCCGCCACGCTGGAAGAGGACCTGCAGTTTTCGAGCGAGGAAGAGCTGGACGAAGTGCCGCTGAACGAGTTCGAGGATAGTAAACAGGGCATTTTGATTTCCGCCGAGATGCCGGTAGAGGGCGGCGCCGACGACGACAGCCAGCAGGTCGCCGAGGCCATGGTGCAGTTGGGCACCATGGGGTATTATCACAACGAATTGGAGGGCACCGGTGAGCCGATGATGTTTAAAGAGGAGAGCATGGATGTGGACCCGAACTACGATCCGTCCGACTTTTTGATGGCCGGTTTGCCCATGCGCGTGAAGGAGGAGGAGCCTATTGAAGAACGGCTGAAGATCGATGATGACTTGGCCGTTAGCGAGAGCGATGATGAGGGCAATAATCTAGACAATCCAAACAATGCCCAACCGCTACCAGACGAGGATGAAGGGATTTGGTTTTAAGCAATTATTTTTTGTACATAGAAGTTATATTATTTTATAAGCTGTAAATTGTTTAATATAATCCTTATTCAAACATTTCAACCTTTAACTATCCACACTATATTATGGTTTTACCACTAGAAAATCACGAATTAAGTAACATTAAAAATTGAATATGCTAAAGGGTGAAGTATAAGTAAAAAACAAATTACTTGATAAGTTTTTATTTGTATTAAAAAATTAGTTTAAAATAAATAACGTTTTACATAATAAATTTAATTTTAGAAAGCGACCGGATTAATAATAAACACAAGAACGCAGACGGAGGTTGGGAAATAATATACACAATAATACGATATATAGAATGCCTTGAACGAACTTTTTAAAAAAACATCTGTTTTAAGATTTTACAAAAATATATAAATTTCAAACTTAAACGTATTTAGCCACTCGATTTAAATTTAAATAGAAATTTTGGTGTTTGCGATAACAAGCATTAATTATTCAACTTAAACATATAGAGTAATACAATGATAAAAATATTTTTTGCACGAGTAATCTCATATTATAAAATCACATTTTTATAAATCTAAATATTAACAGATCTCTTAAATCTAATCGCGCGCGCGCGTTATATAAAAAAGAACGGATCGAAATTAATCAACGTACGACATTTAAACTTGGAAGTTCCTTTACTTTATCCTACTTAGAACATTTATGTGTGTATATAACGGACATTTCAAGTACATGTGAAAAAAACTAGTCTCTTGCAGAATTTATTATTTGGCTGACTGGGTTTTTCTTGAAGCAATTAAATTTTTTCGTTTTTTTACTTTTTAAATCTTATTGCACATTGATTTGATTCTTTATTCACAGTCCCTTAAATAGTTATCGGTAAAAATCAATTACGATAGTTATAATTCTATATGTATAGACAATATGGTAGAAAAACCGAACAAATTAATACTTCGTTAACGATTTGTATCAAATTGGAACCGAACAGAACGATTTCATCTATTTATACATGACTGACCGGAAACGAAACGTGATATGGAAACAATTTGTTTAAACTTATTACTAATGCAGCAATTGATCTTTCCATGCGTACCTTAATTGAACACGGCTAGGGCTCAGGTTGCACGGGCTCGGCGTCGGCGGGCTGAAGCCCTCGTCCGCCGACAGGGTCAGGTCCTCTTCTTCCGATGATATATACTGTTCTAGTGCTGCTGTACCATGAAAACTCTGCGTAATAAAACATCGAAAGGAAATTAGTTCAAACGTAATTGAGATGTATTATTTACAAGCGATACGACTTGATAAAGGTGTAAAAACTTTTTTTGTATTGTTTTGTTTTTGTATTAATTGCTGGTGGATACACAAAATACATTAGCTCACTAATCAATTAACTTCTTTGCTTAATATATATTTTGTAGGTGTGTTTAGAATTAACTGTATTTGCAATATTATCATCTTGATTCTTAGAAAAACAGTGTTGAAATAATTAATTTTTTGTATTCTTTGGCTTATTTATGCTAAAATTATACTTGTGTTTTTGTAATATTCCTCTACAAAATATGGGAAAACATACTGATTTACTTTTTGTCGGAAGATTTGAAAATGAAAAGGTTTTGGTAACTTTGTTATGTTGAAAGTTTTTTTTAGATTTGATAACGAAATGAAATTTAGTGTCTGGACGATGCACTGATTTCCTCGATTGAGTGGATAAACCACCGTCAACAATAATAAACAACAGCTAGAACAAACCAGTTTTGTTGATGAGGCACAAATAGATTGAAACTGGTCCATAATTGTTTGGAATATGTCTATCTATACGGTTAATATAGAATAAAAAGTAGAGGAAAAGTAATTTGTTGTGGAATGTTTCTGTCTACATATTTTAAAGTCAGTTTTTTTAAACACACCCACATTTATCATTGCGCCAGCAGAAGTTAATTGATATTAACTAAAATCTAAAAACAATTTCAAGCTGCACTCGGTTTGCTCTGTCATGTTATCATTGTTGCCGTTACGACTGTGAGATGTATTGATAATACAAGCTGGTGTTGTGATTATTAAATGTGCACGGATTGAGGAATGTAGCATATATATATACATATACAGTTTGTTTCGACAGTGTACACACATACTTAGTTTCGATTACAGGATCGTCCGTTGTAACCTTAGCATTCAAAAAAGAAATATATCGACTTAGTACTTCTATATATACATTAATATTAAATTATGTTTAGTAAATTTCAAATAATGTTTATTTTATTACTATTATTATGGAAATTCCCCATGTAACAACTCATCACTTCAATATTAAATATGGAAAAAAAACATTTATTTATTTATCAGGTTATAAAAGACGAAAATTTTGATGTGAGAATTATTTTTTTTTTATATGTTACAATTTTTTTGTTGTCAATTGCAAACTGTTAATAAAAAAATATCACTCAATCCATAAATTAATAATTCACATTTTGAGAGAATTAAGAATTTCATTCGAGGCACCGAGCTCCTCGGCCATTTCAATTGCTAATTATTGCGCACAATGTAAATATTAACTTATTATTGAATAATTAATGATTAGTCCACATAAACGAAACACGATTAGTCATTTTTCAACGTGGAGTTTCTCCAACACTTTCTACTTACTCAATGCATTTTCAAGTGGCACACTTTTTTATACAATTAATTTAATATACACATAAATTATAAAGTGTTATACCATGATTCGATTGAACCGTACTAGAAAGAAATAAGGTACGATTAGCAAATAGATGAACCGGTGGATTGAGAAATTAAACAGACCGGATGCGGATTTAAATACCTGTGATCGGTGGACAGAGCTCGAATGGGAGGGGGAACTATCACAATCTTGGTTGCCCTCGTGGTAGGACTGCGTCATGGGGCACTGGGTCTGTTTCTTGGCCAGTTCCGCCTTGCGTTTACCCTCGGCCGCCGCCTTCATCGGATCGTAACTTTTTCGCCGCTTCCAATTCTGAAATTCCACCTCTTTGCTGGTCAGCGATGAATTGCTTCTAGGTCCTGATGGCTTTTTGCCTGTAAAATATTTCCACAATCAATAATACTCTTCATAATTAATGAATACAAAACACAAACATTAAGAATTAAACATCTTTCAGGCACATGATTTAAAATAATATCCGGTTTAATTATTACCAACTTGACACTGATAACAGCGCCATCTCTAAGACTCATTTAAAACGAAAAGTTATAAGATCAACAAATTGAAATAATCATGAACTAATAAGAGTGCCCAGATACAATACATATATGTAGCAAATGTAAATTATTACGTAAAATATTTGATAATTCATTTTAATTAATAAATAAAATCACCTGATGAAATTTCCTTCCTTATAGTCTTTTGCGAATTGGTCATCGCCGGCTTGGGGGCTGCCGTCGTTGTGGTCCTCATGCTGAACCGGCCGGAATCCGTCCGCGAGAAGATCGCCGGCTTCGGCGAGGGTTTCGTGGCGACGTTTCCGATTTTAGGCGACCCTTTAATATCAGCCTTCGGCTGCACGGCGGCTACGGCCTTATTCTTGGCGATGTTTAAAAGGTACCTGCTCTGAACGTCCGTCGACTTCATCGGCTTCCGATCGACGGATATGGCCCTCTCCGCCCTGGGGTCGCTGGGCTGGAACTTCCGCCGCATTTCCGGCGTGTTGGGGCATTTCGGCGGCGGCGGCGCCGGTTCGTCCAGTCTCGCCCTCCGCAGACTGAAGGCCCGATTGTAGCGCGTGTTCGTGATGTCCTTCTTCTTCGCGGAGATTTTGATATCCTCCTCCGAACTCGACTCCGTATCCCCGAACTGGCTTCTATCTATTCTGTGTTCTGAAGTTATGCTAGGTCGTCTATTGAGTAAATTCGGCCGTATGCTGGCCGTGGATGATGAGCGTTGGATGGAGCCGTTGCGTGTAAAGCTGGGGGAATTCTGCAGATTGATATCTTTCTGCGTAATATTTGAACATTTCGTGTTAATCTGATTTTTCGTCGAGAAGCTGCTCGATCTCCTTATCGGACTGTTGTTAGGGGAATTCTGTATCTTGTGTATTTTACTATGGGGATATTGATTTAACACGTTCGAGTAAGTTTGATCAATAAGGTTTTTATTCTGGAAGTGCTCGAGCTTGTTGGATATCTTCAAGTTCCTATCGTCCAAAGAATTGTGCCTCATATGCGTGGGTTTCTTGAGTAAGTTCCTTGCATCATTATTTAAATACTTAGTCTCGTTATCACTATCGTGATCGCTGTCTAAGGACAAACGTTGCTGGAGAGAATTCAATAAATTTTGCGTGGGCTTCAGGTAAGATTCGGTTTCTAAGCTACTGTCGGAAAGGTCGATGTTTAAGGAGTTTGAGCTGTTCCTGCTGCGAGGACGCGAGGTATGAATAGGTGAGGGTATTTTCGTTGGAGATATTTTTCCGGACATTCCACCCACAGGTGGAGGTAGGTTGACGATTTTTCCCACTGGAACATTAGTCTGCACGCTTTCTAAATCAATTATTTTATCACTACCATTCCTAAACTTATCATTATTCACCGCCTTGGGTAGATTCTCACTGACGAGCACTAAATTCGCACTTAAATTAGTTCTAGGTTTATTTTCAGGTTTGCAAATTTCTGTCGTCATACACGTGTTGTCCGTATAAGCCTCGACGTGTACTTCAGACTTTGAAAGGCTCAACTTGCGCAGCTGCAGCCTTTCTCTTTCAGACTTAGAGCGGAATGCACCACTGCAGGTAACCGAAATAATACTGCCTTGATCGTTTTGTTTCTCTAATCCGATTCCCGTCTTAGCCTTTGGACTAGGAAACATTATTTTCGTGAAGGTTTTCGTGTACTCCTCCCGTAGCGGTTTTGGTACAGGTTGTTCGGTGTTTTGAATGATGGAAAGGTTTTGCGTCGGTGAAACAATCGGTGACAGTTTATTTTTGCATCTCTGCGTGTTGTTATGCATGAATGGTAAAGTTTCAGGTTTCTGCATGGATTCCTCAACGTTGTTAGGCTTCTTCGATTCCGATATTTTCTTCACCGTACTCAAACTCTCTATGTATTCTTTTGTTTTTGTATATACGGACACTTGTTCGATTTTAAATTCCCTATCTATACTCATCCTAGCTTTCTGTTCCTCTGAATAATTATCAGCGTCTAGGGTGTATGTTCCCGTATCACTTACCACATCGGATTTATCGAAATCAAATTCTGCACCGTCAATAAACTGGCCTTCGTCGATTTCGGGGGACTTTCGCGCTTCACTTTCAGGACTAGAGAGTTGCCTGTATGCAGGCGTTACATGTGGACTTAACGGACTGTCTATTTCTAATTCCGGTGTTAAATCATTACTAATCTCTACGTTAGGGCTTTCGATACTAGGTAAAGTACAAGATTGCGTCATCTTATCACTGTTCGGATTCTTAAGGGGTAACGATAGACTATCGCGTAATCTAATATTACTCTTGCCTTTCTCGTCTGATGAGCAGTAACCTTCAGTTTGCATCGCTTTTCTGGGCAGGTTGGCGCTTAGAGGATGCTTCTTGCTAACGTTTGACGTAGGGGAATCGTCCAGCTTGGAAAGGGATTGCCCTCTCCGGTGCCGCTTCTGGTACTTCTCCACTAGGTTCTTGTGCCTCTGCGAGTCGATCGACTTTCCCTCGCCGAAGTCGATCGTGAACGCCATCGGCTTCGGAGATTCCGGCACCGGAACGGCCGATTCTTCGTTCGACGAGGACGCTGCACCGTTCTCCTCCATGACGTTAGACGTGAAGATCCACAATTTTAACCTGGAATGATTTACAATTGTAAATATTTTATTTTATCAAACTAAAACATTCTGGCATTGTTTGAGTAGGTTTGGCCGTGAATGTGAACGGTAAAAATAGCCGTTTCTAAAAATACAGGACACCGAAATGCCTCCCGAAACAGTTTAATGGAAATTAAGGAAAATTAGATAATCAGCGTCTGGAATATTGTAATTTTTGTGA
Organism: Ontholestes murinus; assembly: GCA_963969525.1. Lineage (NCBI taxonomy): Eukaryota > Metazoa > Arthropoda > Insecta > Coleoptera > Staphylinidae > Ontholestes > Ontholestes murinus. The sequence continues at coordinate 8,492,023 of OZ018388.1, read as the reverse complement.
AAGTAACAATTATTACGTCATAATCCAGTGATTACTGAACAATAGGCCGGTAACTTATGATGTGAAATAACGAAGTTTTGAATTATATCAGTCGGTATGATTGTGTTGAACTGATTCACTTTCATAAACCCATAACAATTACATTATTTTCCATGAATTCATCGAATGGGAATTGATTTGTGCGGAGTTTACATAAAAATATTCATTGTGCAATATGTTTTATTTTTTATTACAAACATTGCACTTAATTACTCGTGGAAGTGGAAAAATTAAACAAAAAACGTTGAAGTATAAAACATGAAACTAATTAATTGAATCAGCAGAAATTAGGATTTTCAATTTATTTTTTTTAATTCGTGGAAATGAAACATATAAAAAGGTGTGAGATTTTAAGTAAACACTTAAATTATTAATTGAATCAATCGGGTTCAATGTTAGTAAATAAATCTATCCAGTATATTAACAAAAAGTTTTCTTATACACTAATATGCATAAACATTAACAATTTACGAAGAAATTTTCAAGTAATTTTTCAGTTTTGAGTAATAAAAAACTTTTAGTTGAATATATAGTCAAATAAATATGAAGTCTCAATTCTACAAAACAAAGTAAAAATGTGTTTTTGACAACTTTTTGCTTTGTTATTTGTTCAGGCTAGTTGATTTCTTTTCTAGAGACGATTTAAATGATGTATAATAATCTACAATTTGTCAAAATAGTTTTCTGAAAATGTTTGTCATCTCGAATTGATAAAAAATAACTTTTTCGTTTGAATGAAAAATAATAAGCGCAATAGATTTCTCTTCTTAAGATGATGGTAAAAATGTATAAACATTGGCGATTTGGTTAGAAAATTTCAAGTAATTTAATTGATTTTTTGTTTTGTTATTTGAAAAGATGTTGAAGATCTGAATGTCATCTGTTATCTCTCACCTGTCAACTGTCATCTTACAATTAACTATCAGTATTTCTTAAAAATAGTTTTATATTATTTGAAAAAATACTTGAAAAACAAGTTTTCAATAAAATTCTTTGAATTTTATGGGTCTCAGTAATAATTTTTGGGTTTTTTAAGTTTACAATTGTATTTTAATAAAGAGTTTTTTTTTGTTTTTTTTTTAGATATTTTTATGTGTTGTATGAAAATAGGTTTCATTCTTAAATTCCTGCTTTTCTGATTTCTCTGTTGGTTTTATTATTTTTTGTTTTGGGATATATAAACTTTAAAAACTTTAAGTTATTTTCTACGAACTATTACCTGTTTTCTGTCATCTGTTATCTATCATTTGTTTTTTTTATCGCCTCTCATTTCCTATCATTTCTTAAAAAGACTTTTTATAATTACTTGAGAAAAAGAAATCTAAAAATTTATTAAACAATATTTCTACTCCATTTTTTGCAAGTAGTTTTTTTTTATTATGAAATTCTTTTCTTTCAAAAATCTCTATTTTATTTTATTTGCAATTGTTTTCTAATAAATCGTAATTTTGTTTTTTTTCAATTCAATTTTTAGGTTAAAATTATTTTGACCCTTAATTTTCATTTTTGATTTTGTTTGGTTTTCTTAAATTTAAATTATTTTAACTAATTTTCTGTTAAATTAAAACAACGTTTTTTTTATATTTAGTAAGTACAAAAAACTTTATTTTTTTAATTTTTCAATGTATTTTGTTAATTGTAATATTTTACTCTTTACTAACAATGGTAAAACTTTATTTATATGTCATTTGTCATCACTCATCTACCATCTATCAATTGTCATCTGCTATGTATCCTTTGCCGTCTGCCATTTGAAATCAGTCGTTCTTGATCCTTTGTCATATGTCATTTTTTGTAATAACCTAAATAAAACTTTTCTAGTATTATTTTTCCTTGATAATTTGTCATCTGGCATCTGTTATCTGTCAATTTTTGTAAGACCTTCAGATAGGTTTTTTTTAATTATTTTTTTAAATCCTGATCTGACATCTGTCACTTATCATCTATCATATGACAGTGTTTCTAGTATTTTTGATTTTTATCTTGATCCTTTTTTATCCGACATCTGTCATTTGTCATCTAGCATCTATCATCTGTCAATTTTCGTAATACCTTTAGAGAAGTTTTTATGTTTTTTTTCTTTTCATTTCTTGATTTTTTGTCATCTGGCGCCTGTCTATTGTCACCTGTCATCTGTCATTTTTTGTAACAACTTCAGATAAGTTTTCAAGCATTTTTTTATCTTGATCCTTTAACATCTGACATCTGTCATTTTTTATAATAATTCCAAATAAGTTTTCTAGTATTTTTGTTTTGTCCTTTGCTTTCTTGCATCTGTAATTTATCATCTGTCATTTTTTTGTAAAAATTTCAGAAAAGTTTTCTAGTTTTTATCCGATCCTTTGTCATTTGTCATCTAGTCACTTCTCAACTGTCATCCGTCATTTTTTCCAATAACTTTAGCTAAGTTTTCAAGTATTATTGTTGTTTTCTTGATCCTTTGTCATCTACCTTCTGTCAATTCTCACCTGTCATCTGTCATAACTTTAGATAAGTTTTCAAGTATCTTTGTTGTTCTTCCTGATCGTTTGTCATCTGTCATTTTTTGTAATTACTCTAAATAAGTTTTCAAGTATTTTTGTTTTTCTTGATCTTTTGTCATCTGACATCTGTCATTTTTTTATACTAACTACAAAAAAGTTTTCAAGTATTTTTGATCTGTTTTCTTTTGATCCTTGGTCATCTGAAATATGGCATTTGTTATCTGGCATCTGTCATTTTTGCAATAACTTCAGATAAGTTTTCAAGTATATTCTTATCTTGATCCTTTGTCATCTGACATCTGTTATTTATCATCTAGTATTTGTTATCTGCCATTTTCTATAATAACTTCAAATAAGTCTGCTAGTACTTTTATTTTTTTGCTGGTCCTTTGTCATCTGGGATCTATCATTTGTGAACCTGTCATTTTTATAATAAGTGTTTTTGTTTAATTTTTTAATTTTTGGTTATTTGTCATCTATCATCTGCTATCTGTCATTTTTTTGCAATAACTTCAAATAAGTTTTCTAGTATGTTTGCTTTTTTATCTTGATCTGGCATAGATGACAGATTTTTAGTAATAACTTCAGATAACTTTTCATCTATTTTTGTTTTTTCTTTATCTTAATAATTTGTCATCTGACATTTGTCATATTTTGTAATAAGGATAAGTTTTCTAGTATTTTTATTTTTTATCTTGATGCCATCTAGCATCTGTCATTTGCTATCTGTATTTTTTTGTAATAACTCCAGAGAAATTTTGAAGTATTTTTGTTTTTTATCGTTACTTGGTCCTTTGTCATTTGGCTTCCACTATCTATCAACATCATTTTTTTGTAATAGCTTCAAATAAGTAATCATCTGTCACATAACAAATGACCATTTCAATCTGTCTTTTTTGTAATAATTTCAGAAAAGTTTTCTAGTATTTTTGTTTTTTATTTTGATTCTTTGTCATTTTTGTAATATAATAACTTCAGATAAGTTTTCAAGTATTTCAATTTTTTCTGTATCTTAATCCTTTATCATCTGACATCTATCATTTGTCATCTGGCACCTGTCATTTGTCATCTGTCATTTTTTGCAATAACTTCAGATAAGTATTTTTTATCTTGATCCTTTCTTTTTTTTGATTATTTGTCATCTGACATCTGTCATCTTTTGTAATAATAATAGAAGTTTTCTAGTAACTTTGTTCTTTTTTTAGACCCTTTATCAACTGGCATCTGTCATATTTTTGTAATAATTTTAAATGCTGTTTCTAGTTTTTTTTATCTTGATCCTTTGTCATCTCTCTTCTGTCATATGTCACCTGTCATCTGTCATTTTTTTCTAATAACTTTAGATAAGTTATCAAGTATTTTTTATCTTGATACTTTGTCATCTGCCATCTGTCTTTTTTATAATTACTCCAAATAAGTTTTCTTTTTCATGATCCTTTTTCATCTGGCATCAATCATTTGTTATCTGACATTTTTCATTTGACACTTGCCACTTGTCATTTTTTCTAACAACTTTAAAGTAGTTTTCTAGTAACTTTAGTTTTTTCGGAACTCTTTAACATCTGGCATCTGTCATATTTCTGTAATAATTTCAAATGTGTTTTCTAGTTTTTTTCAGCTTGATCATCTTGATCTTTGTCATCTGTCTTCTGTCATCTGTATTTTTTTCTAATGAGTTTAGTTAAGTTTTCAAGTATTTCTTTATCTTAATCCTTTGTCATCTGACATATGTCATTTGTTATCTGTTAGTTTTACAATATTTTTTAAAAGTTTTTTTGTTTTTTGATCTTCATACTTCGTCATTTATCTTTTGTCATTTTTTGTAATAACTTCAAGGAAGTTTTCAAGTATTTTTGTTTTTTTTCTTGAACTTTTGTCATCTGACATCTGCCATCTGTCATCTGACAGTTTTTGTAATAACTATTGACAGTTTGAGTTTATGTGAAGTGTTTTGAAAATGAAAATAACATTCAGTTTATTCCTCACTTCACTTGTGATCTTTTTGATACTTTGTCATCTGGCATCTGTCATTTGTCATTTTTTGTAAAACTTTTAGATAAGTTTTCAGGTATTTTTGTTTTTGTTAATACTGATCATTTGACATCAGTCATTTGTTATCTGCCATCTGTCATATTTTCTAATAACTTCAGAGCAGTTTTCAAATTGTTTTTTTTTATCTTGATGTTTTGTCATCTGGCCTTTGCCATCTGACATTTTTTGTAAAAACTTCCAATAAGTTTTTCGTATTTTTATTTTTTATCTTGATCCTTTGTTATATGACATCTGTTATTTGTCATCTGTCACTTGACATCTATCATCTGACAGTTTTTGTAATAACTTCAGAGAAGTTTTCAAGCATTTTTGTTTTTTATTTCTTTTCTTGATCCTTTGTCATCTAATATCTGCCATTTATTGTCATTTTTGTAATAACTTCAAATAAGTTTTCTAATATTTTTGTTTTTTTCTTCTTCTTGATCCTTTGTCATCTAGAATCTTTCATTAATCATCTGTCAATATTTTGTAATAAGTTCAGATAAGTTTTCATGCATTTTTGTTTTTGTTTTAAATCTCGATCCTTTGTCATCTGACATCATACTTTAAACATACTTTATTCCCTTCTTAAATTAACAAATAATACATAAGATAGGAAGTGCGTCACAGAAAAAAAGAAAAACATAATTAAGTATCTGTCATTTTTTATAATAACTCCAAATAAGTTGCATAGTATTTTTGTTTTCCTTTTCTTGATCCTTTGACATGTGGAATCTGTCAATTGTGATCTGACATCTGACATTTGTCACCTATCACCTGATATTTTTTTCTAATAAAAAAATAATAAGATTTATAGTAACTTTGTTTTTTTCTAGACCCTTTGTTACCTGTCATCTGTCATTTTTGTAATAGTTTCTGATAGGTTTTCTATATTTTTTATCTTGATCCGTTGTCATCTGTCATTTGTCACCTGTCATTTTTTCTAATAATTTTAAATAAGTATTCAAGTATTTTTGTTTTTTTTCCTTTTCTCGATCCTTTGTCATCTGACATTTGTCATCTGTTATCTGTCATTTCTTGTAATAACTTAAAACAAGTTTTCAAGTACTTTTGTTTTTTTATCCTTTGTCATCTAGCATCTGTCATTTGTTATCAGTCATTTTTTTTAATATAAGTTTTTAAGTATATTTTTGTTGTTTTTCAATTTTGAACTTTTGCCATCTGGCATCCCTTTATCATTTAGCATCTGGCATCTGTCATCTGTCTTTTTTTGTAATACCTTCAGACAAAGTTTTAAGAATTTTTGTTTTTATCTGAATCCTTTGTCATTTGACATCTGTCATTTGTCGTCTGGCACCTGTCATTTGTAATCTGTCAGCTTTAGAGAAGATTTCAAGTATTTTTGTCATCTGACATTTTATAGTAACTTCCGTGAAGTTTTCTTTTCTTGATTTAGATTTATTGTTGTGTTCTTTTATTTTCAGTTGTTTTTAGAGAAACCATGATTTTTTTTTGGATATAAATTCTGTTCTGATAATACTTTTCAGTATCAGATTCTTTCTTTTTGATTTATCGTAGTTTTCATTTACATTCTACGCTATTTTAACTTTCGTATATGTTGCCTTTTGTTCTCGTGTATTTTTTGATAAAAATGTTTAACTGTCACCTGGCGATTGCATTTTATTTAACTGAATAATTCTCTTCATCTATATGTCATATGTTATCTGTCATCTGTCATATATCACCTGTTATCTATCATCTTTCATCTGTAATTAAATATGTTTTTTTATAATTTTCACTGATGTTTTTCAATTGTTTAAAACAATTTTCAATTATTTTTCACTTTCTTTTCCGACTATCCATTTCACATTTTTTTATATATAGCTTTCGCTAGATCTACCACAATAATAACCAAACATATTCCTGACCTATGACAATAAATTATGCATTAACCTTTCGTACTCTTGACCTACCCTAACCATCTTTGTATTGACCTAGTGTTGTCATATTGGTATATAGAGTTTAAGTTAGGAATGCGTTAGGTCAATGGACGGTTTATTGTAGTCGATCAATACTTCTGATCCAGACAATGTACAGTTTGTTGTGATAGGTCAAAAGTACGCTAAGACTAACACAATTCTTGTTGGTGTAGGTTAGGAGTTTGCTGCTTTTAATATACAGTTTATTGTGGTCGGTCATGATGTATAATTATTCACAATCCGGTGAAAATAGTTTCTAGAAATTTTTCGTTTTTCAAGTGGAAATCTCGAATTGAAAAATAAAGTAACCCTTTTGTTTTGACACCTGAGTGAAAAATATTTGGTGCAATAAATTCCTCTCTCTTAAGAGGATGTCAATTACGTACAAACAATTTGGCTAGAAATTTTCAAGTATTCTTCAGTTTCGATTTATAAAAATTGGTTTTTGGTAATTGTTTTTGCTTCATTATTTAAATCTATAAGGAAGAACTGTTCAGACCAGTCAACTCCTTTCATCGAGACGATATCAATGGCACTTAATAATCGATTTATAAATATCAAGAGTTTCAAGGCCCAAGAGATTCGATAGATAATGTAGCACGTTTCTAAATATATCTTTATCCGTTATTGAAAAAAGTGTTATAATAGAGATGATAGTACACATCATAATTATTAAATTACTGTGTAATCTTACACACATATAATCGATTCATCAATATCAAGAGTTTCAACTCCAAAGAGATTCGATAGATAATGAATCACATTTCTAAACATATCTTTATACATTATTATTTTATAATGGTGATGATTGTACACATCACAATAATTTAATTACGGTGTAATCTTACACGCATTGTTTAATTATCAGTAAAATAATTTAGATTAATAATAAAACAATTGATTAAATGTCTTATCTAATCACCACAGTTACTGATAAACTTTTATTGAGCATTTTTTTTTCTATCTCCTCATAAATATTAAATTTATTTAACTTTGTATTACCGACACATACTAAAACACCCTCATGAAAAAAATATACATACTGGTGTTTAAAAATTATTTAAGCAATATAAGAAGTAATTAACCTACAAAACAATGAAACCATTTTAATCCAATAAGATTCCTACAGTAAAAATACAAATTGTAGTATTATGTTACTATTATATTTTTATATATGTATTTGTAATTACAAAAGATGTAATCATTTGAAAACACAGTAATTTGCAAAATTTCCACTGTAAAACCTTATCAGTAATAACATGCAAAAATGTAATTACATAATTAAAGTTTTCTCACAAACTTATAACTTATAACAAAAATAGATTGTAACGATCAATAAATTAAATGACATTTTAGAAAGCTATATGTGATCATCTCATTTACATACGAATCACTGTTTATACAAAAAAAAAAACTGGACATCCGATACTTCTTCAGTAGTTAAAATCTCTAAACAATTTCATACGAATCACTGTTAATAAAAAATTAATAGTGATAAAATTAATTTACATACGATAAAAAAATTAATAAACATGATATAATTTCCAATACTCGAGGAATTAAAACCTCTAAAATAATTTTAACCTTAATATAGCTACGCGTTCCAATTAACAAACATGTCATTTCCGAAGCTCATAAAAACAATTGAAGTGTTTACTTGTCTACAGTAAAAAAAATAACCTAAATCTCAAGTTTCATTGTAAGAGACACACACTTATTTTCCTGTTGTATTAATGTTTATAAAAATACACTAATTATATTTTTTTCTTTAGTTTACAGTAAATAAATCATTTATTGAGTATACTTTTAAAGATTTCACTCTAGGTGAATTGAAACATTGGATTGATGAGGCTTTTACTTGGTGAAATGGAATTGAAACATATTGGGCTAATCATTGTCAATTTTATTTTGTTAAAAATGAGATAAAATATACAAGCGTTTATTAACCCCTACCAGCACAATTATTTTTGAAAGTAAAGTGTTTGTGCTCGAGATATCACAGGCGTATGCGAGACGTGGTTAATAAAGTTTAGAATTTACAGATACAGAAATGAAAATTAATAAAAATAACGTATTAATAATAAAATAATTAAGAATTTAAAAAAATGTAAACGAAGAAACTAATAAGCACAAGTGGATTTTAATTGTTAAAAATATAATAATTAAGTCGCACTTATAACACTGACCTTTAATTTTTGTTTACGTCCAATCATCAAGACCACGACGACCTTCATCAGCTTTTATTACGATACTATAATAAGTTTTGAGGTTACTCATTTTTTGGTTACGTTAATTACTTCATGACAGATGAGAACCAACAAAACAAAACACTGATTTTCATCACTTACACGTAAAATAAATATATTTTATACTAAATGTATAAATTGAAAACCCTACACACTTAATAGGTAGAAGGGTATATGATTATATATATGTATAAATTGAATACGTAAAATATAAATTGATAACGGGATTAGGTGAATGTGAAATCTAATATGATAGTACGAATTGTTTTAATTTGTGCACACTTAACCTTGCCGCTAATTGAATTCTGAAGATTAGCTTTTCATTCGTAAATATTAATGCGTGTCCTCCGCATGAAGTTTTCAATGCAAATCGGTGATGACATTGAAAATTTAAAAAAAAAAACAAATGACTATTATACCTTTAATAATTTTGCGTTGTTTATTGTTGATAAACACTGAACGTCGGTGGAATGTGTTTGGGCGAGTATGTAAAGGTTTTATTTATTTATAAAAAAAAAATCGGTACAGGTTAGTATCGTGTAAGGCGTTTACGGGGGCGTATTACGTTTGTGATAACAGCTGCACAGGACTCACCGTTAACACTGCATCCGTATTATCCTATAATTGCACATTATTTTCGTTTAGCTCCGCCAGAATTTTCACAAAGAAAAAAAACTGTTTGACATTCGTTACATTATGACAGTGCGTTGACAAATCAGAGGCGGCCGACGCTCCGGGTGGAAGAATTTAATTAACTTCGGTAATAATTAAGAGCGCGCACACCCCGAAAGCACGTCCGCACGCACGCACGCATATTTTAATTTCGCACGGATTAATTAAAAATAGCGAGTACGCCCAATTTAAAAGAAACGTGCATTTATTATTAGATCGGGATTCCCTCGCGGCGCGACGCGAAACAATGTTAACGGGCGTGACTATAATTAGGCTCGGATTTGATTCGAAACCGTCGCCCGAACGCGTTCGCCAGAGGCAGGTATGAAAATGCTGGCCCGAGGCACCTGCGAACACCTGTACGCGCGATATGGTTCCGTTCCGGCCGCGTGATTTGTACGCCGCGCGGCCACGGAAATTCGTATTGTGGTATTACTGCGCTTTCTCCCTCCTTCCTTATAATTACGAAAAGTACACACTTTAAATATACTTACGGTATTAACAATTATTTAAAAATATAATTCAATTAATTTAAATCAAATAAAAATATTTGATTTCGTACATTTTAATCACGCCATCTGTTAATAGAATTTTCATTTGATTTTAAATATTACCCACTGCAATAATTCATAAAAAACAGTTATTTTAATTTAATTTGCATAATTAATAAGCATTTAATGTACACAGAATGATTGATCAATAATTATTTAATGCTGAATTGTATATTCAAGTCGGTACCGTTTATGGTATTTTTAAATATATTACTGATTTATTAATGCAACCAAATATACAATCTGTATTTGTAATTTTCACAAACATTAGCCTTAATTAGTTTTAATGTTTTATTAAAAATTAAATTAAAACTGTGACTGATTTAATTGCACAATTATAAGTTTTAAAATCAACTTTTAAATATCAGTAATTTATTTAACAAAAAATGTTTATCATCGAAGAAGAGCATATTGGGTTGCATAAGCATATGAAAAATTAATATTTATTATTTATCTTATTTAAAAGATTAGATTGAATTATCTTAATCGCTACAAAAAATATTGCGGGTTTTACAAGATTGGTTAAATTAGTTAATTAGTTTTAAATCCAATTCATTTCATTTAGTCCGAGTTATTAATGGATTAAAATTGATTTTATTTAAAAAAATGTTTATTGAAATGCTATAAGTTTTCAATAAACAAATATTAATAACTTAATAAATATTTATTTTCATATTCATGAGATTTAAATAATATTTATATCTAGAATAAGGTACTTAAAGAAATTTTTTCATAAAGATTTTAACATCAAGTATTATTCTCACACCTTTTAAAGTTAGAAAATAGCATTTCATCATCATGACTAAGATGTGATAAATATATATTGATAGAAAATAGAAAAGACCACACGCCGGTGGTGGCGCATCGGTTACGGCCCCGAACTGACGTGCAGCAACGTTGATTCGGGTCAGTAGTCGGATGGGTGACCGGTACCATTCACCATTGGGATACAATTAATGGTGCTTTAGAGTGACGGGGGCGATCCTTTAAAGTAACAAGCTCATTTACACACACACAAATACACAAATGACACATGGCGGAAGGACCACGTGGTCGATAGCCTAACACTACTACTACTACTACTACTAGAAAAGACCTACCCTACATATATAATTTCATTTCAAACACTTACCCTTTTACAATTTCCTGAATACTTCAGCCTGAAAAGTGGTGATATTTCTAATAAATCGAAACCCAGTGTTGTAGTTTAAGTATAAATGTATATGTAGGGTGGGTGGGTGGCCACTATCCCACCCTCCAGTTTTAACAACACAATCGACCATTTTTTATATAAAATTAAATGAATACAATTAAATATTTAGGTATATATTGATATGAAAAAAATAATTTAATCAATACTTGATTTAGAAATAATAATTTAGACTCAAAAAAACTTTACTTGTTATATTTCTGACAACGTTTTAACTATTCTTTGTCTGTTGGCCCTGTTTATCAGTGCCCCTATTCTCTTAACGTCCGCTATTTCCATTACTCTATCTAAATGCAGTATTATCTATCCATTAATACTTTATAAATTACAATATTTTTATGGGGTCAATAGTACTTTCCAAATATTGAACGTATAGAGTACCATCCTTTAATTCATTTCGTAGGAAGGTTGCGTTCAATCCCCAAGTGAATAAAAACGTTATGAAATTTGTAATTAGCAGTTTTTAGCGAGGCGAGAATAAAGCACGCAATTGTTAAAACCCGTTCTGTTGTTCATCATGCTCGAAGAGTAATTATGTGTCATCAGCGTCGCGAGTTCCTGCATTGTATGATAATTAGCAAAATTACACTACGAATTTAGCCAATGTTAAATTTATGCCGACGGAACCATTGTTGTTCTGCATTTCAAGCTAAGCACATTCAGGCGGAATTTAATTTGCTGATAGAGAGAGAGAGAGAGAGAAGAATTTCAGGTCTTTTTTAAATCTACGAAATAAGTTTGTTTATTTATGTTAAATCTGATTAAATGATGAACTTGACATTCAAAAATAACACTAAATTCGCCCAAAAACTCTTGAAGTTTGTTTGACAGAAATTAACTTCAATATTTTTTCTTACGTTTTAATGTAACTAAAATCTATAATATATAAATGATTGTAAAGTAGAAGCATCCACAATTACATATTTAAAATCTATAAATCATTTTATGTGAATGTATGTATAAATATTGGAACTATACAGGGTCCTGCAACAGTGCGTCAAGCTTTCCTAGCGCCTTTCTCGTAAGAGATAGAAAAAAATGTTTCATATAAAAATTTATTGAATTAAAAATCTCTATGCCGTAAAATTATTTTTAAATATACAGGGTGTCCCAATTTTGCGTTATAACAAAAGCAAACATTTTTTTAAATGGAACACCCTGTATATTTTTTCATTTTATAATTTGGATAGTATTTTATAACTTAAACCTTTTTTTTGTTTTTAATTTCGATATGGCATTTCCGAGTTATTGACGTTTTTCTGAAAAAAATGTAAAAAGCGGAGGTTCACAAAAAAAAATATTCTGATGTTGTATTTAAAATTTAAGAAATTTTCTTTTTCCTATGGTTGGTCATAAGTACTGTTTATGTACCAGTGTTAAAAATGTTCACTTTTGAGGAACCCTGCCTTTGTATCAGACACGCCATTTTCTAAAATTTCAAATTGTCGTAACTCTTTTTTTTTAAATGGAATCATATATTTTTTTTAATTTCATATTATTCTGCATCTAATTTCCTACAAAAAATATTAAGCATACCCTATACCTAAAAGTGATATTTTTCAAGATATAAAAAAATTTATATTTCAAACGGTCCTTGAATACGAATTTGTTTTTGAATAGATAGCCATGACTGAAAAAATGCATCTGTCAATTAAACAATTAGTTTGACATGTAAATGGGAGGTGTGAATTACAAAAAACAAAAGAAGAAAGCCTATCATCAACGAGGAACCAAAAAGACATTGGTGAAGGAACTGGCATAAGCGAGAGGTCAGTACAAAGCATTCTGAAGAAAAATCGATGCTTTGTACTGACCTCTCGCCTATGCCAGTTCCTTCACCAATGTCTTTTTGGTTCCTCGTTGATGTTAGGCTTTCTTCTTTTGTTTTTTGTAATTCACACCTCCCATTTACATGTCAAACTAATTGTTTAATTGACAGATGCATTTTTTTCAGTCATGGCTATCTATTCAAAAACAAATTCGCATTCAAGGACCGTTTGAAATATAAATTCTTTTATATCTTGAAAATTATCACTTTTAGGTATAGGGTATGCTTAACATTTTTTGTAGAAAATTAGATGTAGAATAATATAAAATTTAAAAAAATATATGATTCCATTTAAAAAAAAAGAGTTACGACAATTTGAAATTTTAGAAAATGGCGTGTCTGATACAAAGGCAGGGTTCCTCAAAAGTGAAAATTTTTAACACTGGTACATAAACAGTACTTATGACCAACCATAGGAAAAAGAAAATTTCTTAAATTTTAAATACAACTAAGAATACTACTAGAAGAATAATTTTTTTTGTGAACCTCCGCTTTTTATATTTTTTTCAGAAAAACGTCAATAACTCGGAAATGCCATATCGAAATTAAAAACCAAAAAAAGGTTTAAGTTATAAAATACTACCCAAATTATAAAATGAAAAAATATACAGGGTGTTCCATTTACAAAAATGTTTGCTTTTGTTATAACGCAAAATTGGGACACCCTGTATATTTTAAAATAATTTTACGGCATAGAGATTTTTAATTCAATAAATTTTTATATGAAACATTTTTTTCTATCTCTTACGAGAAAGGCGCTAGGAAAGCTTGACGCACTGTTGCAGGACCCTGTATATATTGTATAACTAATAAAAGCTTTTAATATTACGTGTTTCGGTCGATAACTTAGAGGTACGGTTGTTGTAAATGGAAAAATTCAATTAACCTAATAAATCTCTGTATCAAACATGCATGCGTGCCAAACTCTTATCACTTACCAAAACTACGTCCCAACATTCCAGGTGTGGCCAATGGAATATAAATTATAGCCACGAATTTTTATTTATTTTAAACTTTTCTATTCGAAAGAGCTTTTCAATCCATTAAATTCTATATAAAAACCGTTGATTATGTTAATATAACTGGAGGGTGGGATAGTGGCCACCCACCCGCCCTACATATGCATTTAAACTTAAACTATAACACTGTTTTATTAATTTTGTTGAAATATAAACACTAATGATGATATTTTCATAAAATTAAAAGAGTATGAGTGATTAAAGTACTATTGTATATGCAGGATGGGTGGCCACTATCCCAACCTTCAATCAGTTTTACTAAATACATTCTGAAATTCATAAAAACAATTCAACTTTAATCATTATTTAAACACTTTTATTTGTATGATTACCTATGCAAAACTTCAGCTGATTTTATAATAATTGGGGGGTGTGATAGTGGCCACCCAAAACTCTCGCTTGTGTTTTACTGGTTAGAGGGTGGGTTAGAGGACAACCACCCACCCTACATATATATTTATAGTCTAAAGTAAAACAGTGCTTATGGTCTTTCTATTAACTTAAATCTTTTACATTCAGTTTACTTGAAACTTAACGTCAGTAAGTGATTAGAGTTCAATGTATATGTAGGGTGGGTGGGTGGCCTCTATCCCACCCTCTAATCAGTAAAACATACCCGAAGTTTCTTGAGGAATTCTTTTTAACATAGTAAGTAATTATTCTATTAAATTTTATATCAACTTAGTTATATTATATTTTCAATAAATAGTTAGTGGCAATGCTTGAACCCACCCTTCAGTTAAAAAATCAAATGTGAGGTTTATTCATAGAAATCCTATACTTAATAAATAGTTTAGCGCAAAAACTATGCACTGATTTCGTTATTATTATGCATTATTAATTTAGGGAAACTCTTGCTCGTGTTTTACTGGTTGGAGGGTGAATTAGAGGCCACCCACCCACCCTACATATATATTTATATTCTACAGTAAAACAGTGTTTATGTTTTCTCTCTTAAATCAAAATTTTTACATTTAGTTTACTTGAAACCTAACGTCAGTCAATGATTAGAGTTCAATATTTATGTAGGGTGGGTGGGTGGCCTCTATCCCACTCTCCAATCAGTAAAACATACCTGAAATGTCTTGAGGAAAAATTTTGATTACAATTAGCAATTAATCGACTAAAATGTAAAGCATTTTTATTATAGTACACTTAAATTACTTAAATCATGAAGGGCAGGGGTGGATTAGAGGCTACCCATCCACACTATGTATTTATTTTATTGTGTTTTTCTTCATTTACATCAAAGTCTTGGCATTTAGTTTAACTGCAAACTTAACGTCGATCAGTAACTAAAATTAAAATATATATGTAGGGTGGGTGGGTGGCCACTATCCCACCTCTAAAATCACTAGAAAACGCTCGAGGTTTCTTGAGAAAAATTTTTGATCATAATAAGTAATCATTCTATTAACTTAATTGTATTTTATTTTCAATAAATTGTTAGTGGCAATTCTTTAAGCCACCCTTCAATTGAAAAATCAAATGTGAGATTTGTTCAAAGTTATCCTATACTTAATAAATAGCTTAGCATAAAAACTATGCACTGATTTCGTTATTATTATGCATTATTTAATTTAGCGAAACTCTAGCTCGTGTTTTTACTGGTTGGAGGGTGGATTAGAGGCCACCCCACCCACCCTACATATATATTTATATTCTACAGTAAAACCGTGTTTATGGTTTCTCTCTTAAATCAAAATTTTTACATTTAAGTTTACCTGGAAACTTAACATCAGTCTGCGATTAGAGTTCAATATGTATGTAGGGTGGGTGGTGGCCTCTATTCTACCCTCCAATCAGTAAAACATACTTCAAGTTTCTTGAGGATAAATTTTGATTACGATTAGCAATTAATCAAATAAAATTTAAAGCATTTTTATTATAGTACTCTTAAATTACTGTAAAAGCATCATGAAGGGGATGGGTGGATTAGAGGCTACCCATCCACACTACGTATTTTATTTATAATCTAAAAATTATGCAGTATTTGTGCTTTCTTCATTTACATCAAAGTCTTGACGTTTAGTTTTAACTGCAAACTTAACATCGATCAGTGACTAAAGTTAAATATATATGTAGGGTGGGTGGGTGGCCTCTATCCCACCCTCCAATCAGTGAAACATACCCGAGGTTTCTTCGAGAAATTTTTGTTAACATACTCGTAGTAAGTATTATAATTACTTTATTAAATTTTTCTTCAATTATATTATATTTTCAATAAATATGTAGAGAAGGTGACATTCCTTTAACCCACCCTTCTGTTGACAAATCATACGTGAGGTTTATTAAAACGAATCCTACAGTTAATAATTAATTTGGAATAAAAAATTAAGTATTTTATTTGTAATTTAATACTTTGATTTGTTAACATTGTATATTATTTTTTAGTGAAACTTTCGGCAAGAGCGTTTCCAGCCAACTGGCTTAGGGGGGGTAATTTTAAAAAGAGAAAAAACTTAAATATTTTTATTATTCCATAAATACAATGCAATCAACATCATAAAATATAATTTATATATAAAAACAACTAAATATAACATAATAAAATATTCTATAAAATTTGTACATATTTGTCTAACCAATATTATTAAAAACACGATTTTAAAGTAACATCTAAATCTTCGCCAGTTTGTTGTCAATAAAACACTAGGTGTTATTGTGTTAAAATTGAACAAATTCATCGTGTTTTTAATAAATCTGTATTGCGGATTTGCAATAATATTATTCAGGAGCGGTAAATAAATAAATAAATATATATATATATATATATATATATATATATATATATATATATATATATATATATATATATATATATTACTTCGATAATAATCCTCTAACCTAAAACAGCGAACCACGTACATGCAAAGTCCATAAAAGAGTAAATAAGTAGTGTTAAAACATATAAAGAAGTGGGAAATAAAAAAATAAATTAGTACAAAAAGAGCAAGAGCTGTTGATATAGCTCTGAATATGGATTCCAAGGTTTCCAAATGAGCAATAGAGAATAGAAAAATATAGAGGAAAAGAAGCAGCAAACCAAAACAACAGAATACAAAAATAGAACAAAGGAAGATGAAAACAAGGACAAAACTCACGGAGAAGGCAAATCTAAATATAGCTAAGAACGATGTGGAAATGGAGGAACCAAAAAGCATGTTTAAAGACTTGATGAGAGAAATGGAAAAAAACACAGAAGATCTAAAAGAAGAGATCAGAAAACGAAAGAATGAAATTAGTAATATGGAAGAGAAGTGCGAGGTAGAAAAGCAAGAGATGATAAAAAGAATCGACAACCTGGAAACAAAGTGGAAAATGGTGGCCATCAATAGTACTTTCCCTATATTTTAAAAATATCAAAAAAATATGTTTAAATAAAACTTGTTCAGTTTTTCATTCCCTTTAAGTTTTGTTTAAACTTTTTTTTAAATTTTTCATATTTAGAAAAAATATCACAAAAAAAAAACAGAAAAACGCCACTTCTAGTCTATGAATGTTCACCAAAAGCTTTTCAGTTCCAGTTTATAACTATAAAACCTTAAGTTAAAAGTTTCATCTTAATAGGATCATTTATTTTTGAGATACAGCGCAAACCGACAGATACACTCACACGCAGACACAATTCATTTTTCAGAAATCAGTGGAATGGACTCAGGGGACCTCACAGCGGAGTAGTAGTAGTATAGTGTTAGGCTATCGACCACGTGGTCCTTCCGCCATGTGTCATTTGTGTATTTGTGTGTGTGTAAATGAGCTTGTTACTTTAAAGGATCGCCCCCGTCACTCTAAAGCACCATTAATTGTATCCCAATGGTGAATGGTACCGGTCACCCATCCGACTACTGACCCGAATCAACGTTGCTGCACGTCAGTTCGGGCCCGTAACCGATGCGCCCACCACCGGCGTGTCTCACAGCGGATATTTCCGCAATTTTTTTTTTTTTTTTAAATCATGAAAACAATACTTCCCCAATTTATACTATATAAAAAAGTAAAAAGTAAGAACAGCAAATAAATAAAAAATAATATCATAATAACAGGCTTAGCAGGAGAGGTAAACCATGAACAGAAGGAAGTCGAGAATTTCACATTACATAGTGAAAACAAATAGTACGAGACGAAGTTGGGACATAGGAAACAAAACAACAAATAATGAGAGCTGAAGGAAATCTAAGAGGGTCCAAGATATACATAAATAATGAAAAAAAATCTTACAAAAAACAGAGAAATAGCAAGAGAAGAAAAAGCAAAAGAAAAGAGAGTACGAATAGGATACCAAAAGATAACAATTAACAGAGAGGAGTACGAATAACAAAGCAACTAATAGAAAAGCAAATAAAAAACAAGACATCACAGTGAGAAAATGGCACAAGAAAAAAACAAGAAAAGAATAAGATTACAGAAGATACAAAATAGCAAATAAAATAGTGGAACACAAAATCAAGATAGCAAAAAAGCAATTCTGGGAGTAGTTCGGTAAGAAACTGAAAGAAACGTTCACAGTAAACCAAAAGAAGTTTTACAGCACAATTAAACAAATGAGGAATAAAAGGACACTAAGCCAACCAAGTATAAAAGACAAAAACGGAAATATAATAACAAGAGAAACGAAGATATTAGAAAGATGGAAAGTATACTTAACAAAAGAACCGAAACATACCATAATGGAGATGAAGAAGGTGAAACAAATGAAGGAAACAACGAAATAACAATCGAAGAACTGGAGGCAGAAATCAAGAAAATAAAACTAGGAAAATCTTCAGGTATAGATAACATCATCAATAATAAGAATAAAAAATAGCAAACAAAGAGCCGAGAACACAAAGATGGGGTTTAAAAATATGGAAATATTAAAAATGCAAATATTAATGTTTGCCGACCACGTAACACTAATAGCAGATTCCGAAGAAAAACCTGAAAATTTTCAAACAGGAGCTGAAAAAGATAAATATAAACAAAACCAAAACTATGATATCATCAAAAGGGAGCAATCACAAAATAGAGTTAAACGGAAAACAGATAGAGGAGGTTAAGCAGTTCAAATACCTGGGTTCAACAATAGAGGAAACAGGGAAGATCGATTCAAAAAAAGATTAGAGAAAAGAGAGATTACAAAAACAATAAAAGCAGAAGAATATAAAAGAATTGTAAGACATTCACTGCTATATAGTAGTGAATCATGAGTAACCATAGAGAGTTAAAAGAGCAAAACCAATGCAATGGAAATGTGAAGCCTAAGAAAGATAGAGGAAATTACAAGAAGAGACCAAGTACGAAATACAGAATTAAGAAAACATCTCAACAGCTCAATATTAAACCTATAAAATATTACTGATTTTATTAAAAGAGAAATAATTAGGATGGTTAGATAAAAAATGAATCAGGAAGACCAAGGAAGGGTTAGAACGAGTAAGTAAATCAAGGAGCGGAAAGAAGAGGAATAGAATGGAAAGAATTAAGAAAAATGACACAAAGTAGGAAACAGTGGTAAAGAAGTGTAAAAGCAAATAACTGACACATATTGTAGAAAATAAGTCTGACACACTTAATGGATAAAAGGGGAAAAGATAAATAAAAATAATCCTCTATAATAGGTTGATCCACGTTTGGTCTATTTCTCTGGTATTTGGTAATTCGAGGTTTCGTCATTTCAATTTGTAATTCGTTTAAAATATTAACTGCATCATTATAAATTGGATAAAGACAATGGATAAAGATAAATTTATTAGCGTAAGATTTTTCCATTAACTTAAATTGGACAAGGTTGACTACAATATAGATACAGCACCCTTCAATTCTTCCAACATAACGGAACATCCATCTATTCCAATTGAAGTATAGGCTCATGAGTAACATTATTATAATTATCATATTTCAAGAGACATTTGTGAAATATGTTTAACTTTTTTAAAGTTATGTCACCAGCTGCAATTCGAATCGTAGAATTTCACGAAAATTACCCTCGTTTGTAATAGATTTTATATTTAAGAGAGAACCAGCATCACGATGATATCGTAAGGTTTCCCTCCAAAAAATATACTTTTGATTATTAGTTTTAATCTATTTTCTTCAGTTTGTCCATATTTAATTTATTTCTTACATCTCGTGATGGGGTATTGATTGATTTTATAAAATGTTTCGCATAAACAATTGAATTTTTATGGTACTTAGTATTTTTATGACTCATCGAAACATCATCTTTACCTGATAATTTAGAATATTGATATACTGGCTAAGATACTAATTTTTGCAATGGTACTTGTTGGTGCAACCCACCAAATTTTGTAAAAAAAGAAGCAATATTTGCAAAAGATTCCGTTTAAATGATTAGAAAACATTAACCAATTAAATTGTCTAAAATGTTATTCAGACAAGTAATATTTAGCATCATTTTCCCCTTTTTTTATGTACAGAATAGGTTTCCATTTACAATTTACATTACTAAATTTAACTATATCAATGTAAATTTTAACGCTATTAGATTACATATTGTAGAAAAATCAGGAATAAATTCATTTAAAAGAATGCATATATTATTCCTAAAATCAAAAAAAAAACTGTATGTACATACAATATAATTGATTGCATTATAATAAATTGGTAATTAGTCAGTAACCATTAAAAATTTAGGATTTATATGCGACGTGCAAACATTTTCGGTTTATATCTTTTACATTTAAACCAAGACAAGAAATATTATAAATTGAACTAAGAAATGTAATTCGCGCTCTCTTAATGAAAAACAATGTAACAATTAACGATACCAAAGAGGCGAATAGTATCAATATATGTCGAGTATTATTAGAAAAGGGAACCCCCTGTGCAAAGGAAGAATGTCATCACTTCTCCAACGGTGCTTGCGTTATCATTAATTTGTGTACATTGCCTCCCTGTTTTGGAAAAATGCATCGTCATAGATCGCTGATTAGATTCACCAACACTTAACTTGTTTGTTTGAAATATTAGTAATTTTTAAGAATAAAAAAATAAACGAACGAATAATTCTTAGGGGGGGGGGGGTAATTACCCAATTACCCCCCCCCTGGAACCGCCACTGACTTTCGGTAGTGTTTTACTGGTTGGAGGGTATATTAGAGGCCACCCACCCACCCTACATATATATTTATATTCTACAGTAAAACAGTGTTTATGATTTCTCTCTTAAATCAATATTAATCAAAAGAGAAGAAGACAAGTTTTAAGGAAACTCTGGCAAGAAATATGTAGAAAAGTTTCTAGGAACATACCGAAAAAATTGATAAAATTAAATATAGAGAAATAGAAAATTTTGTTGACTCCCTTCAACGATGGTTTGCAAAATGGCACATTAAAATCAATCCCCACAAATCACAGCTCCTAATCCCTTATCACCGCAGCAATAATTCACCTCACAAAGTCCATATTTCCCAAACTGCGATCCCTCCCTCAGTTTCTATTAAGTACTTGGGCATAACCATAGATCAAAAAATTAATTTTAAAAAACATACAGCCATAACAAAAAGCAAAATTACTTCTAGGGCAAAATGCTTTAGAAGTTTAACTTACAAAAACAATGGTATTAATACCAGAACCGCCGTAAAAATTTATAAGATGATCTGCCGCCCACTACTTGACTATGGTTGTGCCCTCTGTCCCAACCCCAGCAATCCAACCTCCCGTAATATTGAAGTTAGCGAGCGAGCATCCCTGCGTACCCTAACAAAACTCCGTCATCCTCTTAATCCTCTACACAATCCCTCCAATCAGCTCCTCTATGATACTACTTTAGTTATCCCCATCCTAGAACGTCTTCGATTCCTTTCAGAAAAATTCGCCAAAAATCCTTTTAACTTTCACATATTATCCCTATACTGTCTTCCTAGAAACCGAAACATAATCCCTAAATATAAAAACCCACATTCTACCATTTTTGATTCCATTTCATCATTTCATGCATCTACTCACTAACGACTGACGCCATATAACTGGACAAGATAAGGCAGAAAGACCTCTGGTCGATAGCCTTTTGACAGATTAATACACTAACACATCATTCATTATTCATCATTTTAATGTAAATATGTACAAAATTTGTCAATAAATATATGTTACTACTACTAGAAAATTTTGCTTGAAAATTGTACAAAAAGGTTCCCAATTTTTTTTTATTTTGAAATTTGGAAGAGGAATATAGCATTATTACCTTAAAATACATTTGATTATGATTTATTCCAGCGTACTCTTGACCTACCAAAATAACTAGTACAATGACCTATCGTATTTTCGATCTACCTTAATAAATATTGCATTAAGTTAGGTTAAACGTACGAAAGTTCATGCGTACAATTTATTAAGGTTGGAAAATATCAAGTCTAAAGTCTTTGTTTTTCTCAATTATTGATTTCTTTTCTCAATATTTATATTAGCTGGTTTTAAACTATTTATTTTTGCCAGTGATAACGTGATTTTTATTCCAATATTATTGAAATATACTGAAAAAGTACTTTAATTGATACACCACTATTTTTTTAAAGTAATTATAATACACTGAATTGAAAAATTCACTATGTTTTAACCACAAATAATTATTGTAAAAATATTATATAACGTGTAGGCACAATTATATAAATCTAAACAACACAGCACGACTCGAGTTTCGACGTTTTATCGTCATTATCAAGTCTCTTTAGTAATTATAATATTTAAATAATCAGAATTGTTTCAGTAATCAATTAAACTTATTATTTCAAAGTGATTTTCACTTTATTTATTATTATTATTATTAGTATAGAAATGTGCCTGTGTTGTTAAAAAGGGGTCAACAGTTATTACAGTGGTCAATTTGGTGGTGACTTGTTCATTGCATTCCTAAGAAATCGCTCTAGTTTTATTAACATAAACAAGACTTTCTTATATTATTAAAAATATTAACACAGTAATTAAATAAATGTTGTTATAATTAAATATTTATTTACTAAACCTACATTAATATTTTAATGCTTAGAGGGTAAGTTAGGGGCCACCCACCTACTCTACATATAAATTTGAATTTTCATTCATTGATAATATTTTGGTTTCCAAAAGAAATCTACACCTCTTAGTGGTGATGAAGATACTGACTCAAAAACCATTGTTTTAGTTTAAGTTCAAATGCATATGTAGGGTGGGTGGGTGTTCACTACCCTACCCTTTAGTATTAATAACATAAACAAGATTTTCATCAAAAATATTATGAAAAAATATTAACACAGTACTTATTTAAGAAATTTAAAAAAATACTACACTTTATATAAATTGAAATATTTTTATGTTTAAATAAATGAATTATTATTTCAAAATGGTTTTCACTCTGAATGAATGTTAATTAAGCGTATAGAAACGTGCTCGTGAACAACCTGTCAGCTGTAGATTGTTAAAAAGGGGGTCGACAGTTATTACAGTTATCAATTCGATGGTGACTCGTTCATAATAAGGCAGACTTTGTCCATTGTATTCTTAAGAATTTCATTTGATTTCGATTATTGTTTTATTTATGCTGTCATTTATAATTGATTGGCTAAAATAATATATTATGTATATATTTAATCGATTAATGTTTACAATCGATAAATATATTTTTATAAATGTATCCTTAGAATAAAATTAATAATCATATACTAAAATATGATTAGAAATTGACCTTACTGTATGGCTAAGACGGAATATTAATTAAATCTTTTGTGTCTTACAAATATTCTATAACAATCGGAACATAAAATTTGGTATTTTCACTATTTTTTAATCAAATCAATTTGAATTTTTAGCGTTACAAAGATATTTAAAAATAAGTGATTGTCGAATAATATTATTGTTTGATAATAACGAGCTAAAGTTACAAGTGTAATTGAAGAAGTGGTACCAAGAAAGTTAATTGTTTCTTTTATTTTGAGATATAACTTTAATTAGTTGTCTAAAAGCCATTTAATGATTTTTTTTCAAAAGAATTTTTATATGATATTTGTCAAAAATATTTTTAATCTAAAAAAATGAAATAAATATAATCCCTAGTTAATTTGCATATTTTTTTTTTGTTAAAGCATATTTTTTTTAGCTATTGCTACATTTTTATTTAATCCATTGCCTCTAACTGAAATTAATGAAGAGTTTGTGTGTATAGCAGTGAAAAACTGATGGCTTATTTAATAAAATATCACATACGAATGGATAACGGTGAATCGCTTGCTTCATTATCAATTAATTTCGGTATTGGTGAAAGTTTGGAGTGGCATAACACTCTACCACATAGGCGATGAATCACCAGCAATGAGGTAAAGTTTATTTATAATGTGCTCGACGGCGACAATTACGAAATTAACTTAACGAGTTTGTGTCACGGTGCCACGAGCACATTTACAATTGTTCCTGCACTTCCGCGGATTATTCCCATTCATCTACAAAACAGACTGCTAATAGGAGGACCGTCCGTCCCGTCGTCAAGTAGATGTGCAAATTCTATGGAAGAGATTTCTAATTGCCAACTTTCTTCGTTGAAACTCATTACATTCGTATTATTAATTGTAAGTCAATATAGTAGAGGAATTATTATTCTATAATAATAAATAATTGTATACGTTCAAGTGGAACTATTGTTGTTAATTTATTGAGTAATAGAATTAAGAGATATAATACCTAAGTACGTATTTTCATTTCCTGAAATATACCTTTAGTAATACAAGCTGAATTTAAACAGTCGCAACAGCTGTATTAATGCCTTTCCAAATTTTTCGACTAGTGAAATTGTGGAAGAATTTGAAATTAGTGTAAAATTTAGTGAAACAAAGTGTTTTTAATTAATTACCTATTATTCCACAAATGTTTCACCACGAGGTAAATAAGAAAATCATTCATGAAATTTGAAATTAATCACTACACTATTTGGAAAATCATAAAAAAAACTATTTGAATTGTAACCTTAAACACATTTTTTAGAAATGATTTTATATAAAAATACAAGTATAAAAACAAATCAATTCATTGAAACAATAGAAAAACTCTTACATTTGATGCAGTGATTGGAGATTTTAGAACTAAAGACTCTTTAGAAATATATATATATATTTCAAATAAACACTATGTACCCTTCATAGGGTGTGTGTTACTCTTTAGAAGTAAAAAAATATAATACTCACTGTTTTGAATCCATAAAAGATTTAAGTCCTTGGAACATCATTTAATTAACAAACAAAAAAACTTAATTTAACAAATTAACCGCACACATATGAAATCGACACGTGAACTGTTACGAATAAAATCCACACACTTGCGCACACAAACACATTCACACATATTATGAATTGTGTAGAGAAAGCGCGAGTTATATCCGTTGTTACCTTCCTCGCGGTAACTGCCTTAACGTCCTTTACCAAATTTAGTCCTCGGCCTCTGCCGTACATTTAGATTATTATGCAAGCCGAGAAACGCATTCAATTATTGCATCAATAAGGTAATAAGGTAATAAATGAGGGATTTTTCATGCCGTTGAATACAACCTGCGAACTGTTATCTTCGTCACAGACAATGGCGGAGGTAATTGTAGCACAATAGATTCCGAGACATTGCAACAATTATTGCTAGCTTTCATCCGTATGTACGGAATTAAAGAAATTAAATATTAACGGTACGAACGTTGTTACAATACAGAAACATACCGATGTGGTCATTACGATAAATTTCCATTTATTTATAATCCTGTTTCATCACTTAATTTTCATGTAACTAGTAGTGTTTAGCAATTGAGGAATAATTATTACGTTTTTGTGTAATGTATTGCTTTGGATTGTCAATATTGTGAAAATTATTAATTAGGAAATTTTTCATTTTGTTTTACTAATTCTTAGTTTTTTTTTTGTAATTTTCTATTAATAGTTTTCGTTGTTTAAAAAAAAGAAATCACTTCAATTATTGATTTTTCCACCAACAAAAGCCACAGGCATAATATTTTCTTTTGAATTCATTGACATAAAATAGATCAGATTGCCAGATCACAAACTATATTTTACGTCATCTGTCATCTGCATTCTATTATCTTCAATGTGTCATCTGTCATTTCTTACGTTGACAAATCTGTTTGTCAAAGTAATAAAATGCAGATGACAGATGACATAAAATATATACCACAGATGACACATAAGACATTTGATAAACATTTGAGAAATCACAAAATATATTGACATTTAGTATATTAAAAATTATAGTGAATAGATTAAAATTTACATTTTATGTAATTTTATTACCAAATTAACAAGTTTATAAAAATATGCCAATTTAGCATCATTTAACAAATTTGGCAAAAAAATAAACAGATAATAGACACAATTCACAAATGACATTGACAAGTAACAAATGACAGATGACATTTATCAGATTGATAAAAGTCACATGCAACAGATAAGTAACAATTAGCAGATTACAAATGATAGAAATAGATGACAGGTGACAGAAAATAGTTTCCATGATTAACATTCAACAAACAAAACTTTAGATTAACAAATGAAACATGACAGATGTCAGATGAGAATATAAATTTCACAATTCAACAATTGAAAATATTTATTTAAAGATCCGATCTGTTAGTCAGATGATAGACACAGTTAATAATAAGTGATAAATGAGATAACAAATGTCAGATGTCAAATAACAGATTATAAATTGACAGTTGACAGATAACATAGATAACACAAGACATATTGACGTTTGCAAAAAATGGATATAGGCATATAGTAAATGATAAGATAGAATGACAAATACGATATGACAGATAGCTGTTGGTTGTTATTTAACATCCTACAGTAATATTTTCTGTAAGTTCTTACAAACAATTAAGAAATATTTAAAAAAAAAACTACAAATGTTAGATGTCAAATAACAGATTAGAAATTAACAGTTGACACATAACATATGAACAAAACATATAAAGATGATAAATGGCAGATGACAGATTGACAGGTGACATGTTATAGGCAATTTTATCATATGCGACAAATAGGTTACAAGTATATGGCAAATGATAAGATAGAATGACAAACAAGATATTATAGATAGCAGTTGGCAAATTGTACAGTAATATTTTCTATTATATCTGACAGACACATTTAATAAATGGAAAATACTAAACGCAAAAATTATTAATTTTTGAAAATATTGTTTTCATCAAATAAAACGCAAGTGGGAAAATAAAAAATAAAAAAATACATTCCAGATGGGTATAAAATGTGGACACACCAGAAGTAGTATCCCTAAGGATAGTATTTTCAAAATTACTTTAGTTTTTGAATATGCAACAATTTTTTAAAAGGTTATAAATTTTTGAAAATTTTGTTTTTATCAAATTAAACTCAAGATGGGAAATTCCAGAAAAAATATATTCCAGATAGAGATAAAATAATGGACACACCAGAAACAGTATCCCCAAGGGGAGCTTATTCAAAATTACTTTAGTTTTTAAATATGTAACAATTTTTAAAAAAGTTATTATTTTTTCAAATGTTTGTTTTCATCAAATTAAACGCAAGTGGAAAATTCAAGAAAAAATATATTCCAGATAGAGGTGAAATGCTGGACATACCAGAAACAGTATCTTTAAGGATAGTTTTTTCAAAATAACTTTAGTTTTTGAATATGCAACAATTTAAAAAAAAGTTGTGAATTATCGAATTTTTTTTTTCATCAAATAAAACGCAAGTGAGAAATTCAAGAAAAAAATATATTCCAGATAGAGATGAAATGGTGGATACACCAGAAACAGTATCCATAAGGACAGTTTTTTCAAAATAACTTTAGTTTTTGAATATGGAACATTTTTTAATAAAGTTATGAATTTCGAAAATTTTGTTTTCATCAAATAAAGCGCAAGTGGGTAATTCAAGAAAAAACTATTTTGCAGTTGGAGATGAAATGCTGGACATACCAGAAACAGTATCTCTAAGGATAATTTTTTCAAAATTACTTTAGTTTTTGAAAATGCAACAAATTTTTAAAAAGTTATGAATTTTTGAAAATTTGTTTTCATCAAATAAAACGCAAGTGGGAAACTCAAGAAAAGAATATATTTCTAGAGAAAACTATTATACCTATGCAATAAATATTTTCTTTAAACCATAAACATTAACTTATGCAACCCAATTTACACTATTTATCCTGCATAAGCGACCGAAGACAACTATATTTGCGTGTTTTCCCAATTTCTTCGCGTATTTAATAACAATCAACTAAATAAACCTAATCATTTTCTTTGTGTGTGGTTTTAAACTTTATTTAAGACATTTTGTATAATAAAATATTATAATTAACTCATTATACATGCAAACAAATGTCAGATGTCAAATAACAAATTACAGATTGTCAGTTGACAGATAATAAATGACAAATGTCAGTTTTGACAAGTGACAGTTAATAGAGGACAAATTTTTCATATGCGACAAATAAGTTACAGAAATATGACAAATAACAAGAAAGACAAATAAGATAAGACAAATAGCAGGTTGCAAATTAAACATCAACATTTTCTACAATTTTAAATTATATTTATATGTCAAATAAGAAATTGTAGGTAACAAAAAGGAGATATCAAATGTTAGATTTCAAATAAAAGATTACACATTGTCAGTTTACAGAAAACAAATGACACCTGTCAGGTTGACAGGGGTAAGTAATAGACGACAGTTTTGTCATATGCAACAAATAGGTTATAAATATATGACAAATGACACCGTAAAAGGACAAATAAGATATGTCAGATGGCAGATGGCAGATGGCAAATTATACATTTATAATTTCATTGTCAAATTATTAAACTAAGATTTTGCATAATTTACCAGATTTGATAATATTCGAAGATAACTGAATAACTTCCTACAGATTACCAGATGATAGACACAATTGACAAATGACAAATACAAGTATCAATAATGACAAATGGCAAATACAAGTATGACAGATGACATTTGCCAGACTCACAGATAATAAGTGACAAACAACATGTAACAGATAGGTAAATTGACAAATAATAAAAACAAATGACAGAAAATAGTTCACAGGTGATAATATTTAACAAATTTGAGAAACATTGAATAAATGACAACATAGATTACCAAATTAAAAATAACAGATTCCATTTTAAAAATTAACCTTTTAATATAATTTTATTGTTTTTTTCAAGAAGGAAGTTTGCAAATTTAGCAAATTTTAACAGATTTGACATAAATTTAAGGATCTGATTTAGAAATCAGTTGGGTGACAGACACAGTTCAAAAATGACAAATGAGAAATGACAAATAACAAATGTTAGATGTCGATTAAAAGATTTTAAATTGACAGTTGTCAGATAACATATGACAGATGCCAGATTGACGTTTGCAACACTTAGGTTATAGGCATATGATAAATGACAAAATAGAATGACAAATACGATATGACAGATAGCAATTGGTTGTTATTTGACAACCCATAATATTTTTTCCGTAATTTCTAACAGACACATTTAATGAAGAAATACAAATAATAAAAAAACAGATAACAAATGATAGATGTCAAATAACAATTTACAAATTGACAGATGGGAGTTAAAATATGAAGATGAAAAATGACAGATGTCAGATTGACAGGTGACATGTAATAGACGACAAATTTGTTATATGCGACATATAGGTTACAGATACATGACACATGACAAGATAGAATGGCAAATAAAATATAACTGTTAATAGTTCGCAAAATATACACTATTATTTTAGGTAATTTGTGAGAGATACATTTAATAAATGGCAAATTGGGAAACGCAAATGACAAAAGTCAGATGTCAAATAGTCGATTACATATTGTCAGTTCACAGATAACAAATGACAAATGTCAGATTGATAGGTGACAGGTAATGAAAGATTTATCATATGCAACAAATAGGTTATAGATAATAATAATAATAATATATTTATTGATGCTGATTAGACAAAGTCCTTACATAAGTCGAATACAATATAATATATAAATCTAGGGCTAAATTAATTTCTCAGTCTAATTATTATATGACTGAACCTTAAAATTAAATTATTCACATAAAATTTATACTTAACGTTAAAATTGGGTCAAGGCCATCTAATAAACAACGATTTTTGAAATGTGACAGATGGCAAGATATAATGACAAATAAAAGTTGGCAAATTGGACATTATTTTATTTCTATAATTTCTGACAGAAAAAGAATAAATGAGAAATTGCCAGTAACAAAATACACATATCAAATGTTAGATTTTAAATAACAGATCACAGATTGTCAGTTGATAGAAAACAAATGACAGATGACAAATGATACATATCAGATTGACAGATGACAAGTAATAGACGACAGATTTGTCATATACAACAAATAGGTTATAGATATATGAAAAATGACAAGATTGAATGACAAATAAGATATGACAGATGACAGGTGGAAAATTATAATATTTTCTGTGATTTTATTGCCAAATTATTAAGTTTAGCATAATTTACCAGTAAGAAGCTAATTTTTAAGAAAATGAACATTGGGATGGGAAGTGGTAGATGATAGATGACATCTGATATCAGATTTGTTATTTTCAACAAGTGCTGTCACCCAGAGACGATTACAAAAATGACAAATAACAGATGGCAAATGACACCTGATAGATTTACAGGTAACAAATAATGGACGGAGACACATATATTACAGATATATGAAAAATGACAAGATAGAATGAGAAATAAGATATATAATATGGCAGGCGGCTTTACATATAGATTTTTTTTGTAATGTTTGACACTTTTAATATATGAAAAATGCGTTATGTCAAATAATTAAAAAAAACAGATAAAAGTGCCAGATGTCAAATAACTAATTACAAATTGACAGTTGACAGATAACATATGACAGATGCCACATTGACAAGTGACAAGTAATAAACCACATATTTGCCATATGCAATAAATAGGTTAGAGATATATGACACAAATAATGGATGGCAACACATAGGTTACAGATATATGACAAATGACAAGATATAATGACAAATAAGATATGTAATATGATAGATGGCTAATCGTTCAGAATTTTATTTGTAATTTCTGACAGCAGTTTAAAATGAGGAATAGCAAATGCCAAAAGTCAAATAACTAATTACAGATTGACAGTTGGCAGATAACACATGAAGGAATTACAAATAACATATGACAGATGGTAGATGGAATACATTAATATTTTCTTTAATTTTATTATCAATTATTAAGTTAAGTTGACTTATCACTATTTACCACATTTGACAACATTCAAAAATAATAGATTAACTTATTACAGATTACCAGATGACGGTCATAATTAACAGATGACAAATGGCAAATGACAAATAATAGATGTTATTTGCTAGACTGACAGATTATAAGTGACTGATGACTGATTACATACATGACAGATTGACAGTTCTCAGACTATAGATGATAGATGGCAGAAAAAACAGGTGACAATAAATATTTAACAAATTTGATAAATATTCAACAAATAATGTAATGAAACACAGGCTTAGGATAAAACGTGTTTATTGTTCTACTACAAAAGCCGGAATTCCGACATACAGGAAACGCCGCTAGTAGCGCCAACATAGGCGCCAAATTCAAAATTATGCGGTATTGCCAACTTAGCTTTTCTGCTACAACACCTCCCCTAAAGCTGGGTTGGGGAATTTGGGTTAGTTACATTTCCTAACCTTACTTTTAAGTTGACTGCTACAAAACAAATACAAATATTGAATGCAAATACACACTACACAATGCTACTACCACTGAGTCCGAAGGACGCAACGCACGACCCGTACTTTGGGGCTGGCAAAGCTTTAGTAAATGCGTCCGCTAGCATTTCTCCACTTGGCAGGTACTCCACACTTACTTCCCTTTTCTTTACATGTTCTTTACAGAAATGATATCGAATGTCAATATGTTTACTCCTCTGCGACACCATTTCATTCTTGACCAGCTGAATAGTGCTCTGATTGTCGCACATTATTTTTGTAGGCCCCTCTACGCTCTCTGGTTCCAGCTCCTGGAATAAGGAACGCAGCCAAATGGTCTCCTGGATGGCCAAGGATAACGCCATGTACTCTGCTTCAGTCGTTGATAGCGCCACTGTCTTCTGTCATGTCTTCTTGCTGTGCCATGAAACCAACGCACCGGACATTTTCACAAGGTACTTCAGTGTAAGTTGCATTTTTCTTTAGCGAATTTAACTCTTCGTGCATTGCTTCTTGCCAAGCACTACTATCTTCTCTTGACATTGCTTGTTCATATGTTTCTGGCTCGTCTGTGCTGAAGACATTATACATATGATATTCTCTGTACATTGCGTTTGGCTTCGGTATTCTTGTGCTTCTACGCACATTTTCTGCGACTTCATTTGCTTCTTCATCGCTACTTTCATTTTCTCGTTCAGAACTGTTTTCATTTTCCTGTTCAGAACTGCTTGCACTTTCTGGTTCAGAACCGCTTTCTGGCTCACTTAGACGGTCTTCTTGTACCTCATTTTCTTCGGTTAATATCACTTCCATGTTTCTTCTGTCCTCGTCTGGAACGCTGACCTCCCTTTGAACAATATTCTCCAGTTTGTACACTTTTTCAGGTTTGAAGATCACATCGTGGCTACATATAATTTTCTTTTTCGAAGGCACATACACTCTGTAACCATCTTTGTCGTTCACATAACCCACTACGTGTCCATGCCTAGCTTTGCTGTCAAACTTTTTTCTGAATTGTTTCGGGACATGCACATAACACGGTGTGCCGAAGATTTTTAAGTGTTTTAAGCTTCCAACGTCTTTCTTATACCACAATTCGTACGGAACTTTTTTCTTGACACTTGATTTTCCGCTGCGATTCAACACATATGCTGCCGTGTTGCATGCTTCGGCCCACAGTTGTTTCGACAACTCGCTGGTTGTTAACATGGCTCTGGCAGCCTCTACGGTTGTTCGATTTTCTCGCTCAGCAGCACCATTTTGCTCTGGCGAATACGGTGTCGTAATGTGTTGCTGGATGCCTCTTGCTGCTAGAATTTTCTTTACTTCTGGGTTGTTGAATTCAAGGCCTCCGTCGGATCGCAACGTCTTAATTGTGTGTCCTAAATTTTGTGCCTCCGCCAAGAAATCCCTCAAGACACTTGCCACTTCATTCTTTCTTTTTAGAAAAAATATTTTTCTAAACTTGCTGAAGTCGTCCTTGAAGCATACGTAATATCTCGAACCACCCAACGATGCAATGTCCATTGGTCCATTTACATCTGTATGGATTATTTCCCCGACACTAGTGGCTCTGTCTTTTCTTGGCCTAAAAGGTTGTCTGTGCATTTTACCCATTGCACAACCATCACAAAATTCACCTTCTTCATCTTCGTAAGGTATGTTTTTCTCTTTCAAGAATTCCCTAACATGCCTTTTATTTTGGTGAGCCAACCTTTCATGCATCACTTGCATACTGCAAATCATTGCGCTTTCTGTTTTTTCTGGTTTCATCTCCAGTATGTAGATACTTCCTTCGGTTTTTCCCTCCAGCGCTACTTCATTTGAATTTTTCAAGTATTTTACAGTTTTTTCGGTAAATACTGCACTGTACCCCTTCTTAGCCGCTGCGTGTACCGAGAATAAAGGCCCAACTACATCTGGAACGTGCCAAACATCGTGTAAGTCTGCCGATAACCACTTTTTGCCAATCTGATGTCTTACTGTAATTTTTCCGGAACCATTCACTTTCATCTTGATGCCCTTTTTACCCACATTTACTTCTCGTGGTGGATCAAATTGCTTGTAGTCGACAAAATAATTTCTTTCTGGGAATATGTACACCGATGCACCGCTGTCGCAAACCCATTTCTCGATGTTACTTTCTGGCATTACATTAAAACAGCTGACAAATGCATTTTTCTTGCCAGATTTTTCTTCTTTGCATTCCGCCGCCCAGTGTCCTAATTTTTTGCAAATTTTACACGGGAACCTTTGCTTTTTGTTCAAAAAATGTGGTTTTTTCGACGTCTTTGAGACAAATGCAGTGTTTTCTTCTGATTTTGGCCCCTCAGTATTGTCACGCATCTCAATTGCGCATAATTTTTCTATCAGAAGATTGTCAGTTTGATTTTCCTCTGGAAAACTATCCCAGAGATCTCGGAAACTGTCATATTCTCTCCCAAGGGTTGACAGAATTCTGCCATTTAGCATTGCCTCGGAGAGTGTGTTTTGCTTTCTCTTGGCCAGCTCGTCATTCAGTTCCATGAAGATTTTTTTGGAGTTTTGCTACATGTGTGCTTATGTTGTCGTTCGGGTCCTTTTCTACCTTGTAGAATTTTTCTATGAGCGAATTCATTCGCTGCGAACTACTTTGTTCGAACCTCGAACACAACTTTTGCCACACTTCGGCTGCATGCTTGCAGGTTATCACAAGCTCGCCTACCTCATCGCTCAACCCCGCTGCTATAAGGGCTGACGCCTTGGCGTCCTCGACGATCCAGTCCTCAAATGCTTTTATGCTGTTGGCATTATTTGCTCCCTCATTTATAACTGGACACTTCTTCGCACCATACGTGATATCGCACAGCCTGTGCGCGGTTAATATGAGCCCCATTTGCCACTTCCATTTTGGCCATTGAGCTGGAGTCTTCAATGGACTTATTCCCTTTTCTATGCGATCCATTTCTTCTCTAGAACTGCTCACTCTCACTTTCCACAACTAAACACTGCCTTTTCTGTGTATTCCTGGGCCCATAACCTAATGAAACACAGGCTTAGGATAAAACGTGTTTATTGTTCTACTACAAAAGCCGGAATTCCGACATACAGGAAACGCCGCTAGTAGCGCCAACATAGGCGCCAAATTCAAAATTATGCGGTATTGCCAACTTAGCTTTTCTGCTACAACATAATGGATTAACAAATAAAGAAATGACGTTAAATAACAGATTATAAACTGACAGCTAATAAATGACATATGGCAGATGACAGCTGACGTTTGCAACAAATAGGTTATTACTGAAAAATACGATATGACGATTAGCAGCTGGTTGTTATTTGACATCCTGCAGTAAAATTTTGTGTAATTTCTGACAGACATATTTAATGACAGACAAATAAGAAATGACAAATAATAAAAAAAACATAACAAATGTCAAATAAGAGATTACAAATTGACATATATTTAATTAATTGCTCACTTAACTCGCGGTTAAGTTTTGAACTATCTTGATTAGAAGTAAATTTAGTACTCCTTGATAATGACATATTGTCGAAACTAGTCGGAGAAGAAATAATAAATTTTCTGTGAAACAAACCAAGTATTTTTTTAAGTTATAATCAAGATAGTACAAATTGACAATTGACAGACAACATATGAAGCTGAAAATGACAGATGCCTGATTGACAGGTGACAAGTAATATATAACAAATTTGTCATATGTAACAAATAAGTTATGGATACATGATAAATGACAATATAAAATGACAAATACGATATGGAAGATGATAGGTGGCAAAATATTCATTAATATTTTCTGAATTTTTCTGAAAGGCAAATTTAATAGATGACCAATGAAAAATGTCATATAACAAATAACGTTTAATAAATATAAGATGACAAATAACACACTACAGATTGACAGTTGATATATAACATACGACAGGGGCCAAATGACAGGCACACTCAAGAAAACACAAATAACAAATAAAAGACAACAACACAAAACACAAATAACAAATGTCAGATGTCAAATAATAGATTATAAATTGACAGTTGACAGATAATATATGAAGCTGTAAAATGAGAGATGTCAGATTGACAGGTGACAAGTCATAGTTGACAGATTTGCAACAAATAAGTTATAGATATATGAAAATTGACAAGATAGAATGGCAAATAAGATATAAAAAATGACAAGTGGCAAATTGTCCATTAATATATTACAAAAATAAGAAAATGGTTGCGACCGTTACTTACTGGTAATCCATACACTGAATTGAAAAATTCACTATGTTTTAACCATAATTATTTGTGGTTAAAACATAGTGAATTTTTCAATTCAGTGCAAAAATAAGGATTTCAAATTAAGCAAAATTAAACAGATTTGTTATATATTGACCCATAAGACCTGATCTGTAAATCAGTTAAATGACAGGCACATTTAATAAAACAAGTAATAGATCAAAAAATGTCAGATGCCAAATAACAGATTTACAGTTGACAGATAACATATCACAGAGGACTAATAGCAAATGCCACATTGACAGGTGACAAGTCATATGACAAATGGCAAGTAAGATTGCGAAATTATTAACAAAAATTGATAAAATAGTTTGCAGTTTTAGCATAAATTAACAGACTTGACAACATTACAAAATAACAGATTAACTTGTTATTAGCAGATGACAGACACAATTGACAAATGACAGATGGCATTTGACAGATTTACAAGTAACTTGCAGCCGATTTGTAACATTCATCAGTTAGGTGACAGATGACAGATGATACATTACAGAGAATAAGTGACAGACGACAGATTTGTCACATACCACAGATAGGTAATAAATACCAGATTGATAGATGACACATTACAGATGATAGAATGTAGATGCCAGATGACAGAATATAGTAAACGGGTGGCAGATGATAATTTTGCATAGTTTCAATAAACGATCTCAAATTTAGAACAAAATCTGTAGATTTTACAATATCTAAAAATTTTGTATAGATTACAAGATGGATGAAGAAATGAGAAAAGGCAGATAACACATAAAATATATATATTTTAGGAAACGGGTTTATAATAAAGAAGTTTGCAGATTTAGCAAAATTTGTTTTAAAGATCATATTTGATTTATGACAAAATAAAAAAAAATGGAAAACAATATATAATAGGTGACAAATGTCAACTGTCAAATAACACAGACAGATGTCAGATTGACAGATGACAAGTAATAAACGGCATATTTCTCATTTACAGCAGATAAGTGACATATGTATAGTTGACAGTTGATAGATGACAGATGCAGATAACAGATGGCAGAAAATAGTACACAGATAATTAACAAATATTTGACAAGCGATAAAATAGTTTACTAAATGAGGCGACGGAAAATTGATTAAAATTTGTAAAAAAAAGTTTGCTGTTTTAGCATAATTTCACAGATTTGACAAACTCTTGATGTTGACAGATTAGCAGATGATAGACAAAGATTATTGAAAATAACAAATATGAGATGACATCGACCAGACTGACGTCTATCTGTTGGATGTGAAAAATCTGTCGTCTGTCACTTCTCTGTTGGCATACGTTATCTGCCATTTGTCATCTACTTTTTGTCATTTTTCAATCATCTGTTTGCCATCAGCAAATATGCCTTCATTGAACGAGTTAGTCAATTCTGTTAAACCGTTTTAAATCAGCATATATTGGCATATAAAATTTATAGATTTTACAATATTTAACAGATTTGATAGATATCTGACAGATGACAACATAGATTAACAAACGACAATTGATAGACGACCAGTGGCAGATTAAAACTTATAGATTGATAATTGATAATTAACTTTTTCATAATTTTATTATTAAAATAACAAATTATTATATAATGAAGAAGTTTGCAGATTTTGTAAAATTTAACAGATTTAATAATCAGGAAATGGCTAATATATTGGGTCTCACCAACACAAGACAAGGAAACTGATTTCAATTTACAGTTTTTCAGTCTTGTGTTGATTTTTTTTGTGAATTTTAGGAATTCTTGATTTTCAACTCAGTTGTTTTAAAATGCTTGATGATTTGCAAAATTGGTTCCTGTTTTATTTAAATCCTTTGTTCTCTAAATATCAAGCATTATTTAATTTAATTTAATAAATTTAAAGAATATATATAAAACATTATATTGGAAATTACAGCAACTACAACGTTGTTAAGACATAAAAATCCAATCTATATCATATGATTTCATTATATAAACGTTTCATCTATTGTATTTTGCCCATAGAATAATAGTTGATAGATACATATATTGACAAATTTTACAATATTTACAAAAACATAGTGAATAATGAATAAGGTTTTAGTGAGTTAATCTGTCACAAGACTATCGACCAGAGGTCTTTCTGCCTTGTTTTGTCCAGTCATATGAAGTCAGTCGTTAATGCGTAAAACAGAATAATATTTTTCCCAAAATATTAAAAGAGCGTAAATTTCTATACATATATATATGCAACCCAATGTACTCTTCAATAATGAATGAGAATGTTATTTAGATTCTGAAATAGCTGTGATTATTACTTGTGTATGAATCTTTTGAGGACCTTGCCCTATACATACAGGAAGACTAGCAATAAACATTAATAAATTTAATGGTAAAAACATCATAAGTGTTTAAGTTTACTGTTTGTTAGTGAACTCCTTTCTTCTTGTTTAATAGTATCATTAACATCACATTTTTCACTGAACTTCGAGTTGAATAATGTGAATTGTTTTATATTATGATTAAATAAATCATATTTATCATCATTATTTGTATTTTCATCATTTAATAATAACACGTCCATATTAAGATTTATATTTATAAAAATACACAGCTAAATGAAATGATTTCAGAATGCTTTCGGTTCATAGGCAACTTAATATACAAATAACCGTCATTATCTTATTTTTGTTTTTCTTTTTTTTTAACAATCTTAAATTTAAACCAGGATAATTACTATCCTATTTTTTAAAAACACCAAGAGCAATTGTGCTTATGTCTTTAAAAATTAAACGAGTGACTATGATAATTACAACAAATAAAAACTATACAGCGACTAAGATGACGTAGAAATGCTTAAGGGTGGGTGGATGGCTTCTATCATATCCTCCAATCACAAAACATACGTTCAAATCTCCTCGAATTAAAATTATAGTCGTCAACTTAAAAATAAACTTTAATCAACTTTGAGTTTATCTTTGTTGTCAATTATCAATTAAGACTTTCTATTTTCTGGAATATTAACAGTAATTATGTTGATGTTTTTATGGGATCGAAAGACTAGTAGTGATTGAAGTAAAAATATGTATGTAGGGTGGGTGGGTGGCCTCTATCCCATCCTCCAGTCAGTAAAACATACGCGCAAATCTTACAAAAGAAATTTTTCTATTCAAAAGGGAAATTGTACTTTATTACAATACGTAAACACTCTCTTCTGTACAATTTGTTAGGTAACACTCTCGTTAATATTATAATAACTGAAGGTAATGATCATAGCCACCCACCATATATATACTTAAACCAAAAGTATGCATTTTGAATTATTGAAACATCAACAACAATAATGCTGATTTTATTTAGGGAATCAACAGAGCAGTAGTAACTAAAGTCATTACCGTTGATTGAAATATTTCAATCAGCATCAATACGTATATGTAGGGTGGGTGGGTGTCCTCTGTCCCATTCTTTAATTAGAATATATAGATACAAACCTTCCAGAAATATTACTTACAGTAATATTCTCATAATACTCATTATTCTTTTGAGTTATTTATTGTATTTTTAGTGTAAAACTCCCGTTGATATTAAAATAATTAAATAAAACAACAATAAAACTATTGAAACGGTTTATTTATAAGATTTTTTCCATTTATGCGTTTAACAAAAGGAAATTAAAAACTCTTTAATATAGATATCGAAAACTCCAAGTCTCGGTGCTTTGAGTGAAAGTAAACGTCGACGAACTTAACAAAAAAATTCGCATCAGGCACTTACAGTACGAAAAACATAACGTTCTCATATATATATATAT
The DNA here is from genome assembly GCA_963969525.1 of Ontholestes murinus. NCBI lineage: Eukaryota > Metazoa > Arthropoda > Insecta > Coleoptera > Staphylinidae > Ontholestes > Ontholestes murinus. Next base: position 8,452,192 of record OZ018388.1, on the reverse strand, counting down.
ATATTTGTTTTGTTTCATCGAATGCTCCATTTCGTAAACAGTATAAATCCTAAAGACCCATTGTAAATTCTGTCCCGTAACAAGCTATCTAAAATTTATTATTATATATATATAAAAGCTATTTAATTCTCTATAAGTTTATATAAAATTACACAAATAAAAATTAAAAACGAAAGAAATGAAGAGGAAACGTAAACAGTTTGCCGCATATAAAAAAAAGCCGCGTATAAGGCTTTCACTTAAGTACTCTTCACATTGATGCGTTGATTCGTGCGATTTTTAAATTTCATCATCGATGATTCTCTTATTTGCAAGCGTTAATAAAACGTTAAACGTGAGTATATAATTATTTATACTGACCTGGAAATAAGAGGATCAGAATATTCGAAGCACAATATATCTACATATATTATATAAATTTGTTAAAATTTCTTACAACTTTTTTTTTTGTACATATAAATAAGCACAGCACAGCTTTTTAGTAACAAAAAATTGTGAAATAATCATTAACAGAAAATACATCTCTTATATACAAATAAATAAAAACAATGTTAATTTTAATAATAAAGTGGGGGTGGTGTGTATAAAAATGTATTTATGTGAAAGTACTCTTTGTCTTGTTTTAATGGAATATCACGAATATTCCACGCAAAATTGACGTTATTATCAATTTCTCAATGTTTATTCTTTATATTCGGGAAAATATAAATAAAACATAAATACATTCAAAAAAAATTATGGTAAATTACGAAAGAAAAAAAAAACGGTGTATCCTTAAATTCCTTAAAACTACCTATAAAGTAGCTCAATGTAACTAGTTAAAAAAAACGATAATGGGGAGAAGATGATTTCACTTACAACATCCTTAAATTCTTGTCCGTGTACGGGTTTTGAATGTACGACCTGTAAGATTTAAAGTTGTTTAAGTAACTTGTGGTGGTGGTGTGCGCAAGCAGGACATCAATATGCCAAGCTAAGCAAATACAAATGACATCGCCACACGTGCTCAAGAGGGTAAAGTAGATTTAAAGAGAAAGAGCGTGCTTTTTTTTGGTTTTGTTTTTTTTTTTTCATTCACCAAACGATTTCTTACCAATTATTCACTCAAAACAGGCAGAAGAGACCCATAGAAAGAAATCAAATAATTAGTAATCGAGATTTGTCGAGAGGTATGTATAAAGGGTGGGGGTAAGGGGCGTGTTTATGTTCACATTGTACAAATTGTGCATTTAAATTGTACGTACGACTTCACAACAATTAAATAAAGTGGTCAACTTACTTAAAACCCTTTTCCAATTTCAATTTCAGTGATCAATATTAAAAAATAATATAAACATTATTTAACACCGTCGTTAAAGGCACAATCATCTACGTAAAGTTCGTAATTGACGTCGCAGGTTTTGATACTTACAATTCAATGTTGTGAATGGTGGACGTCGGGCAGTTGTCGTTCACTTTGACGTGGCAGTGTTTGTGACACTTCAGCAGGCAGTCTCTGCACTCGTAGCCCTGCTTACCCAGCCTTCTCGCTATGCTTTTACTGCACACTTGGCATACTGTTCCTCTGCAAAAATTGAAAAATTAAATTTTAGCTTTATTATTCAAGTAGGTAATGTTTTAGGTTGCTACCATTTTGTTTCTAGCTATAATTAAGCAATTGTTTTGATGGTTTATTAAAAATTAGTTAATTAGGGATGAATTTTGAAAATTTCAGCGCAATTACTCAAGTCAGTAATTTTTTATAATTTTTTAAATCCTCGAATGAAATTTTATTTTCCTCCATTTAAGTTTTGAGTGCTGCCATTTTGTTTCTCGCTATAATTAAGCAATTGTTTTGATAGTTTAATAAAAATTGGTTAATCAGCGATGAATTTTGAAAATTTCAGCATAATTACTTAAGTGAGTAATTTTTTACAATTTATTAAATCCTCGAATGAAATTTTATTTTCCTCCATTTAAGTTTAGAATGCTGCCATTTTGTTTCTCGCTATAATTAAGCAATTGTTTTGATAGTTTAATAAAAATTGGTTAATCAGCGATGAATTTTGAAAATTTCAGCATAATTACTTAAGTGAGTAATTTTTTACAATTTATTAAATCCTCGAATGAAATTTTATTTTCCTCCATTTAAGTTTAGAATGCTGCCATTTTGTTTATCGCTATAATTTAGCAATTGTTTTGATGGTTTATTAAAGATTAGTTAATTAGGGATGAATTTTGGAAATTTCAGCGTAATTACTCAAGCGAGTAATTTTTTACAACTTTTTAAATCCTTGAATGAAATTTTATTTTCCTCAATTTAAGTTTAGAATGCTGCCATTTTGTTTCTCGCTAGAATTTAGCAATTGTTTTGATGGTTTATTCAAAATTAGTTAATCAGGGATGAATTTTGAAAATTTCAGCCTAATTACTCAAGTGAGTAATTTTTTACAATTTATTAAATCCTCGAATGAAATTTTATTTTCCTCCATTTAAGTTTAGAGTGCTGCCATTTTGTTTCTCGCTATAATTTAGCAATTGTTTTGATGGTTTATTAAAAATTTGTTTCTTAGGGATGAATTTTGAAAATTTTAGCGTAATTATTCAAGTGAGTCATTTTTTACAATTTTGTAAATCCTCGAATTGAGTTTTATTTTCCTTCATTTAAGTTTAAAGTGCTGCCATTTTGTTTCTCGTTACAATTTAGCAATTGTTTTGATGTTTTATTAAAAATTAGTTAATTAGGGATGTATTTTGGAAATTTCAGCGTAATTACTAAAGTGAGTAAATTTTTACAATTTTTTAAATTCTCGAATGAAATTTTATTTTCTTCCATTTAAGTTTAGAGTGCTGCCATTTTGTTTCTCGCTATAATTTAGCAATTGTTTTGATGGTTTATTAAAAATTTGTTAATCAGGGATGAATTTTGAAGATTTCGGCGTAATTACTCAAGTGAGTAATTTTTTACAATTTTTTAAATCCTCGAATGAAATTTTATTTTCCCCCTTTTAAGTTTAGAGTGCTGCCATTTTGTTTCTCGCTAAAATTTAGCAATTGTTTTGATGGTTTATTAAAAATTCGTTAATTAGGGATGAATTTTGGAAATTTCAGCGTAATTACTCAAGTGAGTAAGTTTTTACAATTTTTTTAAATCCTCGAATTGAATTTTATTTTCCTCCATTTAAGTTTAGAGTGCTGCCATTTTGTTTCTCGCTATAATTTAGCAATTGTTTTGATGGTTTATTAAAAATTATTTAATCAGGGATGAATTTTGGAAATTTCAGCGTAATTAATCAAGTGAGTAAGTTTTTACAATTATTTAAATCCTCAAATTGAATTTTATTTTCCTCCATTTAAGTTTAGAGTGCTGCCATTTTATTTCTCGCTATAATTTAGCAATTGTTTTGATGGTTTATTCAAGATTAGTTAATTAGGGATGAATTTTGGAAATTTCAGCGTAATTACTCAAGTGAGTAAGTTTTTACAATTTTTTTAAATCCTCGAATTGAATTTTATTTTCCTCCATTTAAGTTTAGAGTGCTGCCATTTTGTTTCTCGCTATAATTTAGCAATTGTTTTGATGGTTTATTAAAAATTAGTTAATCAGGGATGAATTTTGAAAATTTCAGCGTAATTACTCAAGTGAGTAATTTTTTACAATTTTTTAAATCTTCGAATGAAATTTTATTTTCCTCTATTTAAGTTTAGAGTGCTGCCATTTTGTTTCTCGCTATAATTTAGCAATTTTTTTGATGGTTTATTTAAAATTAGTTAATCAGCGATGAATTTTGGAAATTTCAGCGTAATTACTCAAGTGAGTAATTTTTTACAATTTTTTAAATCCTCGAGTGAAATTTTATTTTCCTCCATTTAAGTTTAGAGTGCTGCCATTTTGTTTCTCGCTATAATTTAGCAATTGTTTTGATGGTTTATTTAAAATTAGTTAATCAGCGATGAATTTTGGAAATTACAGCGTAATTACTCAAGTGAGTAATTTTTTACAATTTATTAAATCCTCGAATGAAATTTTATTTTCCTCCATTTAAGTTTAGAGTGCTGCCATTTTGTTTCTCGCTATAATTTAGAAATTGTTTTGATGGTTTATTAAAAATTTGTTTATTAGGGATGAATTTTGAAAATTTCAGCGTAATTATTCAAGTGAGTCATTTTTTACAATTTTTTAAATCCTCGAATTGAATTTTATTTTCCTCCATTTAAGTTTAGAGTGCTGCCATTTTGTTTCTCGCTATAATTTAGCAATTGTTTTGATGGTTTATACAAGATTAGTTAATTAGGGATGAATTTTGAAAATTTAAGCATGATTACTCAAGTGAGTAAATTTTTACAATTTTTTAAATCCTCGAATTGAATTTTATTTTCCTCCATTTAAGTTTAGAGTGCTGCCATTTTGTTTCTCGCTATAATTTAGCAATTGTTTTGATGGTTTATTTAAAATTAGTTAATCAGCGATGAATTTTGGAAATTACAGCGTAATTACTCAAGTGAGTAATTTTTTACAATTTATTAAATCCTCGAATGAAATTTTATTTTCCTCCATTTAAGTTTAGAGTGCTGCCATTTTGTTTCTCGCTATAATTTAGCAATTGTTTTGATGGTTTATTAAAAATTTGTTTATTAGGGATGAATTTTGAAAATTTCAGCGTAATTACTCATGTGAGTAATTTTTTACAATTTTTTAAATCCTCGAATGAAATTTTATTTTCTTCCATTTAAGTTTAGAGTGCTGCCATATTTGTTTCTCGCTATAATTTGGCAATTGTTTTGATGGTTTATTAAAAATTAGTTAATAAGGGATGAATTTTGAAAATTTCAGCGTAATTATTCAAGTGAGTAATTTTTTACAATTTTTTAAATCCTCGAGTGAAATTTTATTTTCCTCCATTTAAGATTAGAGTGCTGCCATTTTGTTTCTTGCTACAATTTAGCAATTGTTTTGATGGTTTATTAAAGATTTGTTTATTAGGGATGAATTTTGAAAATTTCAGCGTAATTATTCAAGTGAGTCATTTTTTACAATTTTTTAAATCCTCGAATTGAATTTTATTTTCCTCCATTTAAGTTTAGAGTGCTGCCATTTTGTTTCTCGCTATAATTTAGCAATTGTTTTGATGGTTTATTAAAAATTTGTTTATTAGGGATGAATTTTGAAAATTTCAGCGTAATTACTTATGTGAGTAATTTTTTACAATTTTTTAAATCCTCGAATGAAATTTTATTTTCTTCCATTTAAGTTTAGAGTGCTGCCATATTTGTTTCTCGCTATAATTTGGCAATTGTTTTGATGGTTTATTAAAAATTAGTTAATCAGCGATGGATTTTAAAAATTTCAGCATAATTACTCAAGTGAGTAATTTTTTACAATTTTTTAAATCCTCGAATTGAATTTTATTTTCCTCCATTTAAGTTTAGAGTGCTGCCATTTTGTTTCTCGCTATAATTTAGCAATTGTTTTGATGGTTTATTAAAGATTTGTTTATTAGGGATGAATTTTGAAAATTTCAGCGTAATTATTCAAGTGAGTCATTTTTTACAATTTTTTAAATCCTCGAATGAAATTTTATTTTCCTCCATTTAAGATTAGAGTGCTGCCATTTTGTTTCTCGCTATAATTTAGCAATTGTTTTGATGCTTTATTAAAAATTAGTTAATCAGCGATGAATTTTGAAAATTTCAGCGTAATTACTCAAGTGAGTAATTTTTTACAATTTTTTAAATCCTCGAATGAAATTTTATTTTACTCCATTTAAGATTAGAGTGCTGCCATTTTGTTTCTCGCTATAATTTAGCAATTGTTTTGATGGTTTATTAAAAATGAGTTAATTAGGGATGAATTTTGAAAATTTCAGCGTAATTACTCAAGTGATGGTTTTGATGGTTTATTAAAAATGAGTTAATTAGGGATGAATTTTGAAAATTTCGGCGTAATTACTCAAATGAGTAATTTTTACAATTTTTTAAATCCTCGAATGAAATTTTATTTTCCTCCATTTAAGATTAGAGTGCTGCCATTTTGTATCTCGCTAGAATTTAGCAATTGTTTTGATGGTTTATTAAAAATGAGTTAATTAGGGATGAATTTTGAAAATTTCAGCGTAATTACTCAAGTGAGTAATTTTTTATAATTTTTTAAATCCTCGAATGAAATTTTATTTTCCTCCATTTAAGATTAGAGTGCTGCCATTTTGTTTCTCGCTATAATTTAGCAATTGTTTTGATGCTTTATTAAAAATTTGTTAATCAGGGATGAATTTTGGAAATTTCAGCGTAATTACTCAAGTGAGTAATTTTTTATAATCTTTTAAATCCTCGAGTGAAATTTTATTTTCCTCCATTTAAGTTTAGAGTGCTGCCATTTTGTTTCTCGCTAAAATTTAGCAATTGTTTTGATGGTTTATTAAAAATTAGTTAATCAGGGATGAATTTTGGAAATTTCAGCGTAATTACTCAAGCGAGTAATTTTTTACAATTTTTTAAATCCTCGAATTGAATTTTATTTTCCTCCATTTAAGTTTAGAGTGCAGCCATTTTGTTTCTCGCTCTAATTTAGCAATTGTATTGATGGTTTATTAAAAATTAGTTAATTAGCGATGAATTTTGGAAATTTCAACGTAATTACTCAAGTGAGTAATTTTTTACAATTTTTTAAATCCTCGAATTGAATTTTATTATCCTCCATTTAAGTTTAGAGTGCTGCCATTTTGTTTCTCGCTATAATTTAGCAATTGTTTTAATGGCTTATTAAAAATTAGTTAATCAGGGATGAATTTTGGAAATTTCAGCGTAATTACGCAAGTGGGTAATTTACAATTTTTTAAATCCTCGAAAGAAATTTTATTTTCCTCCATTTAAGTTTAGAGTGCTGCCATTTTATTTCTCGCTATAATTTAGCAATTGTTTTGATGGTTTATTAAAGATTAGTTAATTAGGGATGAATTTGGGAAATTTCAGCGTAATTACTCAAGCGAGTAATTTTTTACAATTTTTTAAATCCTCGAATGAAATTTTATTTTCTTCCATTTAAATTTAGAGTGCTGCCATTTGTTTCTCGCTATAATTTAGCAATTGTTTTGATGGTTTATTAAAAATTAGTTAATTAGAGATGGATTTTGTATTATAAGTATCTTACCCTGTTAAATGTTTTGCTATGAAAGTATGATCGTTGAATATGTGCAGTTTATTTCCCTTTTTCCTCCACTTGGATTTCTGCGCTAGGGAGAGCGGCACCAGGTAGTGTTTCTTGATGCCGTTCTCGATGGTCTCCAGCACCAAGGTACTGGCCTCGTTGATGTACGTCCTCGTGGAGGCGCTGCTCAATCCGGACGCCTCGGAGATGCTCGACCTCCTCGAGTTGCCGAACTCGCCCCGACCTGGAATGCCGAGCCGTAAGCCTGAGGAACGCGCGTCCCTTTTAAGAGATAGGTGATCGAATATTAAAATATGCGTACCGTCTTCGGTTCGAGACCTGTCGGCGGAAATGGACCTGTTTATGGAATCGTCGCGACCGCTGTCGTCCTCGCCAGGACCCGCCGACTTGGAACGACCCTTTGATCGACCCAGCCTTCTCTTGATCGTCCCGAAGAAGTCCCTGCGCTTTCTGGTCCTTCCTCTATATTCTGGATAGTCGGACGGAGTTTGGGAATCGAGCGTGTCCGTTTTTGACACGTCAGCTATCTACATAGCAATTTTTTAAGGTTAAGTTTCATATTCATCTATATATTTTGTAATACTTCTTATGATTAAGAAATATGCTTTCAAGCATGCTGTGTTAGTACAAGAAAAACAAAAGAAAAACACTATTAACCTTATCACCGTTCTCAGCTGTACCATTCGTTGGTGTCACGCCGTTTTCACTATTAATTTTCCCGTTAGTTTCAACACTCTCTGTTGTCTCCGCAACAGTTTGAAGCTGATCGTCGATTGGTTTTTCGACCCTCTCGATCTCCTTCCAAGTGCCGTCGCTGAGTTCGACCTAGGTTAGTCAAAACAAAACTCACACGTAAAAAACAAATGCTAAAGGTTAAAAAAAAAGAAGCTAGATCGAACGTAATTTCCTCCCTTACCTTCACTAATCTCTGCGAAGGTTGCTGTAATCAAAACAAATATTTACTTAATGTGTTAATCATTAGGTAATATTTTCACCTACTCGTTGAACACTGTGGATCACAAGGGTGCTCTTGTTGATGTTATTAGGTTGATCGACATTTAGTGTATTCGGTGCTGAGATATGATCTCCATTCATTAATTTTTCTGCAATAAATTTTATTAACATGTTTGAGTCTAATCGTACGTTAATGCTAAAACTATACCTCCTGGATAAGAAGCGTTAACTCTTGAAACACCCGTAGTGGTCACCCCTCTAATGCTCTCTTTGATCTTCATCGGTTGGCTCTGTCCAGTCACGATCGGAATATCGGCGCCTTCGATAAACATAAACTAAAACAAAGCTAGTGTCAGTCTTCTCATTAAGTCGCAAACGATGAGATGAGCGATTGAACGCCACACGCAACAAAAATAAATTGAAAATAAAAATATATACATTTCTCCACTATTTAATAAACTTAACAATCACAACGGCTAAATGTACTAAATGTTATGTATGCGTTGTTACTAAATCGGCACAGAAAATGATTAAAACACACGTAACTACACATTCTTGAGCGCTTGAGCCGTGCTCGCGTCGATCAGGGGGATTTTCTTGGCCGGCTGACCGGTAGGTTGTTTTTGATCAGAATGCAC